>CM037782.1:19193347-19210335 GCA_021229015.1 Solen grandis
TGAAACGGGGGAAAATTTTTGGGCATTTTTTTTTTTTAAAAAGGGGGTTAAAAACCCTGACCTAATAAACTATTCAAAAATAATCGACCCCAAAAAAAACCTTTAGGTAAAAACTTCCCAAAAGTTTGAAGGGATTGCCAAAGATAAAAGATGTAAGTGTAAACAACTTAAAAAATATGGCTTTTTTTAAATTTTAAAAAGGGGGCATAACTCCTACCTTTTTGTCGATATCAGCAAAATCGAATTTGGCCGTGTTTTTTTTGGTTATAAACATTGATAAAAATTTTTTGAAAAAAATTGCTAAAAAAAAATAAGAGCTAAGTGCAAACATGAAAAAAAGGGGGTTTTTTGAATTTAAAAAGGGGGGCCATAACCCCTGCCCCTAATGTTCCGTATCAGCCTAACAAAATTTGGGGCCGTTTTTTTTGGGGTTTAAAAAATGTTTTAAAGTTTAAAGAAAATGCCCCCTGAAATGAATTTCTAGAGAAAAAACCAAAGTAAAATCGGGGTTTTTTTTTTAATTTTTTAAAAGGGGGCTAACCCTGACCAATTTTTCCGAATCACCAAAATTGTTTTTGGGGCCGTTTTTTTGGGTTATAAACTTTTTTTTAAAAAATTTAAAAAAAATTTTGCCCCATGAAATGAAGTTTCTAGGTGCAAACAATTTTAAATCTTTTTTTTTAAAAATTTTTAAAAAGGGGAAAAATTTCCTACCTGGGGGAAAAATACACCAAAATGAATTTGGGGCCCTTTTTTTTTATTTATAAATTTTTTTTTAAAAAGTTTGAAAAAAAATTTCCCCTCATGAAATGAAGATGCTGAGTGCAAACAAGGGGAAATCTGGTTTTTTTTAAATTTTAAAAAGGGAAAAAACCCCGGGCCCCAATGGAAACATATCACCTTTAAAAAAATTTTTGGGGCCCTGTTTTTGGGGGTTTAAAAAAATTTTTGATTTAAATTTTTTGAAGATAATTGCTCATGAAATAAAGCTAGATGAAAAAAATTTTAAAAAACTGGTTTTTTTTTAATTTTTTAAAAAGGGGGGAAAAACCCCTTTTTAAACCAAAATGTTTCGTTATCCCCATAAAAAAATTTGGGGCCAATTTTATGGTTAAAACATTTTTTTTAAATTTGAAGAAAATTCCCCATAAAATAAGATCTAAGGGGCAAACAAAAAAATTGGGGCACCGCGGGGAGGAGGCCGGAAAAGGGGCCCATTAAACGACCCCTAAAAGTCACCCTGACCAATGCCGGTGGCTAAAAAATAAACCCCAAGAGTTACCCTTTTTGGGTTTTTTTTTTCCCCCCTGAACACACCCAAATTTTTTCTAGTAAATTTTTTAAAAAAAAATTTTCCCTGGGAAAATAAGCTGGATAGAAGTGACGCAAAAACTTTAACCAAAAATCAAATAAAAAGGGGGGCCCCCTAATTGATAAATTTTTAGTCAAAAACTATCTCCCAAAATATAAAAAAAAAATAATTCTAAACCCTATTAAAAAAATTTAAAAAAATAAAACCCCCCCGGGGTTAGATTATAAAATAAATTCCTTGCATGAAAAATTTTCCCAAAATTTTTAAATTTAAAAAAGGGGCCTTTAAATTTTTAAAAAATTTTTCCCTAAATTTATCACCTTTGGGTTTTTTCTGATCCCCCTAAACATTTCATAAACTTTCAATCAATAACTTTAATTTTTTATTGGGGTTTAAAAGGGTTTTTAGTGAAAAGCTTTGCAAAACTTAACCAAATTTTTTTTTGTTTAAAAAAAACCCTTTTAAACCCCAAAATTTTCCCTAATTTAAAAAGGGGGGGCCAAAAATTCTTTTTAGTTCAAAAAAAGATTATCTACCTTGGCTGTCCAACCCCGAACTTTTTCCTAAACTTGGGGGCCCATCCCAAAAAATGGTTATTGGTATAATTGAAAAAACTTGCATCAAAACTTTAACCAAAGCAGAAACCCCGCCCGGCCAGGGTACTACAATACTCCTCATTTCTTTAATATAAGCTAAAAATGAATTCCCCTTTAAGACTTACTCTTTCAATCCTCTTTCACATTATTTGCCTTTCACTGCAATCTCTTTTTTTAAACCACCTTACATTTCTTTTGTGTTTTTTTAACAAAGCCACCCCAAAAAACATTTCACAATTTCCAACAAAAGGTTTTAAACCGAGGGGGTCTCATATCACTCTCACCCCGGGGGGGGGGGCCCTGTCAAAATTTTTAATTTTAACATTTTGGTTTTTTCTCCTTTTTGGGGGAATATTCCCCTTTTAAAAAGCACAAGTGTAATGATTTTTTTCTTTGGGGGATTTGGGGGGTTTCCCCCCGGGGTGGACTTCAAAGGAACTTTCAAGAGAAAAGGGTAAAAAATTTTTCCACCCGATTTCCCTTTTTAAGGTTTTTTCGTAAAAATGGTTTTTTTTGTGATTTCAGAGATGTGCAGTTGTAAACTTTTTTTACATGCATTACTTTTGTTTTAAAAAGGGGTTTAACATTCATTTTACCTTCAAAAATTTAACTGATTTAAAAATTTTACTAAATGTCCCCTTTTTAGGTTTTTCCCCCCGATGTTTTTTATTGACTTTTAAATGTATTTTGGTCCCAATGCTTTTTCCGGGTTAAAAATTTTAAAGGGGGTTTTTTTACTATACATGATAAAACTTCAACTTTTGCGCATGAATGAAAAAACCTTTTTCCCCAAAAATGCATTTAATGGTCTTATGTGGGGGTTTCCACCCCTTTAGTCGTTTAAAAAAGGGAACATTTTAAAAATCTCCCCCACACAAAACAAATATTGGGGGTTTTTACTACTTTCTTTTTTCCCAAATTTGGTATGTTTTTTTCAATTTCTCTATCAATTTGACATAAATTTACCTTTTTTCCCCCAGATTACACATGTTTTTCTGGGGTGCCATGTCTTGTTGACTGCACATTCAAAAAAAAAACCCCATCTGATACCTCCCCATTTTTTTTTATGTGGGGCCTTCAATCCGAAAACAATGCCAAAATTTTGCCCAAAAATACCGCATTGTAAAAAAACACAGGGGAAAATCCCCTTTTCCCTTTTTGATGGTCCCTCTGAATCCCCCCTCCACAAAATTTAAAAAGGGGATAACTGGCCAAGCCCCCCACCCGTTTTCCCCTAAAAAGCTTCAGGGGAAAAATTCCCCGACTGCAAATTTGCAGAAAAAAATTTTACATGATTTTCATTGCTTTTTAAATGATCTTTTGGGGAAGTTAGGGAATAAATTTAAAAGGGTTTGATGCCTTGGGGAAAGGGGTAACCTTGGGTCGTTTTAGAAAAACCCTTTTTTCCCACAAATTTCACAGAATTTTTTTATGAAGTTTCGTGGGCAAACCTGCTATCCATTTTTTTCCTTGGGTTTGCTTCCACTGACCTCTAGCATTTATTGGGTTTTTCGTGAATCTTTAGCTTAATTTTTCCTTTTTAAAAAAAATTTAAAATAAGGGAATCTTTTAATATTTTTGATTAAAATGTAAAGTCCCCTTTAAAGATCGAACTTTTTTTCTAAAAAACAGAAAAAAAATTTAAAATATACCATTTATCCTTTTTTACATCTAAGACAATTTATGCAAGGTGATTTTAAGAGAAAAAAAATTTTTTCCTCTTTTAAAATAAAATTAGAAATATCTTCCCTTTTTAACAATATTTTCAATTCAACCTAACCCCCCCCACAGTGGTTCACTGAAAGTATCTTGGATTTAACCCTACAAACAGTTTTTCTTGTCTTTGGGGGATTTTTAATAAAAAGAAAAATTTTATCCTAATCGCTTTTTACAATTTTTTGAGAATCTGCCCAATTTTTTTGGAAAAAACAAGGAAAGGGAAATTTCTTCCCCACTCCTTCTTTTTTCAAGGGGAAAAAACAAAAAATAAAAATTAGATAACAAATTATTGGGGTTTTATTTTCTATTTTTTTAAATTTTGATGCCTTTAATCTGTAATGCATTTTATTTATACATTTCAGAAAAGGGTTACCCAAAAAATAAATTTCATAATTGAAAAATTTTAAAACCATATCATCCGAAAAAATTTTGAATTTCATAAAGTTTCCCCTTTTAATGACATTTAACAATTCGATAACTGGCACATTGCATTTTTTAAAATAGAACAAAAAAAAAATGAAAAATTTTAATATGAAGTTTAATCATTGATTTTGAAACTCAAGAATTTTTCTCAGCGGGGGCTATACCGAAAATCTTACAAAAATTATCTGGGGGGGGGCATCCCCCCCGGGAAAAAATTTTTTTATATGAAAAATACATTCTAAGGGATCTAAAAAAGTATTTTTTTTTCCCCTTAAAAATATTTACAGTAAAGGGTTTAAGCACCATTAAGGATGGGGCCCTTTTTGGGTTTTTAAGGCGGGTGCCTTTAAACCAGTGAAAATTTTTTCGCAAACCAATGAGTGATGATTTTGCAATTTTTTTTAAAAAAGTAAAAATATATATTTTAAAAATACATTTCTTTTTTTTTTTTTCCTTTTAATTGTGACGTAATGAAAAAATCTTTCCAAAATTTTTTTAAAACCTAGCAGAACAGGTAATGAACTTTATAGAAATTGTTAACTTAACAAATCATTTCCAAAAGGGATAATTAATTACATATGAAATGATATAAGTCGGCACTGTTACTTAATTTTATACCAAAAAAGACTTTGAACCCCCCGAAATTGCCATCCAAATGGGAAATTTTCCGGGAAAAAATTTTTTACCTATGATTCATAATTTGGTCTATCATAAAGAAATACACTTTTAAAGAAATATAATTAATAAAAAATAACCATAATACATATTTTTTTATTTATTCAACCCTTCTTTTATAAAAAATACAAAAGGTAAAAAAATAAACAAATGGGTTACAACAATAAATAGATTGAAAACATCGAACTCTTCTATTAATAAAAGCATTTGTTTTCCAATTTAAAGCATTTTTCACAACGCCAATTGCTAAATGGAAAGTAGGGTTTTAAGACAAATTTTAAAATTTTATTGGCTTTATTCTTCATGTTTTAAAAAATCGGGGCCCTTTTTAGCAAAATTGTCAAGTCAAACCCCTTTGTTTGACCCTATAATTAAACAAAAATTTTTTGTAAAAAAAATCGGTAATTAATAAACCCCCAAAACCATTGTCGTACAGATAGCCCCTGCAAAGCTAGTGTACCATTTACTGACAGGTGTGAAAAATTCGGGCTAATTTGCGGCGGGAATTTGAATAAAAAAAACAAAACATTTTACTAAAGCGGGGTTTCCCAAAATTTTCCCCTTTGGTCAATTTTGAAATAAAAAATTTTAAAGCACGGTTAATGTATATAACAAAAAGGGGGAAAAAACGGGGCCAAAACAATTAATTTACAAAGCAAAATTTTTGTATACCGAATTTGAGAAAGAACCAACGTACTTAGAAGGCAGTTTTGCCATAAGGATAAGAACTTAATTTTAAATTTGAAAAATTTATATACTTACAGAGAGTCATTTTTCATCGAAAATTAATTTTAAAGTGCAAAGAATATTAGCAAGATCTTTTTCATCGGGGTAATTAAAACTATACAAAAATTTATATATTTTGCGAAGTCGTTTTGTTCAAAAAGTAACTACATGTGAAAATGATAAAATTACAGAAGCTTTTGCCAAAGGGGTAAGTAACTTTAAAATGACAAATTGATTCTTACAAGAGTCATTTTGTCATCAGGATAATGTAATTTTAATAAAAAATTATATATTAGCAAGGTCATTTTGTCATCGGGGTAGTAACTTACATATAAAAAATTTATTACTAGCAGAAATCTTTTTTTCCAAAGGGGAAAAAAACTTAATATGACAAATTGATTATTAGAGAGAGTCTTTTCCAAAAGGATAAATAACTTACATTTTAAAATTGAATACTTACAGGTCAGTTTTTTTCCTAAGGTAAAAACTTCTTAAAAAAATTGATATTTGCAAAGTCAGTTTTGCCATAAGGATAATATAACTTTATGACAAATTGATATTTTAAAGCCTATTTATTTTTAAAGTAGAAAACACTTATGCTATTTTTTTTTTAAAAAAATGTGGGGGGAAAAAGGTTTAATTTTTTTTTTTGAAAATTTAAAATTTTTAATCCACCGGGGACTTTTTTTCCGGAACAAGCTTCCGGTAAACAATATGTTAGATTAAATAATGTTCGGGCTTAGTAAAGTCTGACGTAACAGCTGATATACACTGGGGGGGTCACACCTTTTTCCGAGATAACATAATAAAAGATGTATTGCGGGTTGGCTTCCCCAAAAGAACCTTTTATACTTATTTAATAATTTTCACATAAGGGGAAAATAATTTTTTGCATCGGGGGGGGACCATACCTTGGGGGGAGAGTCATTTAAAGTCATTCCCCCCAAAGGGGGTTCGCCCACATTTTTGGATCAAATTTGGGGTAGTTACCACTGGACACTGCCCCCTAAAACAACAAAACAAAAAAACACAATAGAATTTAAAAAAAATTGCTGAAAAATACGAAACTTAATCCCCGTTTTAGTTTTTAAATTCTTTTTGTGCCTAAGTTTTTTTAATTTTTTAAAAACCCAAAAAAATATCAATGGCGGGGGGGGGGGGGGGGGGGGGTCAGGGTGGCTTCTTTTTTTTTTTTTTTTTTATGTTGAATTCAAATACTGAATCCATGTTTAAAAATTTTCAATGATTCAAGCTTCCATCTTTTTTTTGCAATAAATTTTATCTATCGAACGTACGGGCCATCATGTATACAAAACCTTTTTTGGGGAATAAACCAACCAATGCTTTGTTTGTGACCCTAGCTTAATAGATTTACGCAGCCATTTTTTTTTTAAAGTTGGTGTCGTCCGGATGTTTTAAGTTTGGCCAAAACTACAACACATATTTTTTTTTTACGGGGAAGCAAAAAAATATTTGACATTGGGCATAACAATTTTAAATTTCAATTCAATCAACTCATGTTTACAAAATTTTTTTAGGTCCTACCGCCCCTATGCAAAGGGCGGATTTTTTAAGGGAATAACTTTGGAAATATTCTTTTTCACTCGCTAAATAAAAAAACAAAACCCAAAAACAACTACATAAAAATCCCCGAAAAGGGTGCAAAGAGGGAAACAAGGTTAGGGCCCCCGTTAAATTTAATTTTTATGAACTTTTTTTTTCCAAAACAACGTTCATAACAAGAAACTTTAAAAAAATTTTAAAAAAAAATATTTGTATTTAATAAAGGGGCCTTTATTACAGTTTTTTAATTAAAACAAACTGACAAAGATTTTTTTAAAAATGTATTTTCGTGAAAATTTTTATCTATACAATGTTTTTTTGTGGCTTAAAAATATAACCCCCCATTCAAAATACCCACTCCATCGATGATCACCTAAACCGCATGATGTCTTATGAGACAAATTTTCACCGGGGTTTTTCAACGATGTACCCCCCGTTTTTCCCTTCATTTATTTCCCAAACCTGAAAATTTGCAAAGGGATTATGTTTTTTAACCCGAAAAACCCTAAAAATTTTCACAATTTTTTTTGGTAACAAACAAAAAACCACTTTTTATTTTCTAAAATTAAAATTTCTTTAAAAATTCCTTCATTTATGTGCTATTTATTTTTTCACATTTTTTTATAGGTTACCTTTTTTTTTATTTATGTGTAAAATTTTTTTTTTTCTTCATTTTCCCTCGTCGAATTCCCCCGTGATTTTTTTCCCTTTCATACACTTTTCGCGGCCGGGGTATTCGACACTTCTTCAAGCATTAAACCCTTTTTGGGGAAAAAAAATTTTCCCACATATAGCCTTATGTCCTTATGTTTAAAAAAATTAGTCCCCTTTACCCCACAGCACCATGAAAAATTGGGGGGTCTTCCCCCAAAATAAGAAGCTGACGTGAAATGTTTTTACATCGATGATAAAATTAAAAAGGGGAAAAGAAGAAAAAAAAAAAGGCTTTTGAATTTTGGGAAATGTCAATTTTTTTCATACCACCAAAAAGCTGCGGGGAAATGGCCATACTAAAAAGGGGTGTTAAAAACTAATAAACGCCTTATTTAATGTGAAATGGCGAAAAAAATGTTTTCTAAAGTTTTTTTTTTTGTTTTTGGGCCTCCCAGACAGCATTTCAGTCTTTGGGGAAAGATTCTATTGAAAATATAGTGCTGCCCCCCTGCAGTATAAAACCTGTGTTTTGGGCATATTTTAAAAAACCCCTCAATTATCCTGACCCGGGGCCAACCTCCTGGGTCCCCTTTTTTAGGGGCCCCCAACCAAGGGAACTATCCCCAAATTTTTTAAAATTTTTTTGGAAGTGGGCCCGGGGGGTCGAACCCCCACCGCCCCCCCCCGAGGAAGGGAAACCTCAAACCCACCCCGGCCATCGGTTGATTTAAAGGCAGGTCCCCTCTTTATGCTTTTTTTCATTTTGTTTCTCCATTTTTGTTTGAAAAATAAGAATATTATCCATTCATCAATTTTGAAAAAATATAAAAAATGTAAAAAGTAAAAAAAAAATTTTAAAAATTTAAAACGCGGGGGAAAATTCGGGGTTTCCCCCCGGGAAAAAAAATTTTTTTAAAAAAGTGCCCGAAAAATTTTTTGGGGGGGGAAATTTTAAGACCATGAATTTTTAATCCCCGGTCCCAGGGAAAAAAAAACAGGGGGATGGGGAAATACAAAAATTTTTTCTCCCCATGCATCAGTTTTTTTGGGAAAAAAGACGGAGCACCCCATAAAGCTTCGGGAATTTCGTTGAAACTTAACTGTTTGTTTCGGCTATGGTGCAAGGGCCTTTTGATTTCGGGGGACCCCCCCGCAAAAAATTTTTCCCAAATTATGGGGAAAAGGGGGCCCCCGGAAAGTTTCACCGAATTCGAAACATCATGGGGGAAATTTCCCCCCTAAAAAGGGTGTCCCCGAACCCCCCCGGGGCCTGGGGGAAATAGGGAAAGATTAAGAAATTAAAAGAAAATCAAGGGGATTTTTGGGGGGTTTTTTTGGGGTGCCCACAATTTCCAAGGGGTTTTTTAAAAATCTCAGCCTGAGGTTGCCCAAAAAGCAAAAAAATTTTAGATGCCTTCCCCATTTTTTGCGAATTTCTAAGATTCTATCACAATCTGGAAAAAATTTTCCGGGAAAGGGGCCCCAAACCCCTTTGGACTCCCCCGGGGCCCTGGGGGGTTCCCCGGGGGGACAAAAATTTATTTCGGGGAAAACTTGTGAAGTTTACGGGAAGTTCCGGAAGCTATCCCCCGGCCCTTTTTTTCCCCCCCCCCCCCTTTTTAAATTTTTAAAAAAATTTGGGGAAAAAAACCAATAAAATTTTTTCCCGAAACTTCACATGGCTCCGACCCCCTTTTGAAGTTTTCCCCCCGGGGGGAAAAGGGGGAAATTTCCCGACACCCCCCCGAGGCTAAATAAATTTTTCCCCTGGGGAAATACATCCCGAAAAAAAAAATTTTAAGGGTGGACTGACCCATCACGATATAATTTTATTTTTTCCTTTTGCAAAGCCTGAAAATTTTTTTAATCTTCATATATTTGACTCGTTAAATTAAAAAAAAAATGTGATATTGTGGGGGGGGGGGGGGGGGGGGGGGGGGTTTTCAAAACTGGACATGTATTTTGAAAGGGAAATTTAAACCCCAAACTCCATAACAAATTAAAAAATTTTTTTTTTTTGGAACCCCCCCCCCCCCCCCCCCCCCAAAAAAGGGCTTGTAAATGAATGCTTTGAATAAAAAAATAGTTTGACTAAAATTGAAAAAAACATTTTTTAAGTCTGAGGAAAAAAATCACTTTAAACATTTTTTTTAAAATATATGGAGGGAATCCCGGGGGATTGTGTATTGTTTGAACTTGGTTTCTTTTTTTTATTTGTCGACCTGAAAGCCTTTTTAACACAGACTTCCCCCGAAAAAAAAAAAAAACAGGCGCACTTTTTAGGGCGGGGGGTTGTAAAGGTTTTTGGGCCCCCTTTTTCGTGGGGATTTTTTTTTTTTATTTTTTTTTTTCCTTAAATGTTAAACGGTGACAAACCAAAAAAATTTTATTAATAAAAGATTTGATATCTAATATAAAAAAATTTTTTTTTCCGTTTTTAAAATTTTTTAAATGAATTTGTTTTTTTTTTCTTTTTTTTGTTTCAAACGACTTTAGTATTATAAGTTTCATAAAAAAAATAATAAAAAAGTTATGTAAAATTTTAAATTTAGACATTTTGAAAAACAACCATTTTTGATTAAGTTTAAAATTTTGGGGGGGGGTAGCATAGGGGTTCTAAAATTGCAAATACTTAGCAAAAAAAATCCTTACCCCCTTTTTAAAAATTTTTTAAGAACGAAATCGGAATTTTTCATACCCGTCAGCAGCTAATAACTCGTTTTAAAGCAATTTTTAAAAATTTTTTTCATGGGAAAGAAAAAATAATTAAAAATTTTTTGGTGATTTTTTTTAAAGTTTTTTGGGGTTTTTTTTTTTTTTTTTTTTTTTTCCTTAATTCCTTTGGGCTTTTAGTGAAATTTTTCCCCCCTAAATACATTTTAAATTTTCCGCTTAGTTTTTGGGTTTTTTTTTTAAATATTTTATGTTAACCCATTTTTGTATTCTTTAAATATTTTTTAATAGTTTTTTTTGTTTAACTGAAAACTTTAAAGTTTGGGTTATTTCCTATTTTCCCCCCCTTTTTTAAAACGCTCGGGGAGACCATGTAAATTTCTCTCAATCAGTGAACTTGTCCCCAGTTCCCTAAACCATGTTATCACACATCTGGAAAAGACTGCCCATTTTGGATTACCTACTCATTAACAAACAGGGGGCCATAAAGGGGTTGGGGGCTGGCTTGAGGGGGGGGTTTTAAAGGGGGGGCCCCGTGGGGGGGGCCCCGGGGGGATTTTCCCAGGGGGGGGGGGCACTCTATGATGTAAATCAGGGGTTTTTAAAAAAATGATGGAAAAAGGGGGGGGGGGCCCCAAACCCCCCCCCCCCGCGGGGGTCCCGGGGGGGGGCTATCATAAAAAGGGCGAAACTAATTCAAATGCCATCAAATTTTCACCCGGAAAAGGGGGGGGTTTTTTTGGAAACTAAAAAGGAAAAAAAAGTTTTTTTTTTTTAAATAGGGTTTTTTCCAAAAACCAACAATTTGGTGTTGGTTTTAGAGAAAATAGGTTTTCCCCGGGGGAACAAAAATGGGGGGTCGGTAAAAATAAGAAAAATGGGGGCCCGATCTTTTTCTATCAACTTTGTTTCGAGGTTTGGGGCTAAAAATTTAATGCGGGGGTTTCCCAAGCACGAATTTTTTAATTAAACCCTTTTTAAATGGGCACAAAAACTAAAAATTAAACCCCAAAAAGGCTTGGGAAACGTTTTTTCCCCCAATTCCGTTTTGGCCCAAAAAATTTGGGGGGAACAAATTTTTAAATTTTTCCAAAAATTTTAGACCTTGTTTTAGCAATCCAAATTTTTACCCCCGTTTTCCAAAAAGAAAACCCACTAAAACCCCAAAAAATTTTTTTGAAGTAAAGGCACTCTTTTTTTTTTTTTAAATTTTTTAAAACCCCCGTTTGATTTTTATTGTATGGGCTATTCGTTTCCAAAAATCCAGCCTTTTTATCTGATTTTACATTTTTATTTTCCGACAAAAACAAATTCATTTTAATTTTTGTTTTTAAAAAACCCGGGAATACTTTCCCTTGGACTAAAATTTTCCCATCAACATTGTAAAAACGTATTTAAAAAAAAGGGCATTTTGATAAACTAAAAAAACCCCTTTTTATTTAAAAAATCCCCAATTTATTTTTTCCCCCCCATGTTTTGGGTCGCTTAATCCGGGTTCCCATTTTAAAAGGTTTTTTAAATAACCCTCCGCCAAATTTCCCCCCCCATACATCCCCGAAAAAACCCGTAATTTTCCCCTCATTTTTGGTTTTTTCCCCAAAAACGGGGGAATTTTCCACCAGTTTTCCCCCCCTGTACATAAGGAAGTTTGCGCGTGTATTTTTCACTTTAAAGGGGAAATGTATTATGAGAATTAAAAATATCAAAAATTTTTTACAAAACTTTCGTGTGTTTCAGTTGAAAAGTCCCCTTGTAAGGGTATTGAATCAACCCCAAAGATTAAAAAAGATTTTTTTTAAAAATTTACCCCCCCTAAATTTTAAAGCCAAAAATATAAGCGAGCAGGGGGAAAATTTTTTTTTAAATTTTTTTTTACCCCCCGGGGGGGTTTTAACTTTGATTTTTTTTTTAGTCGACCCCCCAAAAAACCCCATAAATAGAAAAACCACTTCACCAAATTGGCTTTTTTTTTCCCTTAAAAAAATTTTTTTTTTTATTCATCCTTTAAAGGGGGGTTTGAATTCCCCTCAATGCACTTTCATAAAAAAGTCGTTTTTTTTTTAAATTTAAAATTTTTTAGAAAACAAGCAAAAATTTTTTCCAAAAAGAGCAAAAGGGTTTCCCGGATTCAATTTTTTTAAAAAAAATTTTAAAAAACACACCCAAAAAATTAAATTTGCCTTAAGTAGTAAAAATTGATACGGCAATAAAAATTTTTAATTTTAATTTTCCTTATGTTTTTAAACAGGGAATTTTCTAAAAAAGATAAAGATATTCCTGCTTTAAAAAAGTTTTGTCCTTTGCTTGTCCCCTAGTTTTTAAAATTTTTTAAAAATCAAAAAAAAGTGCCTGATTCTAATTTTTTTAAAACTCTGTTTTTTTTTCTTACATCCCCAAAAATTTTATTAATTTTTTTAAAAGAAAATACACAAAATTACATGCCACAACGTCTGTGTTTTAAAATCCAACTTTTAATGTGTTTTTTTTTTTTCCCGAAAAGTAAAAATTTTGGTTTTTGACTAAAAATCAAGATTTTTTTTTTGCAAAAAAAAATTTTTTATAAAAGGGGAAAAAGTCAAATTGATTTTTTAAGGGTTTAGTTAATTTTGTTTTAACTTTTTCCCCCAATTTTAAATCAAAACAGGGAAGATTTGCTACAATAGTTTTAAAAAAATTTTTTTAAAGGGGCCCAAAATTTGGTTCCCCTTTTCCCCCGTAATTTTAAAATAAAATTTAATTTCTATATCACAAATATAACCTTAAATACTGGGGGATGGGGATAAAAAAATCATGCATTTTTTTAAAGTAAAGCTTTCATTTTTAATTTTTTTCTTAAACGTTAGTAAAAAAAAAAACCAAAATTATGAAGCTTAAATTTGTACATAGCAACTTCCCCTTTTTTTTGTCTTAAAAAATTTTTTCAACCCCCTTTTTTTTTCGTTTTTCCCTTTTAAACCCTTATAAAATTTTAAAAAACCCAAAGGGGGTATAATGGGTTACCATTTGATGTATAAAAATTTTGTTCTACAAAAAAAAACATTTTTTAGAAGGTAAATACGAAATCTTTCTTTTCTTTCCCTTTATATGGGTTTTTTGTTACCATCTTTTTTTTTCCCCTCTCAAAATTTTTGGGTCCGCCCCTTTAAAAATTTTTTCGCCTTTTTTCCCCCAAAATGCCTTTTTGAATTGCAAAAAGTGACAAAAGTTGTCCGTAAAATGTAAAAGTCAAGTAAGGGAGTTTTTTAAAACCCGAAGTGTTATTATGCGGGGGCCCTTCTCGAAAGTCGTGATGTCGGCGAAAAAAAATGGATGTCTTGTACATTTCCCTAAAATTTAGTTTGAAAAATTAAAATATTTTTTTCATGTTTTCCCCCCAAATTTCTTTGAAGTAAAAAACCTTTTTTTTTTTAAAACGGATAATCAAAAAAAAGCCAAATAAGCCAAAAAAGTACCCCCGGATAAAAAAGTTTATACTTTTTTCAAATCTGTTTAAAGAACCGAAGTATAAATTTTCTGTTTAACCCCAAATTTGGGTTTTTGGCCAAAAAACCGAAAAAGCCCCCCCCCCCTAGTATTGGGGTTTTCCCTCGCTCCCAAGTATTCAATCAATAGCGAAAGTCCGCTAAAATTTCAGGTGGAGGAAAAAACCCCAGTCACAGAGGGGGCCCGGGGGAGAATAAACCCCCCCTACCCAACCGCTGGGGAAACTTGCTTTCCAAAAGAAAAAAACCGAAGGGCCCCCACCGGGGGGCGAAAACCCCCAGCGGTGAGGGGTGAGAGAATTTTTTGTCCCACTGTAACCGCTCCGGGGCCCCCGGGGGCCCCCCCCGAAAAGAATTGACCTTTTTTTATTTTTTTTTTTTTTACAAAATTTGTTTCATAAAAAAAAAAAAATTTGTGCCCCAAAAAAACCCTAAGTTTTGAATTGACTTTTAGATAACGAAACTGGTTATTGCACGCGACAATTTATAAGTCAAATTTTGTGGGCCCAAAAAATTTTTTAAACCCCCGGAAACCTTTTTTAAGTTAGAGCCCGCCCAAAGGGGAAAATTTTATAGACATTTGACCACCAATAAACACTGACCCCTTTAGAAGAATAATGCGTTTTTAAAATGCGACAGTCACATTCCATTTATAAGGGGTTTAAAATTTTTTTGCCAAATTATTTGAAAAGTAAGTTAAAAAACCCCTAAAATTTCGGGGCGGGGGGGAAAAATCGAAACCCGCGGACGAAAATAAACCCCCATTTAGGGTTTTGGGGGTATGAAAAACCCGGGTAATGGTTGTCCCAGAGGGTTTTCTCTTAAAAATAGAAAGTACTCTAGGGAGAAAAAGACAAGGCAAAAGCAGTAGTAAATAATAATTTTATTGTTCCGGTTGATTATTACAAAAGCAAAAGATGTTCATACGAAACAAAGGGGCTAAGTGAAAATAAAATAACAAAACAATTGTCATTAAGACAATGGTCATATGATGTATACAGGGTCCCTTTTATATAATACACAATCTAAATATTTCTACTACTAGGGACTAACATTTCCAGCTGTGACTTTCTTGTTCATTTTATTTTTTTACTTTTTTTGAATATCTTCCTTTGTGAAATTTACGAATCTTTTTTTAACCAAATAATATTAGAGTCTACACTTTTTCAATTTAAAAGAAATGCCTTCTTTTTTTTAAAAAAAAAAAACAAAACAAACAAAAAAATTTTCTGCGTGATCATTTTTTTTTTTGCTGAAACAAAGAATATTTCTGGAAGCAAATGTATGAAAATATTAATATACACGTGTACTAAAAAAATGTAAATTCAAACATTTTTATGACACAAACATAAAATGAAAAGTTTTTTTGGGGCAATTGTTGCATATACAAATACTCAATATTGATATGAAGTCTTGAACAAGTGACAAGCTTTGACAAAATAATTCAATCTCAAAATGTTGGAGCATTTGACTTTGTAAAAGTTAAATTACAAATACACTTTTTTTCCCGGAAAAAAAAAACCTTTGGGAAAGAAAGAACTTGAAAAAAAAATCAAAATTGTGATTCTATGAAAGTAGTATTTCCAAGCAAAACAAAATGAACGGAAAATCAAAGGAAAATACGAAATAAAAAAGGCATCAATATTGCAATTCCTGTAACCAATACATTTAAATGTAACAAAAAGCTTGTTAAAAGAAAATTTCATCGAGTTTGTACGATCACAAATTCTTAATATCAGTGCTGTAAAACAAATGGTTGGGACAAAAGTTTAAAAAAACTTACACAGGCATAAATTAAGCAATTTTACATATCAAACACAAATACAGCAATATACTGATAGTAAAATTGGGGCATTCACACTTAACAAGTCAATTCCATGATATATTATTTTTTTTTTCATTTTTTTCAATTTAATATTACAAGTTATTGTAAAAGAATTATTTTTAATACTACATAGCCCTTTATATAAACAAATTAAAATGTCACCATTCTATATTGCTCTTAATATCAAGTTTTCATACCAAGTTTCATAAAAGATGAATAGCTGTTGATGCTCTGGCTTTCTATAACATTTAATCATACAGTGCATTTCAAAGAAAAATGAAAAAGGATTTTAGCTTTTTACATACACAAACAAGCAACATTTAAGCACAAATTATAGCAAATACATATATTAAATTGAAATCGTCATGTGTTCTAACAAGTTGAAATCGTCATGTGTTCTAACAGCGTGAAACATGGCAAACTTGAAATCAGTTTGAAAGCTTTTTTTTTTCCTTTTCATTTTGCTAGAAAAAGGACAAAATTAGATATGTCTATAAATCTTTCAGAAAAATAAATCATGGAGTATATCATTATACAAAAGAAACATAACAGTATGTTATCATTTTTTAGGCTCAGTACAAAAATATGTTTACTGCCATTCACTGTTATAAATCCTCTAAAATGATCATTAGAAAAGTAATCAGAAGTTTAAAAATGTTCAATTAACATATAAGAAGGCTCTAAATATGCTAAAAATTGAAGAAAAAAAAAGGTAGTTTTTCTTTCTTCTTTTTTTGTCATGTATATTCCAGTCAAAAACAAAACAAAAAAAAAACACCCTACACAATACACTGGTCAGACATCAAGTAACTATTCACTTTCATTACATAGATATTCCATTTATCCTCCTAAATTTTATATAAGATGTATAGTGTATTAGTTTTTGCAATAATTTTCAAGAAAAATAAAAAATTTTAGTGGGGTTTTATTTTAAAAAAAACTTGCACAAATCCTTTTGGTAAGCCTTTTTTGACACGTTTCTCACTTTCTCAGCTCCAAATATTCTTTCATATTACATTGTATAAGGCAGGTTTCCATCCAAGGTCAACAATCACTCTTACGAAAAACACCTTTATTTAAGAACTACTTTAATACATACTTCCGTTAGGACACGTTTCTCACTTTCTCAGCTCCAAATATTCTTTCATATTACATTGTATAAGGCAATAGTTAATCACATGTTTGTCTTCTATTTTTATGAGTAAATAAATCCATGCTATATTGACCATTCACTGAGGATTTTCTTTAATATCAATAACAGACATATACCATAACATTTTACCCAAAAATTTTTACGGTTCATTATTTTGGAACAAAAAAACACAAAAATTTTTTGCTGT
>CM037782.1:19210435-19260435 GCA_021229015.1 Solen grandis
TGCTGCGGACTGCAAAGTTAATACTCTAGCCTCATACAGAGACTAATGTCAGGTCACTTAAGCAATACTGAAATATACAAAGTGGGAGATCTCAGTAACATGCCGCGGACTGCACAGTTAATACTCTAGCCTCATACAGACACTAATGTCATGTCACTTAAGCAATACTGAAATATACAAAGTGGGAGATCTCAGTAACATGCCGCGGACTGCATAGTTAATACTCTAGCCTCATACAGACACTAATGTCATGTCACTTAAGCAATACTGAAATATACAAAGTGGGAGATCTCAGTAACATGCCGCGGACTGCACAGTTAATACTCTAGCCTCATACAGACACTAATGTCAGGTCACTTAAGCAATACTGAAATATACAAAGTGGGAGATCTCGGTAACATGCTGCGGACTGCACAGTTAATACTCTAGCCTCATACAGACACTAATGTCATGTCACTTAAGCAATATGAAATATACAAAGTGGGAGATCTGGTAACATGCGCGGACTGCATAGTTAATACTCTAGCCTCATACAGACACTAATGTCATGTCACTTAAGCAATACTGAAATATACAAAGTGGGAGATCTTGGTAACATGCCACGGACTGCATAGTTAATACTCTAGCCTCATACAGACACTAATGTCAGGTCACTTAAGCAATACTGAAATATACAAAGTGGGAGATCTCGGTAACATGCTGCGGACTGCATAGTTAATACTCTAGCCTCATACAGACATTAATGTCATGTCACTTAAGCAATACTGAAATATACAAAGTGGGAACTGAAATATACAAAGTGGGAGATCTCAGTAACATGCTGCGGACTGCACAGTTAAAACTCTAGCCTCATACAGACACTGTCATGTCACTTAAGCAATAGTGAAATATACCAGGCTCGAATTCCACCAAAAGTTCTTAGTGCTAAGTAATACTTAAATACTTCTGGGAGAAGATCATAATTCTTGTTTCTCTAATAAATATATCAAAACATTTCATTTAACAAATAATATTAGGTATTAAGGTAATGAATGAGTTCAGTGTAGTCATGTACTAAAATATTAAATATGATAGGAATGGTTTAATGTGTATCTACCTCATTAAGTATTTCAGTATTTCTTAACGCTTTTAAAAAAAATTTTCCATTTTTTTTTTTTTTCACTTAAAACTTGTATTTCCTTGTTGGTAAGATAATAGTATGATATCAAACATGCACAAATCTATGGCTGAAATATGACTGATTATATGTCTATACATGAAATATATAAACAATATGAAATCATTTGAAAAAAACACATAGTAAAATATTCGCCATTTTACTGAGGTGGGGTACTTTAAATGAGTCGGTGAGTATATTTTTTTATTGAAAAAGACTGTTTTCAGTTAAAGAGAGCAACTGCTCATACTGTTCTGAAAAATGAAAAGAGCTTCGGAACATACGACTATGTACAATTACATTTTAAACACATTGCCAAATATAAGAACTCATTTTTAATGATATTTTTCATATGGATATTTAGACACAAAAACTCAATGTTTCAATTTTATATCAAACTTTAATGATCCAATGAAAATAATTTCTATACATAGTTTGCATATACATGGGAAAAATCAACCGATGTTACATTAAAATGAACGTGGGTGGGGTGAATACTTAACAAAAACTATAGAAAAAAATGCATACAAAAAATCCAGATGTATTTCTTAAAAGTGCATACAGTTTCATAAAGTAAATGAATCAATTTTAAGGTCTAAGATTCCTTGACATTTAAGACTAAGGACAAACTTTGTCAAAATCACTGTATGAAAAGTGCCCATACGCCACTTTCAACCATATTATTGATTTAACTGTTATGGCATTCCCACTTACAATCATCTCTCTGGTACCATTTACTGAAACCTTTTTTTTTTTCCAATTCAAATTATGGAAAATGAACCAAGATTTTAATTCTTGGTTTGTACAATAAATAAATAAAGCCCTTTACTCCAATTATCTGAGTAACAGCAAATGTATACACACAATATTTTGTCTGTCTAGAACAATATATGAACTGTAAATATAAAATGAAACCTTTTCAATTGGTCACTTAATATACAAAAGGACAGGTTTTTTTCGACAGCTAAGTAACCTATTCATAGAAAATGGCTACAGCATGCTCTTCCTAATGAAGTTAATTTCCTGATTTTGTATCTTTGCTTTTATTGTAATTCAATCATTTAGAACACATGAACAAGATAATTTCTTATCAAGTATCATCATGTCATGTTGTTTAGGTAATTAATATTGAAAAAAAAAAAACTTAAAAAGAAAGCCATTTTTCGGAAAGCTTGAATATGTTCAGTTTCTATTATTATGAAATATTGGTCCTTTATATCAAATCTACCTATTACATAACAACATAAAAAGGAATATAAATAACACTATCAAAATTAAATATAGACATGGTTCACAGGCATCTGAACTTGTAAACTACATGTTGGAGGTTGCAGGGATAATTCTGTCTGAAAAAATCATGACAATAACATCTCATTTTGCCAAAATAAGTGAGAACTTGTCCATGTGTAGTGAGATTAAAGTCCTATGAATAGCAGGTTTACATCTATACAATAGACCATTCTCTCATTAAATTAATTTAATTTCATTAAACATGTTCAGCAAATCTCTTAAGAAAAAAAATCTTGCCCTTGACTGATCCCTTATATTATTGTACCACTTCCAGAGACTGTAGAAAACCAGTCTGTTTCTATGTACAATTTTTCCAGCAGTGTTTGTGATGTAAATCTAGTGTGTTCACAACCCACAACATGCAGTTTAGCTCTAACCAAAATATAACTACTCGGGATTATATGTACTAACCTTTGGCAAGCTTTACAAGGAGACTTCTCATCCATAAATAAATAACTTTACACCTCACTCCGACCTAACAATAGTCTGACATACTACAGAAACAATATCACCAGAACAATGTCTTTTACTGATAAACTGCTAATTAAGACTTCAATTTATCAATTATCCTGTTAACTGGTTAGTCCTAGTATAATTTCAAATGAAAATATAAATATTGATGGAGTATTCACTGTGGAGGGACTTTTATAATGGCTTCAACTTCCTTAAATTCTCACCAATGCAATAACAAAATCAAATCTCCAAAATCTGATAAAAATTCATTAACACTTTCCCATTAACAAATCATTAACACTTTCCCATTAACAATTTATACATGATAAAGCTAGCGTGTAACTGTGGTGTCTATAATATTCAGATCAATTTCTGTGATCAGCTTTTCCCTTTAAGTTTTCCAAAATTACTACCCTACAGAATTACTTGCACATTCAGGGCTGGTCCTGTGTTATTTGCTGATAGTAAGCCACAGCATCTCTATTGACAACAGTGTATAAGTTATTAGTAGTTTGCTACTATCTAAAGATCATTTTTTTCAAATGGTTTTCAAGCGATTTCAGAAATCAAGAATTTTCTATCTAACAACACATAGTTCAATATAAATATGAGTTCAGTTCTTTGGTAAAATTTTTTAATGTACAAAGGGGAATAACTCAATTACATTTTCACTGTGCATGAAAGAAATTTCTCTCTAGGTTGCCAACTATTCTAAGCAACCAAAATATCTGTGTAAATACAGGAAATAAATATAGGTAACACATTTATTTTTGATATATTGATTGAGTTTTCTCTTATCACAAGAAATGACTTAACTATGTAAAATGTCATAAGACAGATAACTCTCATAAAAAAAAGAAAACAAATGTGCAGTTGCATGACCAAAAGAAGGCAATGGTCATCAGGACAATTTTATTGCAAATCAATAAGAAAGTATCAACTGACCAATCCCATTCCTTACATGTATTCACATATATCAAAGTGCAAATTTTCCCCCAATTATAACATTTTCCTCAAATTGAAAATATACATTACGCAACCTGGTGGGAAAAATCTGCTGCCTGACTAGGACTCAAACCAGCTATCCCTCCCTTACAGGGGGAGTGCTCAGTGAGCTATAGGACTACTTCAACATATTTCACAGATTCTGGGTAACTTAAAAAATGCTACATAAATATTCCAGATAGCTAAGAGCTAAAGGGACAACTGCAAGAACATATTTATATAAAGAAAGAAAAGGAATACATTAAATGCAAACACAAACTTCCTACAAGTCTTCTGGTTGAAAATTTAGGGTAAGTGATTGTTTTTGTTGCTACTCTAAAATCAAAGTACAAATGCATACAGGTGTAAGTCACTTTCAATACCACCATGCCACATAATGTTTCATACTGAAATTCAAATTGAACACAACAGTCCGTGGGGTGTTTTAACAATATATACAAGTTTTGAATCAGGTGAATGAACAGTACCAGAATATTTACACAAGAGAAAAATGTGACCATTTTGAAATACTGTGACATTTTGAAATACTAATAATATTGAAATTCATAAGAAACATGTATAGTATATTTTTGCCTCTTTGGCCAAGCTATTATCAAAGGTGTGTAATAGACTTATTATTGCATCTTGAGTTAGGTTTATGATCCCTAGAAACGTAATAGCAGATATATGATGTGTATATTTATTAATCACAGCTTACATTGAAATGACATTCAGTTCTAATATTACATGAATCAAAACTTGTTTCTTTCACTTGAATATGGTTACTTATCTTGTGATCACTATTGGATTTACCCACCATGTGTAAATGATGAATACTGAATACACATAACAGTCAGACTTCATTTCTAAGACAATATGAAGGAACGCTTTTGTTACTATGATGATGATGATGAAGAACTTAACAGCATCCTTTATGAATGAACAGAGTAACCTACAAAACAATCTGATGAATGAATGTGTGTGTGATGAAAACATGTTTTGATCTCCTTAATTAAAATCGCTATGGCAACAGTTAAAACTTTACTGAAATGAGATTTCACGAGGTATTCACTGATGTGAAGCTAGAGGGCTAGCCCCTACGTTGAAACACTTGTACACAGACTGACCATCAACATATAATGACTATCTATCTTAACCTCATCTTCACTGGCTATCAAACCTTTATCAAGAAACACTATATTGTGATTTTATATTTGATAATCCTATTCTGCAAGAGCAATCTGTTAATTCAAGCCATACAACTGAATAAGAATTTACTTTTCATATTGAAAATAACTTAAGCCCAAGACAAGAGGTTGAGATAAGCACGAGGCCTGCAAACTTTGACTGGTTAATGCTTTCAAAGCTTGATTAAATTTGTTTTCTTGTAGTCAGGAAAACCAAGGATTTGATCATGCTCATCCAATAATCTCTGCAAAAATATACCCAGTGCAAAATATTGCTGATTCACAATTTTTAAGTTAGCATCCAACTGAATCATCAAGTTTATGAAGATCCTATGAAGAAGCACAGAAATGGCATTAACAGAAAGTACTTCATTAATAACATACTTGCAGCCACAAAGTCACTTATTAATTAAACATTTATTTAGGATAAACAATCACCATATTACTTAATCCCTTTACCAGTACTTGCCCAATTAAATAATTTTGCCCATTTTGATCACACACAAATATCACTGTAATGTGAAAGTATAGAAAATAAAATCAAAGAAACAATGCCCCAATATTACAATTCTTTTTTTTCTCCAAATTCTTAAAATGACTTGAAATAGTCAATAAGCTTGCAAGTGCAGAAATAAAAAGTTCTTACTAGTAAATTTTCTTAAATTACATAAAAAGTACACATAGATGCTGATCCTCATGAATGAAAAATATAAGGTTGAGTGTATCTAGGTATCAAGTACAATAATGTTTTGAATTCCGATGTAGGAAAGATATAACTGTGCTTTCAATTTGTCTAAAATCATGAGTTTGACTCAATATTGAAAACTGAGTAAGAGAAGAGAAGGTAAGACCTAGATTTCAACCTAGATCCTCAACCCTGTGTACAAGGACAAGGAAGCTCCAATGACTGTAAGGTCTACAACTAGAAGTTCTGCTGTCGTTTCTTTTTTGCATCAATTGCTTCCAGGATTGGATGTCTCTTTGCTTGAAATCTCGCCCGCAGTTCATCGATCTCGCGCTCCATCTCAGGGTCAAGGTCAGCCAGTCGTCTCTCCAGTTCCTCGTAGGCAAGATTGCGTAGCTGACAGGATCGAAAGATACCATGGATTAGTCCAGAATACACATTAAAACAATGGATAAATTATTTATAGGAAATTCAACAATTCATATTCAATTACATAGTTCAAGAAGTTGTTTATTGGCATGGTTTAATACCCAACAGTTTGATCTCTGTGTGATCGACATTTCTGTCTCACAGCAATGTTCTGCCATAACAACTGGTACACACATATAACATAATCATTGTTGTTTTAAATTCATATGTGTGATTACCTGGGATATTAACTTTTTGTAACACATTTACCCTTAAGTTTACTTTTTCTATATCTAAATAATAAAGCATAATAATAACAAAAACAGATAACTACAGCAATGTTATTTAAGATAAATATGGAAATGACAAAATACAGATATGTTAAAAATAACTAGAAATATCACCATGTGGCTTTTTCATAAAATAAAAGCTGGTCCAAATGGACATCCTGACTTTTCCACAGACAGACATCCTGACAAACCAACCAACCGATTGACTCATATAACTTTGTGTTGGTGTAAATATGGTAATAACAAAATACTGATAAATACAGCAATACTAAAGATAATTATGGTAGAAACAAACCAGGAAAAAAACAGCAACATTAAAGATAACAGAGTAGACATACAGCTGCCAATACAGTACAGGCAAGCAAGGATAAATACAGTCACAAACCACAAACCAAGACATGCAAACTTACAAATTCAAAATCGCCATCAATAAGCGACCGTTGAAAGTGGTGGGGAGGTGTCACTTGCTTCTGTACAGGTTGTGGCTGGACAGGTGCAGCCGTTGCGGGCTTCTGGGCTGCTGGGGAACCAGCTTCCTGCTCTTTCTTCTCAAAATGGTCTAGGTATGAGGGACGGTACTTCTCCTTCCCACCTGTGGCGGTACTATGTCCTGAAACCACAGGATAATGACAGACGGTGAAGACAATACATGCCATGAGAAGATCATTAGACCATGGTCCTTGAAAATAAAATATCATTAGGGCCTCAAAAGTCTGTAAGTTGTTGACCTACAGTATCAAAGTACCATTACAAGTACGATTTAATTCTTGTTTTCAGTAAATATAGTCTTTCCAGAAAAGGGCCTGGATAATTTTTTTGTTTTCTCCAACTGAAGTTGGGAGGGGGTGTTTATCAAATGTTAAACTGTTGTTTCAATTTCTGTTGACCAATGTCACTCAAAGAAGACGGCAGAGTTTTCTATAAAATAATCTAACAATAACATCCCTGAATCTCAAAATGACCAAAAAATATATCTTAAGCTTCATCACTGCTCTTAAATCCATTTAGAAACTTTCATTGAAAAACTTAAGTTTTGTTTGTTGGGTTTAACGTCCCACCGCCAGTATTTCAGTCATTTGGAGACGATGCCTACTTGAGACAGATGTAGTGCTACCTGACTGCAGTATCACGCCGTAGACATGTGGCATGATACCACACCCGGTCACATTATCCTGACACCAGGCCAATCAGTCCTGCAACTACCCTTATATGCCGAGCGCCAAGCAAGGGAGCTATAATGGTACCATTTTTTAAGACTTTGGTATGTCCAGTCGGGGATCAAACCCACAACCTTCCACTCCCGAGTTGTACACTCTTACCACTCTGTCACCAGGATGGTCGCAAAACCTTAGAAAATATCCAGAAGCCAAATTTTTACAGAAAAAGGTTTACTGATTTACCTTTATATTCATATAAAAGACCTGGTTTGAGACAACTCTTTTGTCTTTAAGTTTAATGAGTAAATATGATCTAAAAGAAAACAAATCACATGAATGGAAGAATTAGATGGCAACATAACGCATGTTACCAGCTAACCAAAATGCATGGCATCGTGGTCCAGTGGTATCATAACTGTGGACCTTAAGTTTGTGGGTTTGAACCTACAACCTCATTTGGCGCATGACCTTCCAAGGTCCAAAGTACTAGTCCATCCCAGGAACCATTTAGAAGGATTAATATAAGTTGTAACAAGAGGACCATAATGGCCCTAAATAGCTTACCCGAGTACATCATCTTAAACGATTCAAGTCGTTTCTATAAGGAAACTACATGAACCCCTATGGGCCTCAGTTTTAAAAGGATCAACTTTTCTTAATCAATTATGGTAGACACTCATGAGGTGACTATTTCTGCAAAATGAAATAAAATTCTGACCACTGGTTTCACAGAAGAATTTTGAAATTTTCTATATAGCGTATGTAAGGAAATTTGCTAACCCCTTAGGGGCCTCATTTTTCAAGGGATCAACTTTATTTTATTAATTATGGTAGACATTCTTGAGGTGACCATTTGTGCCAAAGGAAACTAGAACTGCTATTGTAATGGCGCAAATACCCCCTGCATGTTGCTTTATCACAGGGATTTTAATACAAATAACATGTAGGTCAGAGACATGTAAATGTGTTGGCTCAACAAGGAAAATAAATAATATTAACACATACATCAATTTATTTGGATGAAGGCCCACTAAGTATTGTTCAGCTCCATTATTACACTGTACTGTTCCAGTCGATTATTACACTGTACTGTTCAGGTCCATTATTACACTATATTGTCTATCATCTTGATATCTTTTATACTTTTTGAGTTACAGCCCGGACAAAAATTAAGTATGAAAATTAACAAAGGACAATAACTCCAAAATTACGCGACAGAGAGTTATGGTTCTTGATCACTGCATTCACCCTCAATGAAATCTATTCACATATGAAGTTTCATCTTGATGGCATTTATACTTTTTGAGTTACGGCCCGGACAAAAATTAAGTATGAAAATTTACAAAAGACAATAACTCCAAAATTACGCGACAGAGAATTATGGTTCTTGGTCACTGCACTCCCACTCAATGAGATCTATCCACATATGAAGTTTTATCTTGATGCCTTTTATACTATTTGAGATACGGCCCGGACAAAGAAACCAACAGCCGGACTGACGGCCAGACAGACAAGCTGAATCCAGTATACCCCCCTTACAACTTCGTTGTATAATTAAATTCGGACCATTGGTTTCAGAGGAAATGATTTTTAAAGTTTCCAACTTTTATGAAGGTTCACCCAAGGATCATCCCTGCCAAGTTTAATCAAATTCTTTTCAGTGGTTTCAGAGAAGATGTTGTTTAAAGCAAACTGTTGACGCAGATGACGAACGACAAAAGATGACGGACGGAGGGTGATACTAATAGCTCACCTTAAGCATATTGTGCTCTGGTGAGCGAAAAATTGGTTTTCTGAGGTTAAAAAACACATGCTCAGTAATATTAATGCAATATAATGCATCAAGTTTTAAGGAATGAGGAAAGATATGAAACCATGCTGCATATATCAATGTATACTGTATGAAATGTAGAATGCCATTACAGGGTTTCTTTGACTCACAAAGTTGTCATATTATTAAATTATCTAACTGACCCCAAAATATTTCAAAAATTGGTTACAAAATTGGACCCCTGACTGAAAATGAAAATCTGATTATGTTGCTATTTCAAAAATAATCATTAAGTCAGGTACACATAAGCTGCAAGAGCATGAATGAGTTTGTTAACTGATGTTACTATGGACTTAACATGAATATCATTAGACAGTTAAATTATAAAAATCATATCAATCATTTCAAATTAGTTAATTAATATCAGGTATATGAATGTTAGAATCTATTCATCACATACCCAGTGCAATGAACTGTTAACGTTAATCATGATTGTAGATTCTATCAACTATGTAACATATACATTTGTACTGCTATCTATCAAAAAAAAATTTTTTTTTAATTTTTTTTTGCTTTTAGTTCTGAAACTATCTTTATATGCTGAGCACCAAGCAAGGTAGCTACAAATTAATTGTTTAAGGGATGTGCTATGTTGCCACCAGGATTCAAACCAACAACCCCAGACACCTGAGGCAAACACGCTAACCACTTGGTCGCCAGGGGGCAGGTTTGCATACATGTATATCATAAAAGCAAAAATCAAGTTGCAACTACTTAGGTATACATTTGGTAGATAACTTTAAAGGTCACATGACAGTATCCTGGCACATTCAAATTCTGCAATACATTTAGAACCCGTCCCATGCTAATGCAAGCATGCAATGCTTTTTGGAAATACAAGAGCTGTTACTGAGTATGTGTAAATTGTAGTGCTAAAAAATTAAAATGTTCTGGAACAGACATATTATTAACATATCAGACATTCATGAGGACTCCTTAGGGTTGATTTACATATATATGGCCTTTGAAACTTTATTTTTGATTATTATTTCCACTTATAAATGTAAAAATCATACTGTGACTTGATACTGAAAAAAATAATTTTGGTTTGTAAAACAATAACAACAGTGTCATAATATTTTTTTAAATTGCTTATAAAATCCCAAATTCCTTATAACTTTCAAAAATAATTTTCTGTCACTTGATATCTGTTGTTTTTAAAACATTTGTTCACTTATTTGTATATATACTAAAGCGGAAGATCAGAGTTTATGCATCCATCATGCCATGAGAGACTTAGCAATATAAAGCGGAGTTGATAATGATGTTCAAGCTGGAGATAAAATGCAGAACGTCCTTACTGACAAAACTTGAGACACTTGACACACTGCTGAGGCTGGATGTCGTAGACTGCCCTGATATGACAAACACCACAAAAATTGATATCTTAATACCATATCCAAGAGTTAAAATTGTGCAAGTCATAAAAAGGTTTCCAAAAATAAATCACAGCAAAGAGAACAAAATATGTCAAATGACGGGAAACCAAGTTTTCAAGTGATGCCCTAGGCAAGCAAAGCTTTTTTTTAGTAACAGTGACCTTGACCCTATTAACCTGAAAATCAATCCAAAACTTCCTCTTCACATCAGGTATATTTCTACAAAATCTGATCATCATACTTCACTCCTATGATCATCATACTTCACTCCTAAAAGAATTTATTTGATAGAAACAAAATATCTATTTTTAGTAACAGTCACTTTGACCCTATTATCTTAACAATCAATCCAAATCTTCCTCTTCCCATAAGGTATCTACCTACCAAGTATGAAAACTATATCTTTATTCTAACAGGAGATATTCGACAGAATTGAAATGTTTGTTTGATGCCCACCCACCCAACAATGTGCCCCATTAAAAAAAAAGAGGATTTTCTTTGAAAACCTGGTTAAAAATAAATGAAATTAAGTTTTGTTTGTCAATTTGTTTGTTTAGGTATAATGTCCCGAGACAGTATTTCAGTCCTTTGGTGGCTTTTTCTACAGGAGACATATATAGAGCTGTCTCACTGCAGTAAAACACTGTAAACAGTTGGCAATAACAATAGTAATAGTTTTATCAGAGTCATTTTTTTTTTTGATGATTATTATTCTATTTAACCCTTTCCCTCATATAGACTCATTTTGACGCACTCAATAGGTACCACATAAAGCCTGATCTGCTGAAAACCACAGTTAAACCTTATTAAATTTAATTATAAACTCCTCATTTCCAGACCACTGAGGAGCAGCGAACAGCATAAAACCTGATCAGCCTGCGAGTTACTCGCAGGCTGATCTGGTTTTATGTTGTTCGCATAGGTCTTTTCATGGTTTCCTCTATGAAGGAAAGGGTTAAATAATATATTATACCCTTAAGCAATCCTCAATAAAACATTTTCCTTAATATGTTCTGTTTTACAAATTCTTATGTAAAACATTTTCCTTAATATGTTCTGTTTTACAAATTCTTATGATTTATTTTATCTTCTAAAAAAAAAACACATTCAGTTTAATTGACAGATGTAAATTCCAACACAAACTCTGCAATATATATACATTACAACAAAATCATTATAAATGTGTAGATAATAAAATTATTTCTGAAAATATATAATAAGTGCTTGTGAATCAAATACATCTTTCTAAAAGTCTCAACTCATGCACACAAGCATACTGACACATGGATACAACATTACAACACTCTATCACACAGGAAAACCACAAACACTGGTTATATGTAAACCTACCGAGGGAGCTAATTCCTATATATTTTTGTCGTTTCTTTTTTCATTCATTAGCTCAGTGAACATTATGCTTATTTGTCATTTTCTTAAAGCAGGTCGAGTTAATTTTAGCCTAGAAAGGAACCTTAACCAATCTTACACATTGATTTTCAAGCAAAGACCATCTACTGATCAACACAGACCCATGTGCCTGGAGCAGGTCTGTGCTTGTATAGATATCTGTGTTTTCTTTTGTACTACTGTATTCGGGCAATTATGAAGAAATCAAAGTTTTACATGAATATTGTATATATAGTTATTTGGCCTGTTCACATTAATTTCATTATCTATGACTGCGAGCCAGTGCCATTTTTTAGCATCTTAAGAACGGCTGGAGATTAATCCTGTGACCTATAGATACTAAAGTCACTCAGCAATGGAGGCCAGTTCCATGTGAGGCTAATTGCTTCAACATATCTTTTTTAAAACATTTAATGGTTGAAGAGGCTTAGAGGAAAGTATTGCAAAACCTGCATCATAATGCTTGAGCTTCTTTTCATAG
The DNA here is from genome assembly GCA_021229015.1 of Solen grandis. Taxonomy (NCBI): domain Eukaryota; kingdom Metazoa; phylum Mollusca; class Bivalvia; order Adapedonta; family Solenidae; genus Solen; species Solen grandis. The sequence continues at coordinate 19,223,144 of CM037782.1, forward strand.
AAACAATGCCTTTCCTGTTATTTTATGAGAGAAAAAAAGAAATTTGAAAATTAAAAAAAAAAAAGTTGTGAAGAGTTGAAGCAAAATCCTTATTTAATTTTCACTATACCTGTTTAGCCTTTCAGTGGAATGAAATATTTAAATAAGGAATAAAATTTGAAAATTAAGAAGAAAAAAAAGAAAGACAATTAACCCTTTCCCCCATAGAGGAAACCATGAAAAGACCTATGCGAACAGCATAAAACCAGATCAGCCTGCGAGTAACTCGCAGGCTGATCAGGTTTTATGCTGTTCGCTGCTCCTCAGTGGTCTGGAAATGAGGATTTTGTAATTAAATTTGGTAAGGTTTAACTGTGGTTTTCTGCAGATCAGGCTTTATGTGATACCTATAGAGGGCGTCAAAAGGAGTATATATGAGGGAAAGGGTTAAACACACTCTAAGCCTTTCTTACTTTTCATAGTGCCATCATCTTCCTCATCGGAGTCTTCATTTATCACCATGGTACCTAGGTCAGAATCCACCATGGTGGATGCTTCACTGTTACAGATCACTGTACCACTCTCCGACTGCATCGTGCCTAAACAACAAAATATAGCAGACATCAGCAAATATCAGTGTGAACTGAAAAATATATTTCTTTTTCTTTTCAAAAGAGTGATTTGAATTTGATCTTTAAATATCATCATTTTAAATGCCATACATTTGTTGGAGTACAAGTTCTTACAACTTCTTATGAGTCTTTCAATAAGTAATATAAGTACAACTAGAACTATCACTGAAGGTGATTCATACCCCCACCCCCATCTTTGACACAGGATGTATTCACATGACACATAAAACGAATGTTCACAAATAGGATTTGGGCTTATAAGCATACCAAAAAAAAAATATTATCACTAAAGGTGATCAATACCCACTCTGGAAGTCTGTCATGTGTAGGAATACAGTTTCAAAAGTTTGCGTGAGTGAAAGACTACATGTATGTAAGGTTTAAAGTTAGTGTGAGCAATGGTTCAAAAGTTTTGGACAATGCTAAAAAGTTTTGACAGACAGACAGATAGACAGAGACACACAGAAGAAAACAATTTGCCCCCAAGATCTGTAGCTGAGGAGAATAAAAATGCAGTCTAATTATGGTTCACATCCATATTTATTGTTTGCAAAAACCTGTCTTTAAGAAGTTAAATTGTGGTTTTCTTATGCACTGCACTTCCTCTCATCAAGATCAATCTACATATGAAGTTTCATCAACCTAGCTACTTTAGTTTTGGAGTTATGCTCCGGACAAAATCAAAAGATTAAAAATGACAAAGGGCAATAACTCCTTTCAAAATACATGCAGAGTTATGGTTCTTGTGCACTGCACTTCCTCTCATCAAGATCAATCTACATATGAAGTTTCATCAACCTAGCTACTTTAGTATTGGAGTTATGCTCCGGACAAAATCAAAAGATTAAAAATGACAAAGGGCAATAACTCCTTTCAAAATACATGCAGAGTTATGGTTCTTATGCACTGCACTTCCTCTCATGAAGGTCTATCTACCTATGAAGTTTCATCAACATAGGTACAGTAGTTTTGGAGAAATGCTCCGGACAAATATTTGTAGACCAACCGCCGGACCGACCGCCGGACCGACCGACCGACAGGGTGACTCCTATATACCCCCCAAATTTCATTTGTGGGGGTATAATGATTTTAAGAACACTATAAACAAGTAGTATAAGTACAATCATTTTAAGAACATTATAAACAAGTAATATAAGTACAATCATTTTAAGAACACTATAAACAAGTAGTATAAGTACAATCATTTTAAGAACACTATAAACAAGTAGTATAAGTACAATCATTTTAGGAACACTATAAACAAGTTGTATAAGTACAATCATTTTCAGTCTAAATGATGGTCTAACTTATACATTCATTATTTCATGTGATTAATAATAATGTAGATAAGTAAAATAAACATTATTTCCAGTGCCATGAAATTAGCAAAAAATATAGTATTATTTCATTTTTCTAGCTTGTTTGCTGCAATGGTTGGAAGAAATATTTCAGTCTGGAGGCACCATCGAACACCCACAGACAATTCGTTCCATTACTCTCCATTCATCAACAGTGGGATTTTCATCTAGCAAGATGATGTTTTTATGCCTTAAGTACGAAATATTTAACCTATTAACAAGAGTGTTTATAGGAACTCAGGTGCCACCTGCCGAACCTTACGGGAAAATTATGATGGACAGATAGACAGACAGATGACAGAAATGTGGTCCATATGTGTCACCTCTGCTTACAGCAGGTGACACAAAAATGACCTTTACATTTTTGGATACTCTCCATCTGGAGGTAGAACATCAGTGGTAGGGGAATATATTATATAGGATATTGGAAATCACAATACAAGCATTTAGAATAATTAATGCCAGGCAGGGCAAGGTCCTGCATTCAATCAGGTAACTGTTTTGACTTTCAATCTAAACGACTAAAGGGTAGTGAAACAAGTAACTGGTGTTGCACGCAACACATGAGTCCACTACCAGTGAGGGGCATAATTTTTCCTTTACCATAACAATAAAAATTTTTGGCCTGAGAAAAAAAGCAAAGTGACATGCAGAATCTCCATACTGCCATCTATTCATATACCAAGATTTTTAAGTAACTTCAGGATCCAGACTTCTAAATGGACAGACAGAAGGACAGACAGACCGAGGGCAAACCTATAGTCCCCTCCGATGTAAACACCAGTAGGGGACTAATAAACCACGGGTGATGTATGGAGAGTAGTGTATTCAGGAAGCCGTATGTTATCTGACGATGGTCTTGAGGGTATTCTAATGACTGTAATAAGACTAGATTTATTACAGACATTTCCTATAGAGTATTTCCAATAGCAATCTACATGTGACATACCTGCCTGAGATCCCTTCATAGTTCCCTCGTCATTCCGGAGCATGGTTCCTCCTTCCACTTCCTCCTCGCCCTTCAAAAGAGACAGGTGGGAACCGTCATGTTACATGTATGTGTGTGTTTTTCTTACTTGATATGAAAGACTGGTAAGCAGGTATCAAACAACATCCTTGTCCTTTATCTAACTGGGCATACCTTCACTCATATATTTATGTTTGTGTTTGTTTGTATGTATCTAAATAGCTATAAGAAGATGCCTGATAAAACTAGATGCCCAAGGGCAACATGTGGAGCCCGCCAAAGGATACCATATTGAACAGAATACCTATGAGAGGCATAGTAGAAGTTGTTGTTGTTTTAAAAGTTTATGAGGTTTCATCTGTGAGGATTACAGCATTTTGTATATAATCCTGGGTGTGAACTGCAGTTTTTGACCTTTGACCTCCACGTATGACCTTGACTTTAAGATATGGACATGGTTCTTACACGCAACAGACCGTACTCACAAGTAAAACCAAATCATTTCAAATTCTATTAATTCCTTTCTAAGAAAGAACCAGGACAAGGAAAAAAGTACAAAAAGTGTAAAATCGTTGTTTTATTATATTGTCAACCCTATTGAAAGGGCCCGTCAATTTTGACTTATGAGACACCTCTTTTATTCCACATGTACCTTCCCAGTTCCCTCTTATATGCCAGGCATCAGGCAGGAAGGCAACCAGTACCATTATTTAACTAGCTGGCGGCTCACAAACCGGCCATTTCAGAACGATCCGCTGATGGGGATCGAACCTTCGACCTCTCGCTCCCAAAGCGATGCCTTAACCACTAGGCCACAGGATCGGTTATGTTTTAGAACTTAGACCTCCAAATGTGACCTTGACCTTTGAGCTATGAATCTTGTTCTTGTACATGACACTCTCACTATCTCACTGAGCTTGACATTTGTGCCAAATTATTTGAAAATGCTTCCATCTATGATGAAGTTACACCCCGGACAAGCAAAAAAGAACATGTTTTTTAACTTTGACCTCCATTTGTGACCTTGACCTTTGAGCTATGAATCTGGTTCTTGTGCATGACACTCCATCTCTATGAGCTTGACATTTGTGCCAAATTATTTGAGAATCCTTCATTCCATGATGAAGTTACAACCCGGACAAGCAAAAAAGTGCATGTTTTCGAACTTTGACCTTAATCTGTAACCTTGACCTTTGAGCTACGAATCTGGTTCTTGTGCATGACACTCACTCTGTCTCACTGAGCTTGACATTTGTGCCAAATTATTTGAAAATCCATTCATCCATGATGAAGTTACAACCCGGACAAGCAAAAAAGTACATGTTTTTGACCATTGACCTCCATCTTTGACCTTGACCTTTGAGCTACAAATCTGGTTCTTGTGCATGACACTCCGTCTCACTGAGCTTGACATTTACGCCAAATTATTTGAGAATCCTTCCATCCATGATGAAGTTATAGCCCGGACAAGACCAAATCTGGACGGACGCACGCATGCATGCACTGACTCATGCACATACATACACCAAACCGCCATTGTGACAATTAAGTCCAGCTCACCACAAGCGGGCTTGAAAAAAATTAAAATGATTTGCCCACCTGTTTGTTTTATTAGCTATGAGCTTCTACTGCTCATAACTTTTAATTTGCTTCCTAGTTTGCTTGGGTTTAATGTCATACTGATAGTATTTCAGTTGTTTGGAGACTAAATCAACAAGAGACAGATATAGTGCTGACTCACTGCATTATCACATTATAGACAAGTGGCATGCTACCATACCCAGTCCAATAAGGTTTTCCTGACACTGGGCCAAGAAGTCCTGGATCTTCAATTATATGTTGAGCACCAGGCACCTGAGCTATACCAGTATCTCAACAACATTGGTATGTAGCAGTCAGAAAATAAAACAAGAGGGCCATGATAGCCCTGAATCGCTCACCTGATTATACATGAGCAACATATGTTAGATTTTTCATATGGACCTACTTTTAGACCCCACATGACCCAACTTCAAGTTGTCCAAGACATTATGGAAACAGACATTACAACCAAGTTTCTTGAAGATATGGCCAAAAATGTGGCCTCTAGAGTGTAAACAAGGTTTTACTAAGATTTGACCTTGTGACCTACTTTCTGACCCCACATGACCAAAAATCGAACTTGTCCAAGATTTTATGGAAACAAACATTCTGACCAAGTTTCATGAAGATTGAGCCAAAAATGAGGCCTCTAGAGTGTAAACAAGGTTTTACTAAGATTTGACCTTGTGACCTACTTTTGACCTTTATGGAACAAACATTCTGACCAAGTTCATGAAGATTGGCCAAAAATGGGCCTCTAGAGTGTAACAAGGTTTTACTAAGATTTGACCTGTACCTACTTTTGACCCAACATGCCCAAATCGACTTGTCCAATTTTATGGAAACTAACTTTCTGACCAAGTTACATGAAGATTGAGTCAAAAATGTAGCCCCTAGAATGTTAACAAGGTTTTTCTAAGATTTGACCTTATGACCTACTTTTTAACCCCACATGACCAAAAGTCATACTTGTCCAAGATTTTATGGAAACTAACATTCTGACCAAGTTACATGAAGATTGAGCCAAAAATGTGGCCCCTAGAATGTTAACAAGGTTTTTCTAAGATTTGACCTTATGACCTACTTTTTACCACATGCCAAAATCACTTGTCCAAGATTTTATGGAAACTAACATTCTGACCAAGTTCATGAAGATTGGGCCAAAAATGTGGCCTCTAGAGTGTTAACAAGGTTTTACTAAGATTTGACCTCGTGACCTACTTTTTGACCTAACATGTCCCAAATTCCGACTTGTCCAAGATTTTATGGAAACTAACATTCTGACCAAGTTACATGAAGATTGGGTCAAAAATGTGGCCCCTAGAATGTTAACAAGGTTTTTCTAAGATTTGACCTCTGACCTACTTTTTACCACATGCCAATCGACTTGTCCAAGATTTTATGGAAACAAACATTCTGACCAAGTTTCATGAAGATTGGGCCAAAAATGTGGCCTCTAGAGTGTTAACAAGCCAAATTGTTGACAACGCACGTCGCACGACGGACGAAGGGTGATCACAAAAGCTAACATTGAGCACATTGTGCTCAGGTGAGCTGAAAAAGCAATTGTTCAACCAATTTCAAATTTCAGAGGGAATCTAGAGAATAAAAAAACATCTAATGACTGCAAAATAACCCCCCAAAAAACATTACATGTACAGAGAAATAGAGTGAGTTGCTAAGGTGACCAGGAAAAAAAATATTAAAACCTGTTTTGAGCATTGCTCAAAACAATGTTTATGGAACAAATATCTAAAAACAAAAATTTTCTGTTCAAAGCCTTACCGATTCATCCCCATTCATTGTGTTTAGCGTCTGTTCCTCCTGTATTTCTTTGGCCTCCAGTATCATCTTCTGTAGCACCGTCGTCGGCTGTGCATTCTTGATAAACTCGTGCTAAAATTGTATCAAGAGGTTAATATGTTATTATGTAAGCAGCAGTTCAGTGATAGGAACTGGCAATCCTCGTCATCTGTGACACATCTGGTTTGTTTAACCCTTACGATACTGTGGGCACTTGTAACTGCCTTTGTGACCAGTGCAGACCAAGATCAGCCTGCTCATCCATGCAGTCTGATCATGGTCTGCAATGTTCACCATTCAGTCAATACATTTTCAGTAAGCACCATCCAAAACAACGAATGGTACTGTCCAAAATAAAGAAAGGACAAGTACAATTAAGAAATTAAGCATGGTCAAGGTTAAACTCCAGTATTTCAGTCATTTACATGATGTACAGATTCAACTAAATGGCTTTATATCACTGATACTAGTTCAACCTGTCCGGAAACTACACATAGAAGCTTTTAAAGCACCTAGTAAGTGTGCTAAAGCAGAACTGTTTTTGAGTTTATTTTGATATGATATCAAATTCAAAACCAACTACCCCTGAGTAAAGCTCTTTAATCAAAAGTCTTGATACCGAAAACAAGAGTCCGAGGGCTCTAATCCGCTCACCTGAGTAAAGATAAAATGTCCCACCATAAAGTTACAAAAGATAGGTTAAAGATCAAGGTAACAAGGTGTTTTTTTTAATGGTTGAAAAATTATCTACATGTACAAAGCAATTCCTTTTTGTTGATATGTGATGTACATGTTAAGATGAGTAATTGTGCACAGTATCATTCAGATCTGATAAACAGTTGCTAATATTAGCCTATGTTGAAGAAAGTAACCCCCTGGGCGGGGCCAATTTTGACCCCAGGGCCATTATTTGAACAAACTTGGTAGAGATCATTAGACAATGCTACATGCCCAATATCTAAGCTCTAGGCCATATGGTTTCAGAGAAGAAGATTTTTCTTGATTTGTTCCAATATTAGCCTATGTTAAAGAAAGTGACCCCAGGGCAGGGCCAATTTTGACCCCAGGGCCATGATTTGAACAAACTTGGTAGAGGACCATAAGATGATGCTACATACCAAATATCAAAGCTCTGTGCCTTTTGGTTTCAGAGAAGAAGAATTTTAAAGATTGCAATTTTTTTGTCTATTTTCAGCTCCTGTCACCTAGTTATTCAACAGACTGGAACCATTTGAACAAACTTGAAAGAGGGTCACCCAAGGGTCATTTGTGTAAAGTTTTATTGAAATCTGCCCAGTAGTTTAGGAGGAGGAGGAGTCTGAATTAAAAAGTTGACGACGCACAGCGGACCATCACAAAAGCTCACCATGAGCACGTTGTGCTCAGGTGAGCTAAAAAAAGGTGATCATTAAAATTTCAAAAAATGTTTTACTTGCTCTTTTATCTTCATTGAACATGCATTATTCTGAATAACAACACATTACCTCCAGGAGTTCTGATGCCATAGCTCTCTGTTCAGGATTCTTGACAAGGCATTTGGAGACAAAATCGATAAACTCTGGAGACCATTTGTCGGGGTTTCGGAAAGACGGTGGTGGCTTGGTGGGAATCATAAATATTGCCTGGAATACAAGGGTCAATATAAGGTCATTTTCAGTATGCTCTATGAATAAAATTTTATTTCAATAGAAATATCGTAAATGATATTTATAAGTTTCTTGTTTGCCTGGGTTTATCATCCAACCAGCAGTATTTTAGTCATTTGGGGATTTTTGTCTACATGAAACAGAATGATAGAGATGCTTCATTGTGATATCAGGCCATAGAAGAGAAGCACAATAACCTAGTCACAAGACACTGACACTGGGCCAACCATTGTATCTGTATCAAAGCCAGGACTGATTACTTCAATCAAACCCATACAGATACAGAATTCCTGTACTACACTTATATGCCATTGAGCTGAAAGTTCAAGGGAGATATACCTACAGTTTTATGCCATTTCCTCTTGAAATAGCATGAAGATCTTATAAAGACATCCTTAAAATATTGTGAAATATTCTACTATAAAATCTTTTCTAAAACTAGTATTAACAAGTTTTACTTACTCTCATTGGATGAATGTCTCCATACGGAGGTTTACCCTCAGCCATTTCTAAGGCAGTAATTCCTGTAACAGAGCCATTATCAAGTCTAAGCTGTATAAAAAACATTTTCTAAATCAACTCATTATCAGACCCATTTTCATCAGCAATTAGAACAATAATTATAGGTTATTAATACTCGCCCATACAGAACAAGAGGGCCAAGATGGCCCTAGATCGCTCACCTGAGAAAAGTATCATTCATTGCCTGTACAAAACAGATTGCTTTAGAATTAAGATGATGAGGTGAAACAATGTTCAGGAATTTTCTGACCCCATCCACAAAAGATATCATCATGACAAACATTCTGCCAAAGTTTGAGGAAGATTGCATCAAAACTGTGGCCTTTAGTGTGTAAACAAGATTTTTCTAAGATTTGACCTATTGACCTACTTTTCGGTCCGGCCCAGCCCATTTTCGAATGGGTTCAAGATATTATCAAGACAAACATTCTGACCAAGTTTGAGGAAGATTGATAAAATGTAGCCTCTAGTGTGTAAATAAGATTTTTCTAAGTTTGACCTATGACCTACTTTGTCCCCCCCATTTTCGAAGGGTTCAAGATATATCAAGACAAACATTCTGACCAAGTTTGAGGAAGATTGGATCAAAATTGTGGCCTCTAGTGTGTAAACAAGATTTTTCTAAGATTTGACCTACTGACCTACTTTTTGATCCAACCTGACCCATTTTCGAAAGGGTTCAAGATATCATCAAGACAAACATTCTGACCAAGTTTGAGGAAGATTGGATCAAAATTGTGGCCTCTAGTGTGTTAACATCAAATTGTTGACGGACGACGGACGACGGCCGACGGACAATCAAGTATCCCAAAAGCTCACCCTGAGCTATGCTCAGGTGAGCTAAAAAGGGCCAGAATGCTTACAAAATCACTGACCAATCTTCATGTTATGTGAAACAAGATTTAGCTGCAATACCAATTTACAAATGTGGCACCCCTAGTTTTGCTTTTTTTAATTCCATCTTTGGTCACAGGACTCATCTTAACAGTCCCATTCAACCATCAATAAAGATAACTAAGGCATGTTGAACCCTTTACCTCATAAATATTCATGTACAATTTCATGACTTAATGAATCTGAATTGACTAAAATTTAAGAGTATCTAAAACAATGAATTATTCTTCACTATGCAGAATATGTAGAATATGAAACACTGGAGACCCTGATCAGACAGCACCCTTATCATCCTCCCTGCCCCACCTGACTGCCCCAAGGACCGTACCTAGACTCCAGATGTCAGCCACACAGTCATACCCGATCTCCTGGATCACTTCGGGTGCCATCCAGTATGGCGTCCCTATCACAGTGTTTCTCTTGGCCATTGTATCCTGCAATATACAAACAAGACCAGTTAAGCATTCCTTAAAAATTGTTTGTTTGCCATTACCTGACCTTTTTCAGTGTGTAGGTAGGTAGGGATATTTTCTTTTAAAGAAAGAGTTAACATTGAGGAAAAAACCTTAATAAAAGGACAAAGATGACCAAATCCCCAATGACTTTGTACAGCCTGTCTAAATAAATAAATGAGGGAGGGGCATATATTATTTACAGGTTTTGACCTGGAAAAGTACAGAAAAATGTTAAACCCTAAAAATAATTATTTCAGAGAAAAAAAAAAAGATCTTCAGTTTGGCTTTGGTATTGATGTTATCAATGATTTTTGAAAAAAAAATATACAAAAATAAATAGATCAATAAAATGCCCTCCTCTTACCGTGAGTTGACCAGCAACTCCAAAATCTGCCAGTTTTGCATGCCCCTCTGTGTTAAGGAGGATGTTCCCCGCCTTGATGTCACGATGGATCTTCCTCTTGGAGTGCAAGTACTCTAGACCCTTCAGTGTATAGTACAGGATGGTGGCGATCTCCTCCTCATTCAACTGAAATACACACCAATACAGCAACATCAGTACACTTACATGAGATTTAAAGGTGGACAGCTGATATATTAAGATTTAAGAAATCTTAAGTTTTAGAACTTTCTTTCATGTAACTGAGCAGAATCTTTCATGTTCTAGAGAATTCTGAGCAAGAACTATCACTGATAGTGAAAAATACCCCAGCTGCCACACTATAAAATCACACCATAGCCATGTGGTATGATACCATGCCCTGTCACATTATCTCGACACCGGTACCACCAGTCCTGGAAATACCCTAATATGGTGAGTGCCAAGCAAGGAAGCTATAGCAGTACCTTTTTATCAGCTTTGTTATGTAGTAGCCAGTAATCAAACACATAACCTCCTGATCCCAAGGCTGACACTTTGTTATGTAGTAGCCAGTGATCAAACACATAACCTCCTGATCCCAAGGCTGACACTTTGTTATGTAGTAGCCAGTGATCAAACACGTAACCTCCTGATCCCAAGGCTGACACTTTGTTATGTAGTAGCCAGTGATCAAACACATAACCTCCTGATCCCAAGGCTGACACTTTGTTATGTAGTAGCCAGTAATCAAACGCATAACCTCCTGATCCCAAGGCTGACACTTTGTTATGTAGTAGCCAGTGATCAAACACATAACCTCCTGATCCCAAGGCTGACACTTTGTTATGTAGTAGCCAGTAATCAAACACATAACCTCCTGATCCCAAGGCTGACACTTTGTTATGTAGTAGCCAGTAATCAAACACATAACCTCCTGATCCCAAGGCTGACACTTTGTTATGTAGTAGCCAGTGATCAAACACATAACCTCCTGATCCCAAGGCTGACACTTTTACCACTCAGTTACCGCTATAAAGTACTAACTGGTGAATTTTATCTTTGAGAAAGAATTCTCAATCTACAGCTTAAGTTCCAGTGCAGCGACTGGTGATTTCTTAGAGAATTAGGGTCATTTCTGTCATACAACATGACGTTCCTGGGAGATGTCTATATCAAGTAATGAATTATTCCCAAACTTTGAGAGAAACATGTGAAAGGACTCTGTAAAAGTGAGTGGGCCAAACACTTACCACTTTGTTGCGTAATCTCATGATATCTGCCACAGATCCTGCCCCACAATACTCCATCACAATCTGCAAAACACAAACCACAATTTAGTTCCTTTATTGTGTGGTTTTGGAGTTCATATTCACATAGCTACATCCAGCTAGTCACAGATGGAGGAAGACACCAAATGCACAGAGACAAGCAGGTAGAACCATCGTCTTACTGCTTACCAACTAGAACATCTAAATGACTATATCATAATATATCTGGACTATAAACCAAAGAGGTAAGGGGATAAGTGACAGTTAGTCAGTCACCACTCAGTCACAGAGGCCCCACAAGCTAGTGTGTCAAGTGAATTAAGATTTTAATAGCAAAATTAGGTTAGCAGACTCCTACTGTTTTAAACAGGTAACTGGTACATACAAATTTCTAATTATACAAACTCAAATAAGCCAGGGAGTAGCTCTTCAGCTGATCATGTTTTATAATACCCAGGAGTCATTACACGTCAGTGTTTAGAGACAGCAAGGCAACACCATAGAACCTGATCAGACTGAAATGTTTTCTCTCTGGCTCCATTTTCAGCCACAATATGATACTGCGCTAAGGACAGTAATACTTAAATTCTTAAACTTGGTAGACACACATTCCACCATTCTTATCTGATGCAATATTCAAGTATAATTATGAAAAAGCCGAATTGAATTATTACTTAATAACTCACATATTTGTTAAGCAATGAAATAGTTGGCCATTTTAATCAGCAAAGAAACAAGAATAAAAACAAATGTACTTAGCACGAAAAATCGTTGGTGTAATTTGACCTTGATCTTGCATTACATTAACAACCATGACAACTGTTTATCTGACCATTTCATACTTTTAAGGCTAGTAGTTTATAACCACAACGATGAAACAGCTAGACAATATCCTCTCCTTATAAAGATGGAGAAGAAAATCTTATCTTTGTTATGTAAATCAGGGAAGAAAATAGTTTCCTCAAGGAACATGCTTTCTATCATAATTTTCATTTAAAAAAAAAAAGAAACATAAAGAAAACAGCATAGTCTATCTCTTTTCTTCTTTCAAAAGTTAAAATGATTACTACCATTAACTATTCTTGAGATTATCTTCCTGAATATTTTTAGCAAGGAATATTATATCTTTAAGTGAGGCAATCCAAGTATGCCATAATATATCAAATAAGCCATTATGAACATAACATTTTACTTCATGGTTGGAAAACAACAACAACACAAACACTATAATGATTCAGTGTGGTGAATAATAATAAAGATCTAAGAATTCTTCCTCTGCTCTTTTTTTGATATCCCTATTTACCCAAAGGTCCGTGTTTTTGAAGTAGCTGCCATAGTATTTGACTATGTAGGGACTGTCACACTGCTGCATTATGGAAATCTCCTTGATGATTTCCTGTAGGTCTGTATCCACAGGGACCTGTAACATAGCAACCACACTCCTTCAGCCCTTTGACATGTACCACAATCTGTCATCATTGGTACCGATATAATGTAAGTTTGTGTGATTGGTATTATCTTCTTTTTGAGAGTATTTCAGTCTTTTGAGGACTTTGTTTCTGTGGTGTCATGCTGCTAGAAGTGTCCTGACACCAGCAAAACAGTTCTGGAAACACCGGTACCCTTATATGCTGAGCCCCATGTAAGGGCACTATACAAGTATAACTAGTTTACAATACTTGGTACTTCAGAGCCAGGGCTCCAACCAACCATATCCGAATTCCAACATGACCATTAATCAATAGTTGCTATTTTCGGACCATTTATTCAAACATTAAAATAAAACAGAATTTATATTGACCTTGTCTTGCAAACAAAAATTAAGCCCTCAAAAAAGGTCTGATTTTTCATTATCTTACAATTCCCTGTCTCAGACATTCCAACATAGCTTGACATATTGAATCCTATAAGGAAGAAGACAGGATGAAGAAATAAGGATGGGGGGAGGGGGCTGATCAGATTTTCTACTGTCTACTTCTACTCAATACCTCTCCATGATGAGCCAACTCCATAAAACCTGCCAGGGCTATGCATCACTTTTCAATTGTATGGTTTTACAATGGTCTTACAGGGTGTTGAATGATGAATCTGAGATGTAAAAGAATACATTGCCTGTAGCTGCATAAAGATAAGCCTTACCTGTTTGATGGCCAACACCTGGCCAGACTCCTTGTGGAGGGCCTTGTATACACTGCCATAGGACCTGGTCAAACAATATTTAAATATTAATAATCTATCACAAAATATTCAATATTTCAGGATTTTTTCTCAAAAGTATTTTTATTTATTCAATATATGCACTATAACTAAAGACTGAATATCTAAGAATAAACAAATTATTATTTGATAATTTAATTCTGAAGTTCAACATTTATGATAAGAATATCCATCTTTTTATTAAAACAAAGATATTAGAGTCAACTACTAAACATCTAAATATTTTCAAATCATTTGAATTTAGTTTCTAGGAGTTCAACTATGCATTTAGTTAATATTCTCATTTGACATATAAAGATAAAAATAAGATAATAAGTAATTGCTAAGTAATTGCTTACAAATAAAAATTAATGATATTAAAATATTTTTCAAAATCTGGACAAATGATTAACCTTAATTAAACTTAATTTGATAACAACCAAACCTTGAGTTCTTCCGCTGAGTAAACCTTTGTGAGCTTCATGATCATTTAAATGTATTCAAGGCTACTTAACCCTTTACCTCATGAATATCCATGAACATTAACGATTTAATGAATATTAATTTTACTGACTTTATATGGAATAAGAAATAAAAGATGTTTCTATGTTGGCAGACAGTGTATAATCTAACCTATATATTATATTAGCAAACATGAGGGACTCTGATCAGACATCTCCTAGTCTGCTCTATTTGCCTTGGAGTTTAAAAGTGTCTTTGATACAAAACCTGCACTGTGCAATTTATGCTCACTAATTGCTGTATTACTATTATTTATTTACCTCATGAATATTCATGTACAAATCTATGATTTGATGAATATTAATTGACTGAACTTCAAATGGTATATGAGATCATTAACTTTTCTTTGTCACTCGATCAGATTATGTAGAAACTGAGCCACAATATCATTTAAGCAAATAGAGGAGAGCCAGGGCCTCTTATCCAATCAGTTTGGGTTAGTGATAGCACTTGGCTTTAAATAATAGTTGGCAAGATGTTAACTGTTTGGTACCCTCACCACATAAATGAATAAAAAAACTATTAAATAAGAGCATTAAGTTTTTCAATTTATCTCTTATAAAAACCCAAAGTATTTCACGTTAAGAGGCAAAACAGCATTTACAAAATAAAGCCTACATAACTGTTGTTAAAATTTAAATATCAAATTACATTAAACAAAAAATTAACTCTGCAACAACAGGAAAATCCTGGGCTATTGTATAAAATTCATATAATGACAGTAATGTGTGTTTAAAGTTTTGTTAATAATAAAAAGAAACAAGAGGGCCAAGATGGCCCTGTGTCGCTCACCTGAGTAAGATGGCTGTGTTAGGCATAATGACAAAAAATCTGGCATCTAAAAGTGTTTTTCTAACATTTGACTAAGTCACCTACATATCGATCCTACCTGAATTTGCACTCAACTGGGAATTCATGCAGTCATCATTCATATTAAGTTTAATGAAGACTGGGACAAAAATGTAGGCCTCTAGAGTGTTCACAAGGTTTTTCTAAATTTGACCTGGTGACCTAGTTTTTGATCCCACATGACCCAATTTCAAACTCATGCAAGATATCATGTATACTAACACCCTGACCATTTTATGAAGATTGGCAAAACTGTGGCCTCTAGAGTGTTCGCATGGTTTTTCTAAGATTTGGCCTGGTGACCTAGTTTTTGACCCCACATGACCCATTTTCGAACTCATCCAAGATATCATGTAGGCAAACACACTGACCAAGTTTCATGAGGATTGGGCCAAAATTGTGGCCTGTAGAGTGTTCACAAGGTTTTTCTAAGATTTCACCTGGTGACCTAGTTTTTGACCCCACTTGACCCAATATCGAACTCATCTGAGATATCATGTAGACAAATATCCTGACCAAATTTTATGAAGATTGGGCTAAAACTGTGGTCTCTAGAGTGTTCACAAGGTTTTTCTAAGATTTGACCTGGTGACCTAGTTTTTGACCCCATGTGACCCAATTTCGAACTCATTTGAGATATCATGTAGACAAACATCCTCAGGGCTCACGCTGTCGAGCGCCAAATGCGCCAAATGGCTCATGATTATTAAAAGTGGCCCGAAAGTTTTGAATTTGGCGCATTGTCTTGTCGCAGTCAGACTGGTTATTGGTTTCGCTCACGCAGAGCATCGCTAGACCGAGAAAAATCGATAACCAGTCTAGCACGAGCGTCCTTCAACCTGTGTATCAGTGTATTTCACAGTTATGGCAGTTGGCACGTACGTGTTGATGATTTAGTAGTTTATCGGCAATTAAAGAAAAGGTAACGACGGATTAAGGATACGATGATTATTTATTTGGCTGTCGGAACAAAGGCACACTTATTGGATTGTTTGTTACGGTTTAGTCTGACGATATTCATTCTCGTTCGGCAAGCGATAATCAAAAGATGCGGTAAGTATAATTAAAGGGACAATTAAAGATGGTTAAGACTAGCCTTAGGAATTCCCTCAATGTAAGGTCACTTGAACGTCTGCTTATGATTTCTATTGATGGGCCTGCTTTGGAGGAGTTTGATTTTAAACAGTCATTTAAGAAATGGGCAAATCAGAAGACTCGTAGAATCTTAGTGTAACTTCATGGGAAATGAAACACTGAACTGAACACTGACTCTTACCGAAAATGCAACAGGCTTAATGTATATATGTGTAATATAAGAATGTAAATATGAAATACAGTATGTATGTATGTAAATAACATAATGTTAATATTTAAACTTATTTTAATTCTTTGTTTTTGCTGTTTCGAAAATTATAACAGCACTACTGTCTTGTTACTTTACTGCTTCCCTGTGTTACAAAATGGGTATAGAAAAATGGGAGAAAGAGAGAGAGAGAGAAAGATAGAGAAGGGTATGTAAAACAAACAATAAAAAAATATAAAAAAACACAAAATGCACACATACAAATAAAATAAACCAAAGATTTCTGAACAATAATACCACTAGTAGCACATATAATCATTATAAATGCCCATATTTTGTCGCATTCTCATTAAATTATTGGCTCATCCTGGCTCCAAAATTTGGCTCAAAGAAAAAAAAAGTGGCCCCAATTTTGGACCATTTGGCTCATGCCTTGGCTCATAAAAAATAATTCCCAGCGTGAGCCCTGATCCTGACCAAGTTTCATGAAAATTTGGGCCAAAACTGTGGCCTCTAGAGTGTTCACAAGCAATTGTTGACGACGGACGACGCATGACGGACAAAAGGCGATCACAAAAGCTCACCCGAACACAAGTGCTCAGGTGAGCTAAAAAATGTGTTAAACAAGTACAAGCTTTTAAATTGTTTATGTATAAACATCTAACAATAAAAATTGACCATGCCACAACAAAGCATTAGGTGGTAACACATGTAACAGATACAAGATCTGGAGGTGTTTGAGATCAGGACAGCATGCCTCATGTTGTAGTTCACACATGCAACAAAAGCCTGAATCTGGGGAAGTTAGTTTTACTTATATCCTACAGTTTCAAGACAGTGTTTTTAAAACAGAGCAATTGTACAAGACAGAAGATGTGTATAAACCAGTTTTATCGAAATGCATGATGTCCTTAATTAAAATCATCCTAGACTTCAGGAAATAATTCATTTATCTACCTATGGACCAAGCATTTGTGCCTCATATCCTTTTCATATCATTGTGTAAGTTGTAAAATTATTAAAATCCAAACAGCAAACATATGGATCAACCTGTGCACAAAACACAGTGTGGCCATACCAAGTGGTATATGACTTTTCATCGATACAGAGGGAAAAAATGCTGCAAGTATTTTATTTCTTTATCAATTTTAATGAGAAGCAAAAAATTGTGTCCCTTAAAATGATGTCATGTACCATGTGGTATGGCCACACTGAAACAACTATGTATTTGTATCTGATATAGTTCACTATTGCTATATATGAGTGCACAAAAGATGCATTACTTTAACAAACCTAAGCTTTGAAAATGTTCAATTAACTCAACTTGGAAATTCATCAGACATAGTGTTATTATACACGAGTCATTATTTTCATTGTATTATTTATATTATTATTTCAGGGGTTTTCTTAAGTGGACACCCGCTTGCCCATGCCGGGTTAAAATCACCATGGGCAAGTGATTTTTCCAAGGAGATAGCCCGTTGGGCAAGTTTATTTTCGTAAATGAAATTTTTCGGGGTTTTTTTTTTTTTATATATATTTTATTTTGCAAATTGTGTTTGATACAACTAAAATTCATCTTAATACTACACATATTTAGTTTTAAACATTAACAAACACTAACTAACTTAAAGATCGGACAAGCTGTTTTCACTGGGGGCAAGTAGATGTTCAAAGTAACTTGCCCTCTGGGCAAGTGAAAGTCAAATCCTTAAGGAAACCCCTGTATTTATATTATTCTTTATATTATTCTAGGTATTTCATTCCTGATACTCACATTGTGAATCCTAAATAAATATATCTTTACTGGTATTAACCCTTACCATGCTAAATTTCTTTATTGGACTTGTCCTTTCTTTATTTTAGATTATATCATTAGCTGTTTATGGGGGTGTTTGCTGAAAGTTTATTGACTGAATAGAGAACAGTGCAGACCATGATCAGACTGCACAAATGTGCTTGCTGAACTTGGTCTGCACTAGTCATAAAGGCAGTTATAAATGTCCACAGCAGTGTAAGGGTTAAACAGAAATAAAAACAAGAAATGTTTGTGAAACATATATGCCCCCCTCATATGCCATAATATGTATATAGCTATATTACATGCAAGGAGTTTGCCTTCATAATGTTGGCTTGTCACAAAAAATTCTCAAACTTCAAAAATTTGAGTGAAAATATAATGTGCTAAAATGTGGAACTAAACATTTACTGAAATAAATGGGCTGGAGAAATATTTACACAAGTCCACAAAGGTTTAAGTGAAAGAAAATGATACATCATCCTTCAAATATCTAAAACTTTAAAACAAAACAACATTACAACATAAATTATGTTATCTTGATCTAAGTAATAAAAAGTCTTTTGCATAATTTCCATATAGTGGCCAAGTCATCAAACATATATACAAATGCAACCTTGTGACCTTGACCTTTGAGGTATTGACACCAAAATTGATAGGGGTCATCTACTAATCATAAGCAACAACCACATGAAGTTTGAGACTTAAAGGTCAAATAGAACTTCAAGTTATCACTCGGACAAGGTCTGGTATTATACATACACAACATGTGACCTTGTGACCTTGACCTTTGAGGTAATGACACCAAAATCGATAGGGGTCATCTACTAATCGTGAGCAACAACCACAAGAAATTTGAGACTTAAAGGTCAAATAGAACTTAAGTTATCACTCGGACAAGGTCTGGTATTATACATACACAACATGTGACCTTGACCTTTGAGGTAATGACACCAAAATCAATAGGGGCCATCTACTAATCATGAGCAACAACCACATGAAGTTTGAGACTTAAAGGTCAAATAGAACTTAAGTTATCACTCGGACAAGGTCTGGTCTACCGACGGACCGACCTACGGACCGACCGACCGACATGAGCAAAGCAAGATACCCCCTCTTCTTCGAAGGGGGGCATAATAAAAATACAGTCCTTCATTTCTAAAATATATTAGTACTGTATTTACATCTGAAAGTTCAAACCATACCGTTATATAATAATATAAAATCTTCTTGGGATTTTATCTTTATACTTACAGTAAGTACACGTAGAAACAAGGGCAAATGGGTATAATAACTGAGCTATCCACCTTAGTTGGCCTTTCAACAGAGGTAGTCTTTAAACTCAGGTGAATTCTAAACAGAACGCTTACCCCTCTCCCAACTTGCCTAACAAATCAAAAACCTCTTCCGGGGATCTGGCCAGATGGTCTTCGCTGAGTCGTGTTAAGGAGGTGTCGCTATGGTTACGCAAATCAGAAAGAGAAAAAGAAAGCACATCTACAAGCATGTTTGCGACTGTTGCTATTAATAGGTAATCACCAGGGGGTCTTGTCATGAGGGACCAAGCCTTACAATGGTCTGTGTTTACAGTTAACTTTTTCATGAATTATTGCTTTTCTGAAAAGCTTAACCCTTTCCCTCATATAGACTCATTTTGACGCACTCAATAGGTACCACATAAAGCTTGATCTGCAGAAAACCACAGTTAAACCTTACCAAATTTAATTATAAAGTCCTCATTTCCAGACCACTGAGGAGCAGCAAACAACATAAAACCTGATCAGCCTGCGAGTTACTCAGGCTGATCTGGTTTTATGTTGTTCGCATAGGTCTTTTCATGGTTTCCTCTATGAGGGAAAGGGTTAAACATAAATCTGGTAACCAAAACATTTCAGCCACGTGTGTTTCCCTGTGGTCTTCTTGCCAAGATCACACAATCATCAGGGTTGTTGTAATCATCACTGACTAGCCTGGTTTCTTAAAAATTAAGTTTTTAACAAAATGTCTTAGTAAAAATAGAGTCCTCCCATGACTTTATATTTATAAGTAGTGGTGAGGAAATGAGAAGTTGTGTTGCCACAGACTGCTGCAAGGCTTGGTCAGCCACTGTACCTGGAATGGTTATAGCCCTTAAGAATCACAAAGCAACAACATCTACATCATAAACAGGGGTGCCAGTCTAACAGAGGGGGATGATGAAAAGAGACCACCTGGCATGCAAAAGACCAGACAGTACATGCTCTGAGTCTAGGGCTCCCGCCCAACATCCACTGCAAAGTCTTTTAATTTCTACCTTCCTAACATCCATGCATAAAAAGGGCATTTAACCTGTTTCAATGTGTACTGAAAACTTGATCCTTTCAAATCATCATGAAATCATAAAGTAACCAATGAAATGGCTGTCCTGAGAAAAATGACAACCACAAAATAGGAAGATTTTCTAGAAGAAAATAACAGTAAGGTGGCTGTACAAATTAATTATTGCAATGGAAAGGCTTTGAAACTTATGTTTTAGACATCTTCATCAACAAAGGCAAGCTTTGACAAAATATTGGTATAGAGTGACTTCAATTGTTCACAAAAATATAAATTTGTAATCAACAGGTGAACTACACCTTAGTGACAAAACTGAATGAAGTCAAGGTACTAAGTCAAGCATAAATTTCTGACATTGAGCATAGAGTAGTGCAGGCAACCGTAACTGCAATAAGCAACACAGCAGTGTAGATCAAAGATATCAATCATATCATTATAATGTCCATACTGAACATGGCTTTCAGTGTGAATGGTTTAACAGGAATAAATCATGTGCATGCCAATCAGTGTCAGCTGCCAAATTCCTCTGAATGAAACTTTGGCAAAGCTCTCGCCTAGCCTTCAACTAAACAACTAAAAATAGTCTATATAAATGAGAGGTAAAAATTGATTTAGAATAATTTATGAGTTTAACGTTCTTCATTGAAAATTTGGTTAAGATAAAATGAATATTTAAACCTTCAGTCCTTCAACATCTTCAGCCATTAAAAACCACTACACTAAGGGATTCTCAGTCTGGACAGGTGTTGCATCTTTAAACTTCAAAGGATGGGTAGCAAACACGCCAAACAGCATAAAACCTGACCAGTTTGTGAGCTACTTCATAACTTGCTGGCTGATTAGACTTCAAAAGTGAAGTTGGTTTCTTGAGTCATTTTCCTGTTTCAGTTTGCATTTAAATTTTCATGCAGTGCATTCATGGAAACCATTTTTAGACTGGCGGTAATCAGTCTTACACACCAATAAGCAGGCATTATAAAGTCATGGAATTTCAATGAAATTTGTGTTATTCTTATCATTTCTATGTTAATTTCAAACTTTCTATGACATATACCGCCTTTAATATAAATGTGTTTTGTTCATTTAAATCATTTTCATTATCTTATGATTTTCTTTTTTTATATTTACAACTTTTCCCAATAAAAAAGCCACAGGTTGAAAAAATAATAATAATAAAAAAAAATCACAGTCCTTTGAGGTATGCAATTTCTGAATAGACTCACTGTGGATCATTATGAAACAAATCAAAGTGCTCAAGGCACTAAGAGATTGCTAGTGTGGTTATCACAAAACAAAGTGCAAGTTCAGCTGACCTAATGCTAATAACTAGAGCTAAAATACTCTCAGCCTATTGTGCATTTTGATGGTAATGGGGCAAAATCCCCCTGAAAAGTAAAAATACTGATATGTAATGCCCTTGATTAAGGAATCTTAATATCAAAAATAGTATATATGGTAAGGAATCAGACAATGAGGCAAAGGATAACCAAAACAAGACTACTGCAAAATATGCCCCTCCTGCTTGTAAGACACTGTCAGGTATCATAACTAGAAATAGGCAGGGGCTGCAGAAAAGGAAGCACAATTCATGAAATAAATTTTGCAATATTATAATAAGAAAATAGCCATTAAAAAGGCAAGGCAATTTACCTGTCAAAAATGTGCACAATTAAAAAAGTTTAGGTAATGAAATTAAGCAAAGGAACAGCAGTGTTTGTACATGGCAGAATAATAGAATATTTGCCCAAATTCAAGCCAGAAAAAAAAAAAAACTATACTACTCTTATCATAAACAAGGCAGTCCAAAGGACAGCTATATCCCCCGCCGCTGGCCAAATATTAGAATTTGTTTGGTCATAGGATTATGTTCACCTAAACCTGGCATGGTTGTAGCAGACATAAAAGATCAGTATAAGACAATTTAACTTTCCGGAGTTATGTATGCAGGGCCTTTTTACCCTTCTTAACTGTAGCCGGTAAAGGGCTGCTTACCCAAGCCAAATAACCACCTTTTTTCCCCCAAAATAATCCTCAAATTCCCCACTCTTAAATAAAAATCCTCATTAAGGAGGTAGCTAGCTGATCATTGAGAAACCAAGAGAACAATATTATGACGCTAATTTAACTCTGTTTAACTTTATTGATTCTTAAACAAAATATTTGATTAGTCTTTATATTTAGTTTCTAGTATGTCTTGCTGTGCCAAGACCAAAAAAAAAATCCCTTAATAAGTTGTAAACAAGTGGCTTGCTATTTTCCCCATAAAAAGGGCTAGGGCGCTTTCCCCAAAATTGGAAAAAAGGCCCTGGTATGAATCTCAGAATTCGGAGGCTTAAACATTTGAAGCGTTCATGAGATATGGCGCGGACACGAAAATAACATTTGACCTTCAAGGATGACCTTGACCTTGAGCCAGCATGACCGCCTCATGCCTTCTGCACATCAGCTCAATGAGGTTAACATTTTAGCCGAGTTTGAAGAAAATGTGTCCAAGCGTTCATGAGATATGGAGCGGACACGAAAATGTCATTGACACTTCAGATGACCCTGACGAGCAGCTTGACCCGCCTCATCGCTTCGCGCATAAAAATGAGTTAATGATTTTAGGCGAGAGAAAAAATATATAATCTTCTTGGAATATGTACTGACAAAAATAACTTTGACACTCGTCAAAGTGACGTTGATTGATCCAAGACCCCTCAGACTTCGCACATCTGCTCAATGAGTTAACATTTATAGCAGTTAAGTCAATACTAGTTGTTCAAGGGTTCAAAGGTTGGATCAGCGATCACGAAAATAACATTTGACCTCCAAGTATGACCTTGACCTTGAGCCAGCGTGACCGCCACATGCCTTCTGCACATCAGCTCAATGAGGTTAACACTTTAGCCAAGTTTGAAGAAAATGTGTCCAAGCGTTCATGAGATATGGAGCGGACACGAAAATGTTTCAGACACACTGACGAACTGACGGACGAAGGGCATTCCTATAACCCCCCTCCCGCTTCGCGGCGGGGGATTAAAAAATGGATTCAAATTGATTTTCAGGGGAGAGAAAAAAAATACATATTAATCTTCCTTTGGAAATACATCTGTAATTTTGTACAAAAAACTGCAGTCTTTACAAAAACTGCCTGCCTCACAAGTGAGCAGTTGTGGGTGTGATCCAAGACCACAACATACAGACTATTACAGTCACTGGTAGCTCCCTGTCTGGCAACTTAGCTTATATTTATGAAATAATTCAAGTACTAGTTGGCCCCATGTGAGGGTAATACAACAAGGTGTGGCATCATGCCACATATCTACAGAATAAAACAAGTAACTACATTGTGGCATCAATATAATTATGTATCTCAGTAAGACAGTCACCAACTTCCAAATTACTGAAATAATGTCAATGTGTCCTTAAACCTTAAACCAAACAAACAAGCTGTTAGTGATCATTTTAGGGTGATATAAAAGGACATTTTACAAAATAAAATTTAAAAAAAAAAGAAAAAAAAAAAAGATGAAATCACATAAATTGGATAAAAATCTCAAGTAAAATATTAATAAATGCAAAGAACTAATACACCTTATTTAATATGCACAATTTCTAATAGAGGTTATTTTACAGGAAAATGAGAAAAGGAATGAAATTATGGGCTATAAGACCTAAAATATAACAGGGTCCTTCAGTCTAGATGCTAAAGACAAATTCTTGCAGATAAAAACAAACAAGAAGGCTGGAAAGAATGTTCGCATAGACGATGGTTCAGGGGTTGCAGACTGGCCTAGACAGAGCATGCACAGAGAGTGTTTCACCATGCCAGCATAAAATACTACAAAGTTACAAACATACAAGTACATAGAAGTATATCAAATGCAAAATGCACAGAGGATAGGCGTGTGATATCCTCTGAAGAAAATTTTCCTTTTTTTACGTTTAAAAAATTCTTTCAATGATTTGATTACTTTCCATACACTTGCCTGTAATATATAGTTAATGATTTTGAATGTTTTTTTCCCAACAAAGCATTTCAAATTGATTCCATTCCTTCTTTTCTATGTTACGTATTTACGAAATCATAAACAAAACATAAATTCTTAAATATCATGCATTCTGTGGAAATCAGTGGGTAACACACAAGCCTATATCCTCTCATAAAACTGGTGGCTCATGGCAGCTTACCCTCGACCAATTTTACAAATGATATCAAAAACTTCATCAGGTTGTCGCGCCAAGCTCTCGTCACTTAGCTTTGTTAGCTCGCTGAAATAGTGTTTTCATTAGTATACACAAAGTCATGGTCATTACTGGCAGAAAAATCAGGGCATTTTATTTTATCCAAAAATTGGGTCTTATGACAACATTATAATTATTCACCTCCTTTTACTTAAAATGATAATTCATATGTAAATGTAGAAGAGCTTTTTGTTAAACATAGGTCTTGTACTTCACTGCAGAAAAACCTGCTTTTTAAGTGGAAAAAGAATGTTGGCACCTTTTACCTGCAATCAATAAAGCATTTTAAGATTTACTTCCTTAGTTTAACAATTTCCAAAAAAATTGCTTTCAAATCACACAGAATAATATATGATCAAATATTTGAAAAATCATAATTTCATATCTGGAAAGCTTATTTTGCATACAACCGCATCAGGGCTTTTTTCAGGTTTTTTTTGGAAATAAGCCCGCCCCTGTCACATTTGGGAATTTTTTTATCAGAAAAAATGGCATATTGGGAAAAAATAAATCAGCAAAACACTGAAATTGGGAAATATGACTTACTGGAATTCATACAATAATTCACTTAAAAGATCATAAAAACAAACTTTTTCAACAAATCCCTTCATTTTTAGTCAATTATATATCAATTCCTGAATGAGGAGAAGATTAAACTGTTTTTAAGTTACTTAGACTAGTGAAACCTAATGTTGCCATTCAATATTAAAGTTGCAAGTTTGTTTCAAACTTCTTATAACAATAGCTTTCATGCTTTTTTTGGCTCTGAATGTGTCACACAATTGTTCTAAAACATTATCACCAAGTTCAGTTGGCCCCTCTATGCAGTCGATCATCAGAGCTTTCTCAGTTGTGGCACCAGTAGTACTGATAACACTATGATGACTTTCACTTTCAAAACATGTTTGTTTAGCCTGAGCCTGCTGGGTGTGGCCAGTAACACTAGCATTACTTTGGGAAGGAGTTTGAGAATCTGCCTGTGTCTTTCTCAACAATGTTTTAAGGCTTGCTATACCTTTCAAGTCATTTTTTCTCAGTTTTATAGCATAATATTTACTGTTGTGCGAAGACATTAATGATTATCAATCAACATCGACAGACACTCAGACACTTGCAAGTGTAGAAGTTGGTGCAGCAGTGTCCCGGGAAGTCTTTTTGTATAGTAATTTGTTCCCAGAAATGGGTTTTTAACATATTTCTTTTACGTCGATTGGGAAACAAGTTCTTATGACTCTCGACAGTTCCTGGACTGAACCTATACATAGCGTATGGAGAGGTCATAAAAAATCAGTAAGAAATCCATGCCCACGTGGTTCATATATTTAAACTTTACCTTGAGCTCAGACGATGCACGTGCAATAATAAAACCCGCAGAGTTGTTAATGTAAACATAACAGCAATTGACAGCAATTTACTTGAGAAATATATGTAATGTAAACAAAACAGCAATTGACAGTGATTTATTGAGAAATATATGTAAAGAAAAAAAATCTTGGCTTTGGGAATATTTTTTCATTATTAGGAAAAAATGTGCCTAGATAGCATTGGGAACGGGGCCAATATTCCATTATTCGGTCCCGTGGGATACCTGAAAAAAGCCCTGGTCGCACAAAACTTTACAAATTTGCATACATAAAGTTGTACAGAACTTGTTTTTGTATATATTGTACATGATCAGATGATGACAGATATGAGTAAATTAGGGCGGTAAATTATGTCAAAATCTAAATAACAACTGTAATTTTTAAACAATTCCATTATTTCACTACAGGAGTGAATTTGGTGCATACAACTATGAACAGGGGACATTTCTAACAGAAAATATGTTTTATCCTTGATGATATGTTTTGTCTTCAGACTTGACTTGAGTTGAAGATGTATTGCTTTTGACTTAAGTATGCATCATTTGTAAATAATATGCATGTCACTAATAATTTACACTGTACACACAGTCACTATCGGAAAACAAAACAAAAACTGAACGATACCAATTGAAGTCATTTCTGTACATGTGAAACGAGCCTGAAGAACGTTTTTGTATCTCATCATCATTTTCACCTGTAATTTACTAAGAGATTTTAACACGACCTATTGCCAAATTTTGTTCTCAGTGAGGATTTCTAACCGATTTTCATAGAAAACAGAAACTCCCATAAATACAAAATAATTACCTTTGGTTAGACATATTATTCTTTTTTCTTCCTCATTCAGCTAAATAAACCTGAAAAACTCATTTAGGGTAAAAATACAACTTTAACTTTAGTTTGTTCACTTTTTTTCTTTGCTTGAAACCGGAAATGATGCCAAGAGCTCTTCTACAAAGTCTCTAAGAAGACATGGATTACTATTAGACATATTATACTGTTAAAAGTCAGATTCGTCTTGAAATTAATAATTGAAATAGTTTATGCCATGCTTGAATGGTTATATCTAAAGACGGAGTATAAAATTATTTTGTCATCGAGAGTAGACCGTCATGTCATGTGACTATCACGTGACTTTGTTATGCTGTAGTTAAAAATGGCGTCTCTACAGAAGTTAACCCCGATAATTCCAATAGAAAAATTGTCCGGGCGAGTGATAAGAATACTTGGATGCAATCCGGGTCCCTTAACACTTCAAGGGACGAATACATATCTAGTTGGAAACGGAAAAAGGTTTGTTATTGTCACATGTCAGATTGTCAGTTCACGTTTTTCTGTTAGAGCTGAATAGACCATACAAGGTTAAATAGTAGGACGCTCTGAGGGCTTTAAATATGAACCTGCCTGAAATATGATATTATTTCAAAATGAAAACAGTTTTGTTTTTGACATAGTCATGATTTAAAAAAAGATAGATGAATGTTAATAGAATCACAGTTTCATCGCCTTTCATATTAATATTTCAAATAAATAATCTAATTTAGATCGTGGTAAAGGTATAGTCGGGTAGTGTATTACCGGTGGTCGTATATTACCGTGGTATTCAGAAATAACAAGAAGATAGGTTTCGTGAAATTTGCCTCAATACCATTTGTATACTTAAAGTAAACACATACAATGTGCTATCTGTCAAAATTTTAAAGCTTAGGTATGAGTTTCTTCCAACTGAGATTTTGCATTTCTTCTAAAATGCCCTTTTAACAACCAAAATTCTATGAACATTTAACATATTTTCTACCGGACTTATTTCAACAAAAAGAATTAAAAAATAAATATATACAAAATGATAAAAAATAATATTATATGTTGCATGACAGCATAATGGACGTCACAGAAAATTTATTATGATGATATTTGATCTAAAAAAAATACTAGGGGTGAAGTTTATAAATGCATTGGTAATACCCTACCAAGAATTTGCTGAAATATACTACATAGTGATTGTCAGTATTTTTATCAAGAGGAAATTGTTATAGAGAAGTGACAACAATTTATTTTATCAATGAAATGTTGAGAATTACTGAAAGATAAAATTTTCATGTGAGTGCTTCTTCTTCTATTCGTAACTTATTTCTGAAAGCTAAATACAACGGTAATACAACCCACCATCATACCCTTCCTCTAGTGCATACACGAGGGATCTCACTGATACCGCTTCATCCGTAATATGGCAGTTTTTATTTTGAAATAGTTTTCACACATTGTTGTACCTATATATATGCAACTTAGTCCTAAGAATATTCTGTCGCTGTTGGGCCAACTAAGAAATATCACAAAGTCATAGCGGTGGAATATTCATAGGACTACATGCAACCAGGTCTCTTCATACTGTATATAATTATAGAGACCCTGATCCTAATAACAACAACAGCAAATTTGATTTTATTATCATTCATATTATAGTTTTTAAAAGTTATTATCAAATATTGTCAATCTGGGATTCAGTAATTATAAAACGGAAGTCAGAGCTCTTTACATAGTAATAAATAGACCTTGACAAAATATTTATCAGCTAAAAAAAAGGCCTTCAACGAAAAGTTATAACACAGGGTTATAAATCCTTGAAAGATAACCATCTTAAAACCAGACAAAGCATGATGCCATATTATTGCAGGGTCATAAATCATTGTTACACACTGAAGACTTTTTTCCGAATCACTTTTTAGATGTCAAAATATGGTTTATTTTTTATTATATACCTAAAAGGACTAGTCATGCGAAGGACTAGTCATGCGTTTTTACACACACATATCTACAAATTTTGACTTGTATAGTCAAAAAAGATTTTATTTTAGCAGAGGATCGGCAGAATATGCTTTAATTTGTCAAAAGTGAAGTGGTATGTGCCATAAAAACTGTTATTAGTAAGCAATTACACTTTGTTCATGCATTTTTCTTGTGTTTATGTTATGGTAACTAAAAATTACATTTATGTATATAAATTTGCATGAGTAATGGTGGCAGTATTGTGGAATACAAAAACCAGCAATTCCATATTCGTGGAATAGGTCGTAATGTAAGTGAAACTGAAAAGGTTTATTCTTTTCCTAATTTTTCCATCCATAAGTATTAAAAAAAAGCACTAACTGCAATATATTTTACATGTTATTTTCTGAACAGGTATTATAACTTTGATACATCTAAGTGACCAAAGAATATTTCATACAGCAGAAAACAAATATTAATCAGTCTTTTTCCAATACTTTGACATTTTGTATTTGACATTTCATAAAAAAAGAGAAATGAAAATGTCTTATAAATAAACTACCGTATATAAAAGAGCGAGTTTGTGGTCGAAACTTGAAAAAAAAAATATTGGCCCATGGGAATGGGTCATGCTGACTTAGTATGGGCCGATTTGACAAGGGCCGAATGGAGCAAGAATTGGGCAGCGGTTACCTGTATCACAACAAGATCAATTGATAATCTTACGCGCTTACACTGCAGTTTCATGACCCTGTATAGAGAGACCCTGTATAGAGAGACCCTGATGCAACTAGGACTGATACAAGTACTGCAGGTTGGGTAGAAAATTACTAGTCCCTGATTACAAAATAACAGTAATGATATTCATAATTCTACAGCCTGTCAAGAAATTATCTTTATATGCATTCAAGACATATTTAGGTGTACAAAGTTTGTATCATGAAGGGAATAGTGAAATGTGTTAAAATTAATAATGAAAATCATGTGATATTACAGGTGGTAAACTGACAGACACATCAGTCGACTGTTTTTTATGCAATGACAACATTTGCACAGCTGGTAGCCATGGGTAATAGTATGACAGCTACCTGGGTAAAAATAATGGACTTGTTTCAGCTCTATACATACAACCAAAATTATTCAAAACATGTGAAAAAAATCAGATTTTTTTTAACTTTTCAGGAGAATACTTATTGACACAGGAAGTCCCCAAAGTTCCAGAGTATTTAGAACATTTAAAGAAAACCCTCTCACAGTTCAACACGTCAATACAGGAAATAATCATTACACACTGGCACCATGATCATGTTGGAGGGGTGCAAGATATTCATACAGATCTCTTGCAAGGTAGGAGTTTAACATTTTCCCACCTGATTAAATGCACACTTAAATTAATAAGTTTTAAATTTTTTTTTTTTTTCCATGAACATTTCTTAAGATTTTGTATGATGTGGTTATTCAGTTACATTTTCAACGAGATAAGTTTTGAATCACTCATTCTCATTTAAGTAGAATGTTCAAGGAAACCCCAAATTTTAACATTCATGTACTAAAAACATAATTATAAGTATATCTGCCCAATGTTTAGGATCCAAAAAGACACATTTTAGTGTATTTATGCAAATTTGGCTATAATATTTAAATAAAAAGCAGTTTTAAGTAAAAAAATAAACATGGTGAAATATACATTTTTTCTACATTTTTAGAAAGCTTTTATATCAGAGGGTTGAATCTGAAAAAATAAAGGAAATCTGTCATTTGAACAATTTTTCATCAAAGAAAATATTTATAAAACTTCGTAGTTTTCGGGTAGTTTTTGTATACATTTTGGTCCTGACACAATGGCGATATTTTGCTCATTTTGTATTTTCCATAGTTGGACAGTATTTTCACCTGTAACATATAAAACAAATAAAAAGTAATAAGTAAATTCTGAAAATATAACTTTACAATGTGCTCAAGGTGAGTTTTTGTGATTACCCTGCGTCCATTGTGTCGTCAACAATTTACATTAAACAACATCTCTTGTGAAGTCCCTGGACAGAATTTGACAGGGATGATCCTTTGGTGAACCTTCACAAAAGTTGCTAAAATAAACTTGATCCATGTAGAATTCTGGTTGCCATGGCAATGGAAAGAAAACAATTATGAAAACTTAAAAATCATCTCCTTCAAAACTACTGGCCAGATTTCAAAATGTTTTAGTACAGATGTTCCTTGGGTTACAACCCTATACTCAGGTGAGCTATCCAGGGCCTCAATGTCCCTCTTGTTTAACACTTTGATTTTTTTAAACAAATTTTAGCAGTGATGTTTTTTCATGAGCTAAAGTTCTAAAACAAGCATGGTGACCCCCTTTTTTATATTCATATATCTTTTAGTTATAGTCTAAAATACTTATATGCAAACTTTTAAAAGAAAAAAAACAGCACTAAAATGCCTTAAATGCATATGCTTAATATACAACTAGATAGTATGAACAAATAAGAGAATTACACTTCATCAACTTGATATTCCCTCTGAACTGTTGTCTCTGTGTTTGAAATGATCCTCACCTCATCAAAACCAGTAGTCAGTAGACTATAAGTCTACCAAAGGAGTGCCCGACTTGCATGCTGAAGGTTTCAGGAGAGATTATTGAGTAACTCTGGTGTTGTGTCTTTACCTGATTTATTTGAATTGTCCATTCAGACCATAACAAGAAGTAATGTCAAAAACATCAACATCATAAGAGCATGTTACATTACATATGTTAATGGGCACTTAACAATAAATGACATTCTGAGGCCGCAAAATGTTATTTACTTCATGCATCAATACTTTATAAATCGCATATGTGTAAACATTATAAAAAAGCAGAAAACAGTACCTCCAGCATTGTGTCTTTATTTGTTTGAATTGTCGTTCAAACCATAACAAGAAGAAAAAATGTCAAAAACATCAACTTCATAAGAATGCATTATGGTGCGTACGTGAACACGGCACCTAACAATAAACGACAGTAGGATGAAGGATCTAGGTTTAATCCACCTCAGGGCAGCAGGGTTTTATTATGTATCCAATGTAAATAACTCACAGGTGAAGAAGTAATGGTACCCTTAAAGTCCTACAAAGATTCATACTCAGGAGCTTGAAGTTGAAATAAATGGATGTATATAGTAGAGGCATACAATAACATGTGTACCGGTACTTCCTTGCCATAGAGTTAGCTTTTGTGATGATGGAGTAGAATGTCAGTCTTGTTTACTGAAGGTTCCGGGTTTGATTCCAGACACTCTGCCATGTCACTGTAAAAGCTGGTTTTATAGAATGGAAGTACAATTGCCATTCTTTACCTGCATATATACCAGTACTATTGATCATTTTAGATATTCAATTTTCCTATTTCAGGGAATGTTCCTGTGTCAAAATTTAAGCGCCTGTCAGTTCCAGACAAGGAAGTTTCACCAGCGGAGTACACATTTGTGGAGGATCAGCATGTTTTCACAACAGAAGGTGCTCATCTGAGGTATCAGACCATTGTTTAAGTTTTATTTTAAAAGAAAAACCTGGAGAGTGCAGTGGCAATGCATTCACTTCTCATCAATGCTCCACATGTTTAGTTTAAAAATATTTATTTTACATCATTGGGAAACATGTTCTTACAACATATACTAATTCCTCTCGATGGTTTCTGGGTAAGAAATGGACCGGTACTTTGCACCTGGGAAGGTCATGATAAATTCTTGCCCTCAACAGAGTTTGAACTCACGACCTTTGGATCCACAGTCTGGTTTAAGTTACCACTTGACCATGTTACCACTTGACCATGTTACCACTTTACCATGGCGTCCTTCACAAGTTTGATTCTGTCATGTATATGAGAGGATATGGTGCTTGCCCTTGCAGACAGGTTTTCCTCAGGGACATTGGTTTCCTCTCCCAATATTGACAACCTATACCCCACCATCTTTGCCAGTGAGGAGAGTGATTTAATTGAGTTATCAGAACTTCTTACAAGGTCTAAATTTAATGCTTTTACTTTGACTGGTTAACAACTTCTTATACTTACAGGCCCAGACTTCATGAAAGGTGTCAGACCGGCAGACATGCCTGACATATTTCATCTTGCTCTGATAAAAAATTCTTTCCACTCAGGCCAGATGACTGGTAACGATTTTCCAGTGAACTCAAACTTAAAATATATAAGAGGGAAACAACTTTCCTTGCTATTCTTGCTTGTTATGAACTTATCTTGCTTGATTCTTGTAAATTAAATGTTTGATTGGCTAAAACTATATGTATCAATTAAATATACATGAAAGAAGTATTTTTGCATATTTTCTCATTTGTTTTTCTGTCTGACAGATTTTCTTTCAGTCAGACAAAATTTTCATACTTGTCAGACCAAATGTCTGACAGATATTTTTTTAACTATATGTATCAATTAAATATACATAAAAAATATTTCTTCCCAACAGCTCCTGAGTAGGCTTGGGCTTGGGAAGGTCATGAACAAGTTCTGCCCCCCCCCCCCCCCCCCCCCCCACCACACCTCAAGATTCAAACCTACAACCTTTCGATCCTCAGTTATTTTACCACCAGACACAAAGTATATGTTTACTATAATTATTGGAGTCATGTCTGTTAGTCGGTCTGGTGGTTGGTCTGTCTGTAGACAAATTTTGTCCACCTTGTTTCTCGGCTACCATTGGCCTGATTTTGATGAAACTTTACAAAACTGGTAAGTACAAAGCCTTGTTGATATCAAAACAAAGCTTGACTATATACTTGAAGGGCTGTCCACACCCCGGGCCACACTGAAGAACACATGGTGTTGTACCTGGAGGAGGAGGACGCTTTGTTTAGTGGTGACTGTATACTGGGGGAGTCCACAGCTGTAAGTATCATCATCATCAGCAATAGCAGCAACAGGTCTTGGTGGTAGATTAGTTAGATTATCTACCTCATAACCAGCTCAGCAGATAAGGGTAGTTTCAAAACTTGTTTACCTAGTGTCAGGGTAAGTCAAAACAAACCATAAAGGTAATGTTGATGAGTATGCTTGCAGAGATACTTCTACTGCTGCTGCTGACGTCTTTTTTTTTTTTTTTTTTAACATCGTAATGACAGTTCAGTCATTTGGAGATAACACAACTCAGATATAGTGCTGCCTCACTGCAATATTGAGACATAGACAAGAGGCATGATGCTCACTCATCAACATTACTTTATGTTTTGTTTTCATCATCACCATCATCATCAGGAGTAACAACATGATTTTTTCTTAGTCCAGATACCAGCATCTGAGAGCTTACTAATTTTGACAGTTAAATCAGCATGTTTGATATAGAACTACATGACCGAATCAAAGAAACAAATTTGTAATGTACTGATATCGATGGATGCATGACCTGATACCACTTTTAAACAAGGGGATAACATTATAGCAGTTCAAGGAATCATGTGTGATTTACCAGACTTTTTTTGGGCAAATGTTCTTATAAATATAGTAGATAGATTTATACTATTAACAAGAGTTGTCAAAATGACTTATATGGCCCCCTACGCTCCCCTTACCCCATCCCCAAAGTCAATACAGGTCATCTAGTAGTCCAGACCAATCACCATATGAAGTTTGAGGAATGTTGGCCCAAGTGTTCTCCGCTTATTGATCAAATTGATTTTTACATTCGAGGTTACTGTGACCTTGACCTTTGACCAAGTGACCCCAAAATCATACCCTAAAATTTTACATCGAGGTAACTTTGACCTTTGACCAAGTGACCCCAAAATCATTAGGATCCATCTTCTAGTCATGACCAATCACCCTTTGAAGTTTGAGGAATGTGGGTCCAAGTGAATTTCAATCATTGTACTTTGACCCTTGACCAAGTGACCCCAAAATCAATAGGATTCATCTTCTAGTCATGACCAGTCACCCTATGAAGTTAGAGGAATGAGTGCCCAAGTGTTCTCCAGTTATTGATTGGAAACAATTTTCACATTCGAGGTCATTGTGACCTTGACCAAGTGACCCCAAAATCAATAGGATTTATCTTCTAGTCATGACCAGTCACCCTATGAAGTTAGAGGAATGTGTGCCCAAGTGTTCTCCAGTTATTGATCAGAAACTGTTTTCACAATCGAGGTAACTTTGACCTTGACCTTTGAAACAATTTTCACATTCGAGGTCATTGTGACCTTGACCTTTGACCAAGTGACCCCAAAATCAAAAGGGGTCATCAACTAGTCATGGCCAATCACTCTATGAAGTTGAGGAATGTGGGCCCAAACATTTTCCACTTATTGATTGGAAACAATTTTTACATTCGAGGTCACTTTGACCTTGAGCTTTGACCAAGTGACCCCAAAATCAATAGGGGTCATCTACTAGTCATGACCAATCACCCTATGAAGTTTGAGGAATCTGGGCCCAAGCATTTTCCATTTATTGATCGGAAACAATGTGGTCTACTTACGGACCAGCCGACAGACAGATCGACCGACAGACATCTGCAAAACAATATGGTCCCGGTGACCTAGTGGTTAGAGGGTCTGGCTTTGGAATTGGGAGGTTGTGGGTTTGATTCTCTGCTGAAACTTAACAAAGTCTTTTAATTGGTCTGGTATAGCTTCCTTGCTTGGTGCTCAGCATATTGATATAGTTCCAGGACTGGCTGGACTGGTGTCAGGATAATGTGTGGTTTCATGCCACTAGTAGACATGGCCTCCAAACAACTGAAATACTGTTGGTGGGATGATAAGCACAATAAACAAACAAAAAGTGCATAAATCATGATAGTGTCATGCATGAAAAATAAACTGAAATGCAACCATGGTATGATTATGATAAAAAACACAAAATTGGAAGAAAAAAGGATTCCAATGTAAAACTTCGAAAAATATTAAATAATTGTTCAAGCTCTTAACTTAATATTGATAAAAATATCTGTCTATACTTAATATGTTATCACGTCATGATCTGTACAAGAAATGTTTTAAACTGTAGATTTCATTTCGGCATATCTGTCCAATCATATTTTTGACTTATTTGCAGATGATGAAGCAAGATAGGACCAAATGAATATTTTAACGATCTTCATTGATAGAAAATACCAAAGTAACACATAGTTTTCTATTGAGGTGACTACCTTTTTTAACCCTTTCCCTCATATAGACTCATTTTGACGCACTCAATAGGTACCACATAAAGCCTGATCTGCAGAAAACCATAGTTAAACCTTAACAAATTTAATTATAAAATCCTCATTTCCAGACCACTGAGGAGCAGCAAACAGCATAAAACCCGATCTGGTTTTATGCTGTTCGCATAGGTCTTTTCATGGTTTCCTCTATGAGGGAAAGGGTTAAATTCTCTTGTGATGTCCCCTGGTAATCCGTGCACTGTTAACTTCTGATGCTTCAAGTGCACGTTGCTTAATTTCCTGTAGTGTTAATATTCAATGCCAGACTGTCATTTCAGGTTTTTGAGGATCTTCATACTTACATGCAATCCCTACACACAATGTTAGATTTGAAACCCAATGTGATATACCCAGGTAGGACTTTATCTTCAACACATCAGTTCTTAAAATGCATTGTATTTTATCATCTTGACTTGAAAAAAATTACATTAAACTAATGAATTAAGCAAAAACAAAAAGATTTTAGGTTGAATTCTTCTGCAGCTTTGATAGATTGTACGGCATTGCTTGTATACTCTATTATTAATTAATTATTTCATAGACACAATTGACATAAATTTGTTTGAAAAATAAATAATAAAAATTAGTAATTTGTTCTTAAATTGGTTACATGAAGGTATATCATTTTTTCACCTTTCAATGGGAAAAAGGGTTTAGAGTATTTTTTTCTGGTTTGAAGATATACAATGTTTATTAAAATTTTATCATACCAAAATTTCCTAACTTAAAATCTTTCTGTTGATGCTACAATGAAAAATGGATTATAGAAAATCTACAATATGTTTTGCTCAGCTTATTTAGTTGGATAGTTGTTAGATTAAAGCTGTATATTTTGTACTCTCCTGTTTTTAGGTCACGGAATTGTGGTTAAAGATGCCATGAACATGATCAAGTATTACATTGACCATAGAAACCAGAGGGAGGCTCAGATTGTTGCCGCTTTGCGAAAAAATGTTGATGCCGCCCTGACTACCAGAGAAATCGTCAACATTGTGTATGAGGTAAGAGTTAAAAGAACTTCTGTTGCTGTTATTGTAGGCCCTAGTTTTATGCAGTTATCCAGTCTAGGTTTTTCTTGTTTTGAAAATCTTTAAACCATTACCTTGTGAATATTCATATACAAATTGATGATTCTATGAAAATTAATTGACTGAACTTTCCTTGGTAAGTAAAACAATGGATTTATTTTCTTTGCTATGTAGAATATGTAGAACCTGAACCACAGTATTGTATGAGGAAACAGAGAAAACCCATATCTAACCTGGGTCTAGCGCAAATGTTTATGGACACAAAAATGA
>CM037782.1:19260535-19310535 GCA_021229015.1 Solen grandis
CGACTACAAAATGCTCCCCACAACGGCCAGTGTTTGTGACTGAACCTGAACATGACGATAGGGTATAAGTGACTGTCGCGTTTTTGCCACCAAGCATGTTAAAGAATTCCGGCTTTGCTAATGTCTGGCTGCTCTGGTCGTCGATGATAGCATACATTCTTCTTGCGCGCTCCTTTTGCTCTCTCGGATAGACATTCACCAGCAGCGTTTTAGCGCACGACTTTCCTCCAAATGCACTGCCACATATCTTGGTACACATACTGCCAACTGTCGTATCAGCACTGCTTCTGCTTCCTTGCTTCCCCTTTGTCGGTGTTGCTGGATGATTATCGGCGAGTATCCGCTCCCCGCCATTTTGCTCTGGGGGGTGGAGCACAGTGTGATGTGTTGAACTTGAGCAGATTTCACATTTCAGTATTGCCTTGCAGTTCCTGGCCATATGAGATGCCTGGCAACATCTGTAACACAAACTGTTGTCTTTGAGTATTTTCTTTCTTGATGGCAGTGGTAGAGTTTGGAATTTCCTGCAGCGCGTCAAGCAGTGATTTCCCTCATGGATAGGGCACCCATTTTTACCTTTATGGTTATTTCTCTTCTCCATTTCAGTCTTCCGAATCACTACTCGGCCTGCTTCTCTGCTTTGTCCTCTCCGCCCTTCATTAACATCATACTGAAAACCCGGATCGTTCCGAACTCTTCCAAGATCTTGGATAAACTGTACAAATACACTAAATGGAGGGTAGGAGACACCTTGTCTCGTCTTGTAATCAGATGCGCGGGTCGTCCATTTCTCCCTCCACTGGAAAGGTAGCTTATTAACTATGGGAATTATTCCCACAGACGAGTCGTAGTATGACATCACAGCAGCGTATTTCGGGTTTTCTTTCACTCCCTTGATTTGGCTAAGTAAATCTGATAGCTCGAACAATTTCTTATTGTCCCTAATGGTCATAGTGGGAAACCTTCCCAACTTTGTTTTGAGGGCATTTTCTATCAACTCTGGAGCACCATATCTGTCGTCTAGCCGCGACCATATAGCTTGAACACCTTCTAAAGGTTTATCAACGTGGGCCTGTCTTATATTTGCTGCAAACTTTGATGATTCCGGGCCCAGCCAACGCACAAGTAACTGTAGTTCTTCATAAGAACTCACATGGAGGTCTCTGATGACTGACTTGAAGTTCATTTTCCATGCACTATAGGCCTCCGGTTCGTCAGTAAAATTTGTGAACCGATTAAGCAGAAGTTCCTTTTTCATGAGGAAGTTTGAAAAAGCATCTAGCTGATCATTCCTGGCAGGTGGGGGAACGGTACGAAAGTTATTATATGTCCCTGGTGGGACATGTGAAACTACTGGTGCCGATACAAACTGAGCGTGTTCTGGGAAACCGGATGTCTGGAATGTAGCCAAGTGAGGGTGACCAAATGAATATGTCGGGACATCCCTGTCGGGTGTGGCGTTCACGAATTCGTTATGGTCAACTGTAGCAGGCACCTGGACATCTGATGGCGGGTGATTGTCATTGTGGTCATTGGAATGGGTCGGCACTGTCCGCCTTGTATGACCAATAGTGAGGTTATTGATGAAGTTTGCTACTTGGTGTTCCTTTTTTATTGATCTGATGCCGCGTATCGACCCAACTTGAGATTCCTGATCTTCCTCCAGTATTCTAGCTTCGGCTTCGGCGATAGCTACCGTCTCAGATTGATTCAGAATTTCTATTTTACCTTCGATCCTGGTCTTTTCCGACTTGAGATCCATTCTTTCTGCTTTAACTCTCTTTTCTGTCAGTGAGGCAGCTCTGGATGATCTAGCTCCTTGCGACATCACTTCTGCCGCTTCTAAAAGTTTGTCATCAATGCTTGAGAATATATTGCGTATAACTAATGATCGCCTTCTGTAGCGATCCATATATTCTAGTAGTTTCGCTTTGCTTTCTCTCGTCTTTGTCCTTTCTAGAAAGTCTCTGATGTCCTCGGCATCTTCTTCAAACTTTGTCTCTAATGCCCTCATGTCCCTTTGTAGGCGGCGAAGGTCAGCAACCTTCCTGGGGCCATCATCGAGAATCGTCAGACATCCCTCTATCTTGATCCAAACGTCTTCTTGGCCCTTTTGTAACTTCTCGAATCGTTCTTCGAACAAACTCTGACCCTTCTGGGTCAGCTGTCTGGTTCTTGTGGAAGAGTCGTCTTGTTCTTCTCCACTATGGACCTCTAGTTGGTTGGTTTCCTCTGCATCTTGCAGCTCCAAATCAGTTGAGGTAGCTTCTCCTCCTGTTGCCATCTTAACCTCTGAGGTAGGTATCCATTAATTTCAATGCATAGTCTGCAGTGTTCTTCTTTAGGGTATCACACACACATGAATATGAATAAAGGAGGAAGACCTGAATCGTTAGAATTTAGATATGTAACATAACATTAGTCAAGTTTGTACTGAGTGATTTCAGAGAAAAGGCGAACAGACATTACTCATCATTAACTTGAGCAAAAATGGTATTAATTGTTAAATAATAAGTATTTTGCAGTATAAAGCCTCAAATATTAGAGGAATGCATATATTCCCACTTTCTATGGGAAAAACAATCAATTTTTTTTTTTTTTCTTTATAAACAATAAAAATATCAAGTGATTTTATGTCACAATGTTTTCTAAACAAGGTGCAAAATGGATTACAAGTTATTAATTAAGTCTTGCATTGATGCCAGTCATTACTCAAGGTACGGTCATATTAAGTATACTTTAGTATGTCAATAATAATTCGTCAAACTGTATTGACACAATAAAACGTTCAAGCTGTAATCAAACAATGTTGGTATTTTATAAATCAACGAGTTTTACTTTTAAATGAATGCACTTCAAAATGAACCACAAGATAGTGTATCACTTATAATCACTCAAGATAGGGTATCACCAGTAATCACTCAAGATAGTGTATCATCTAAAATCACTCTTCAACTGCAATAACACATTGGGATCTGAGGTCATAATTAAACCATGTCAGTCTCTCACGAATCAACACTTGAAAATGTACCTTATATTAAATTCACTTTAAAAAGAGTTGTAATTTATTATGTACATCACTAATTTACTTAAAACAGTAATAATATAAAATTATTAGCATATGAAGTTATAGTCGATGTCAGTCATAAATCACCACTCGAAAACGCACTTTAGAATGAATGCGCTTTAAGATGAATTACACGTAGCACAGGATTGATTCTGGGAAGGTTATCTCCTCGTTAATGTTCATAATATGGCACTTGATTGAAACACCACTAATTACTAAATGCTGTTGAAGGGTTTGCCAGTCAGGCATGGTGAATGGGTTCACACACACAGAAACTTATTGGCACGTTAAACAAGACCGGTTCAGTAAAAAAAATATTGTGCAAACACAGTTAAATAATTTCTGAAGTGTCCCACAGTTTTTATGTATTCATTCGTCATGGTCCTCTTCATGGCACACTGTCCCAGATGTCCATGGAATGAGGATGGTGAAAAAAGGTGGGGGTCCCTAACATCTAGAAGATTTTCAGCCACGTCTCGCAACGGCATGTAGTGTTTGTCTACTGTGAATGCCCCGGGCGTAAAATATCAACCTCATGTCTGACTTTACTCAGTTTAATGAGACGATAACGTAGACACTGTAACAGCAAAAATAAACAGAAATAAGTCTCTTATTACAAGATGCAAAATTACAAATATCAAACATGTACTTCTTTTATAGGCCTAGTGCACATGATATATGTCGTGTATATGTGTCTCCAGCATTCAACCTAACTTTGCCTTAATAACAAATACAGAGAAGTAATCAGGAGATATCAAAATGTAAATAACACTGATTTTAATAGACATTTAAAATGGAGTTTCTCTAAGTTTAAGCTAACAATATTACATTAATATAGTAAACTAAGAGTCTAATATTAATTAATAAATTAGACTAGAGAGCGTGTATTCATATTCATGTATGGCGGTAACCACGAACTCCAAGGGGACCGAAACCGCACGCACGAGGTAAGTAATAAGGGCTGG
Organism: Solen grandis; assembly: GCA_021229015.1. Classification (NCBI taxonomy): domain Eukaryota; kingdom Metazoa; phylum Mollusca; class Bivalvia; order Adapedonta; family Solenidae; genus Solen; species Solen grandis. The sequence continues at coordinate 19,264,568 of CM037782.1, forward strand.
ATAATTCGGCATAGGGTTGATGACAACTTACAACACTGTGGGCGTTACAAAACAGCTTCCAGGGGCGTCCCAGACGCAGGGTCTAACTTTCTCCCAGAGAAGGTATGGGCGACGAATTCGAGAAAATTCTGCCTCACAATAATGCTGTTTTCCAAAAACCGCCAAACGTTCAAATCTCCTTGCTGAAGAGTATATTGCATAAAGTGTATAATGCGGTGCCCCCGGTAAGACAACATTCAATCCCTTTCTGGCGGCGCCACAATATATATATATATATATAAAATTTTATTTTAATTGGTTTCAAAATTGGATTTACACAGTAACTGTCATAACATTACATGTTGAAAGAAATGTTGGTATACAACTTAAATGTATCAGTCTAAACAGAACGGGTTTCAATAGTTTATAAATGAGTGTTTTATGAGGTTATATATATATAAAATATAAAAAATGCAACAATTGAACCAAAATAGTTATGATTATCACATGATTATGAAAAATCTTTTTGTTGGCACTGATGTGGAGTTCAGGTGAATGTAGGAGGAATTTGGATCACTCATAGAAAACTGGAGGGACATACAAATAAAGATGTGTGTATTTGAGCCATCACAATGTAGACTGTGACCCAGCAGGTCTTGAGTTAAAAGCCCAGCTTGGACATCCTTTTGTTATACCCGTCTTAGGTGAAGAAAACAAAATTTATAAAAAAGATTCTCACTTTCCTGCTTTGTTATTAACCATTACCAATCAGACACATGGTTTTTATACCAGTGAAAAGGACAGACTGAAGGGATGACTGAGGCTGAACAGGTATTACTGTGTTGTTCCTTATTAAACAATTGATAGACTTTGCTTTTGAAGTCAATTCTTTGAGTTGCTCAAGTTTTTACACCAGGCTTGATCCTTTAGTGAATTAAGTGGATTGAAAATCAGAGCTTTAATCTCTGCTATGAAAACAAAGTAAAGTGAAAATTTTATTTTAATTGGTTTCAAAATTGGATTTACACAGTAACTGTCATAACATTACATGTTGAAAGAAATGTTGGTGTACGACTTAAATGTATCAGTCTAAACAGAACGGGTTTCAATAGTTTATAAATGAGTGTTTTATGAGGTTTTCTTGATACTCCTACTTTGAAAATAAAATCTGCCTGTATTTTTTTTCCAGAAATAGCAGTCAGTGTGTCTGTCTGTTAATTATGTTTGCGTTTTACTTTTCAGGAATTTCGTGAGAAAAATCGCACTAGTCCATTTTTCAACCATCTCTCGGGAATATCCGAATCTATCCCTGCCCTAGGGTGGGTGTCTGTGGTAAGTTCTGGAGTAATACGAATATCTTCAATATTTATCTTAACAGATCTAAGTCCCAGGTTATAATACATTGATCTACTGAATCTGTATATTTGACGAAGGTTTTATGATTCTAAAATATGAATTTAACCCTTTCCCTCATATAGACTCATTTTGACGCCCTCAATAGGTATCACATAAAGCCTGATCTGCAGAAAACCACAGTTAAACCTTACCAAATTTAATTACAAAATCCACATTTCCAGACCACTGAGGAGCAGCGAACAGCGTAAAACCTGATCAGCCTGCGAGTTACTCCCAGGCTGATCTGGTTTTATACTGTTCGCATAGGTCTTTTAATGGTGTCCTCTATGAGGGAAAGGGTTAACATATTACACAACAAAATTATAAATTATTGATATTATTTCTTAAATATATTACATAAATAAGGTGATGGCTGGTACTGTCAACCCAAGATTGGTAATATCCATCAAGGTTTTAGCCAAGGTGTACATGTATGCATTACCATTTTAAGTGTTGACAGTAGATGATATTAGCACCCTCTATGGGATGGGATATTTACATTTTTATTTTGATTATAACATTCAAGTAAATCAACCAGAAAGATTTATTCAGTGACAACAATAAACGGTTTGACGTCATGTATGCAGGGACAGCTAGTTGCGAGGATGCAATACATTTCATAAAGTTCTTCTTTTAACCCTTTCCCTCATAGAGGACACCATGAAAAGACCTATGCGAACAGCATAAAACCAGATCAGCCTGCGAGTAACTCGCAGGCTGATCAGGTTTTATGCTGTTCGCTGCTCCTCAGTGGTCTGAAAATGAGGATTTTGTAATTAAATTTGGTAAGGTTTAACTGTGGTTTTCTGCAGATCAGGCTTTATGTGATACCTATTGAGGCGTCAAAAGGAGTATATATGAGGGAAAGGGTTAAGGCATCTGAGAAATCTAATAGGAATTGTGCTATGACATAGACTAACAACTCTTTTTTTTTCATATATTATTCTGCTAACAAAATGGTGCACACATCTTGTATACTCTATGTATACATTATCAATAAACATGTACACTATTCAGGGTATCTAGTAGTTTGTAGTACTCTCAAATGATAGACACCATCATGGCCCTTCAGACTTTTCATTTTGATGCTTATATTGATGTTTTCATGCTGAAATCTTTTGCAGGAGCCCACCCCTGGTCCCTATGTGAAGGAGATGTCGGATGCCGGCATGTTCTATACAAACAGGGTCCTGAAGGATTTCAAGGAGAAGTAAGCATTTTCTTAGCATGAAAATGTTTGCAACTAAAAAGAATGTGTATAAGCATGAATTTAGGATGGAGAACTGTGGTTGTATATAAGCTTTAAAAACAGAAGGTTGTAGTAAGATTTTGTAGGCTTCAAAATCAGCAGGGAGAAGTACCGGTAGGTATTTAACAGAATAGAAAATTCATTAAGAAAAATTTACATCTCTACATGTTTGAACGTACTGAACTGATTTTGTTACTGGTGTTAAATATAAGATGATGAACAGGTTAAGTTCACAGTTTGCTCCCCTTTGTTTTGATGGAAATGCAACCCTTGGCCATAGAGAATATTTTGTCCCTTGAAAGCCTGAAAGGCTCAGCTGATGAGTCTTTCTGGCTTTCAATGTACGATTAATACATAAAAATAATAACAGGGCATTTGTGCCATATCAACATGTATAGTTTTTATCATAGATTTCAATTTTTCTGCCTACTTCCACAGGTCCTTATAATTTCCTTATCGTCTGTCACAGTGATGTCTACTTTCTCAGTTTCCATGTGTTTTCACTCCTAGAGTTGCAAGCCCTAGATTTTGCAATCCTTTACTAACAGCTAGAAAAAACTTTTGACTGTACTAAAACCATTTGTAGTTAGAATGCTCATGGATAATAGGGGCCTATTAACAGATACATTCACTAATTAGACCGTATGATGGTTATTATATGTTTATTCGGTGAAGAGCAACAAATTGATATAACACCATTTCTGACATGTGTGCGTGGGAAAGCTCTTGGAAGACTGATGGAGGTAGCAGCCAGGTTTTTGCATATGCCCCTCTCAAGGGAGTCGGGAGAAGTTTGGTGGGGGGGAGATGTTGGGGGGATAGGGGGGCTTAATCAGATGCAGATCTGGGTATCTTTGAAATTTGGGTGGTTGATTGAAATGTGTGATGCTTTAATGATACTTGTTACAGTGGCAGTTAGTAGTTGTGATGATGAATATTTGATGATTGAATGATGGCGTGACAATGATTATGATGGGGATAGAAATGATGCATTTGGGTTATGATGATAGAAAACTAAAGCTATAGCACAAGGTATGATGATAAGTTTGGTAGTGATGCTGAAACCAAATGTGTTGATGAGACAGATAATTACTGTCATGATAAAAAACAAGATTGCTAGTGTAAAGTAACCATAATTGTGTTTGCTATATTCATAACTAATTGAATCACATTGTATTTCATACTAGTGATGACCCCCTGCTAGGTTTTATCAGTAACATATTTACCAGTTATTCTGTGTGGTGTTTTTACTGTCTGTTATTCACAGATTTACTCCCTTGTCTGTCATTTTATGGGACTTACCATAAATTCTTTGCTTAAACTGTTTAGTTTGCAATTTGGACATAATTTTGAATGCAAAATAATGTCTCCTCTAGTGTTTTAGAAAATGAAACAAGTCTTCCTCCTGTATGAACATCACAATAAAGTTGTTTGACTGTCAGAAATTACTCTTCTAGTTCAAGGACGGTATGGAAGTTATTTGAAGAATAGGTGGCAGCAGAGTGCAGCTTCCTACCAGATGGTTCCCGCTGGGACTGGGCCAAGTCTGCCTGGTTCCAGGCTTACTGAGTAACTTCCTGTATACTGGTTCCTGATTACTATATTTACTGGTGCAGTTTCTGTTGACATATTCCATTTTTGACTATTTTACATTTTATTGACTTGTCCTAGTGGGCAGAATTGGGAGGTTGTGGGTTCAGTCACTGGCGGGGATTTACTCAAGTCTTGCTGGTATAGTTACCTTGTATTGGCGCTCAGCATATAAGGGTAGTCCCAGGACTGGTTGGCCCGGTGTCAGGATAATGTGACTGGGTGTGATATTATGCATTATGTCGATGGTGAAATACTGCAGTGTAACAGCACTATATCTGTCTCAAGAAGACATTTTAATACTATCTGTTAGATGTTAAACCCAATAAACAAACAAACATTTTGAAGACTGAGTCTTTGCCACTAATAAAACAACATTTTATCTAAAATTATTTATTCTATGTCAATTGGGAAACATGTTTTTACAACTTACACTAATCCCTCTCAACAGTTTGTGGGTTGGCCCTTTAATTTTATACCTCAGCTTTGCTATGTAAAGTGGAGATATATTGGAAAAATACTTGACATGATTTATGTTGTTGCTTAACAATTCTTTCTGATTATTCTGCTTGTGGATATATTCATTTCCAGGTAGACTTTAGTTTCACCTTGTTTAAAAAACAAAACATGGAAGTTGTAAATTGCCTGTCTTAAGTGACTTGACTTGACTATTTGAGTTTACCATGGCTTCGACAGTATTTCAGTCATATAGCGACGTCCAGCTAATTACAGATGGAGGAAGACCTCGAATGCACGGAGACATCCAGGTAGAACCACCAACCTACCGCAAGCCAGCTGGAAGGCTTCCTCACATGAAAATCCGAATGACCCTGCCGGGATTCGAACCCACGCGGTGAGGGTGTCTTAAATGCAATGTTTTTTCACAAAAGCATGATATTGGAAAGCAAATCTTTTTAAAATAATATTATGAAACTTGGTTTATGAAAAGATGGAAGTATGGAGATTCTGCATGTCCCTTTGTTTTTTTTCTTGTACCAAAATTCTGGTAGCTATGGTAATGGAAATATTACCAGTTACTTGTTTTCTTAGTTGTGCAGCCTTTTGAAAATGACAGAAGCCAGATGTTTAAGACATCTATACAATCAGTAAAAGACTAATATCCATACCGACTGCTCTAGATAACCTGAATGCTAAAATCACTGCAACACACTTGCTTATTCTCAGTGCTTTTATTTCAACTCTTAAGTTTGGGAAGAGTAGGGAAGCAAGACACAAAACAAAATGTTGTACCTAACCTAACTGCACTGAAAGTAGGGTCAACATGTGCATACCATTTGGAGTCCTCTGTCTGACCGACTTTATGGCCCACTAACATCAAATTTATCACTCGTTAATGGGTGTTGTGGTTGTTAACTCTCAGCAACTGGAGAAATTAGAAGAAAAGGACAGGAGTGACCTTACTGCATTTTAGCACAGAGGAGTGAAGCATTTTTAATGGTGCTTGCAATATTTCTAGGTAATCAAACAACATTTGATTGAGGAAGAGGATTCCCATTAGTACAAAGGCAGATTAGTGCTTGGGTGGTCAAATATTTCATTACTTTGCAAAGGAACAGATAACTGCTTATTTACATAATCTTTCAATTGGAAATGGACAACAAATACTGAATTGCTTTCAAATGAGGGACAGAAGACTTAATTACAATTTTAGAGACTCAGTTGATTTGGCGATTAGCATATAAGGGTAGTTCTAGACCTGGTTGGCCCGGTATCAGGATAATGTGACTAGGTGTACAATCATGACTAATACTGGAGTGTGGCAGCACAATGTCTGCCTCAAGTAGACATATTCTCCAAATGACTTAGATACTGTCGTGGGTATGTTAAACCTAACAATCTGATGGGTGTTTAGTTGAGTTTAGATCCTTCTAAACTCCATAGCATCCACTTTGTATTGCCAGATAAAAGAATTTTGTCTAATGAACAGCTGTGCAACCATAATTAATGATAACTGGGTGTAATGGTTAAAAAATGAATTATATGTAAAATCATTTCTCACATTCTGTCAGAATTGATAAATGAATTTACAAAATCAATAATAACTGTTGTTTTGGGGAACCATCACAAATCATGCCAACGGCTCCGGTCACTGGTCATTTTCTTTTTTTTTTCGAGTCTGAAATTCCCTGTTTTGCATTGCAATAATATTTAGCGCTAATTCAAGATAGATGTGGTATTGGTGCCAAAAGTCACAAATGGTGGTAATCGTTTCACATGGTCATGGTGGTCAACAGTGACAGTGATGTTAACTGTGACAGTGATGTTACCTGTGACAGTGATGTTAACTGTGACAGTGATGTTAACAGTGACAGTGATGTTAACTGTGACAGTGATGTTAACTGTGACAGTGATGTTAACTGTGACAGTGATGTTAACTGTGACAGTGATGTTAACAGTGACAGTGATGTTACCTGTGACAGTGATGTTACCTGTGACAGTGATGTTACCTGTGACAGTGATGTTAACTGTGACAGTGATGTTAACTGTGACAGTGATGTTAACTGTGACAGTGATGTTAACTGTGACAGTGATGTTAACTGTGACAGTGATGTTAACAGTGACAGTGATGTTACCTGTGACAGTGATGTTACCTGTGACAGTGATGTTAACTGTGACAGTGATGTTAACTGTGACAGTGATGTTAACTGTGACAGTGATTTTAACTGTGACAGTGATGTTAACTGTGACAGTGATGTTAACTGTGACAGTGATGTTAACTGTGACAGTGATGTTAACTGTGACAGTGATGTTAACTGTGACAGTGATGTTAACTGTGACAGTGATGTTAACTGTGACAGTGATGTTACATGTGACAGTGATGTTACCTGTGACAGTGATGTTAACTGTGACAGTGATGTTACCTGTGACAGTGATGTTAACTGTGACAGTGATGTTACCTGTGACAGTGATGTTACCTGTAACAGTGATGTTAACTGTGACAGTGATGTTAACTGTGACAGTGATGTTACCTGTGACAGTGATGTTAACTGTGACAGTGATGTTAACAGTGACAGTGATGTTAACTGTGACAGTGATGTTAACAGTGACAGTGATGTTAACAGTGACAGTGATGTTAACTGTGACAGTGATGTTACCTGTGACAGTGATGTTAACTGTGACAGTGATGTTAACAGTGACAGTGATGTTAACTTTGACAGTGATGTTAACTGTGACAGTAAAATGTGAAATGTTATTTTCTTCCTAACATTCCATAGAGTACTATGTTTAATTTTTTTTAATATTAATTTTATAAAATTGATAGTTAGCAATTTTGTTCAGAGTTTACCCAACAGATCATCTATGCCATTGAGTTTCCACTGATATTTATAAATGGAATTTTTACTTGAAAAAAAAAGAGGCTTAGTTATTTTCTCACTTAAATTTGATACATTGACCTCAATATTAGTTAAAGCTACCTTAGATGGTAAATAATAGGATGCCACATTTAAGTGTCGATGCCAATGTTTTCAAGTCTGTTTTTTATCGTTGATATTGTTTAAGTAAATACTGATGAAAAATGGAAATTCTCCTTAATGTTTTGTGTGTTAGTTTAGTATCTAAAATAAGGAAAAAAATCAGGGGTTGTTGTTGGTTAAGTACTTTCCATTTAGTTTTGAAAATGATGTAATTTATGACAGTTAGTAGGGAAAAAAGTAAATAGGTCCATTTACATTTAAAGATAATGTAAAAGTTCATCACAAACAGTAATGATAATTTTCAGCGAGGAGAATTTTTTGGTGATTTAACCATGGAAGGAATGATAGTGACTATGCTTTTATGTAAGTGGTCTTCTTAGTCGTAGGAGAATAGTGTGTTGATTAGTGTATGTAGGTAAAAAATATATATTGGTAGTAAATGACATAATGGCTCTTATGTGCATAATGCTTGCATTAGACAAATCTTAATTATATGATTGTCGTTTCAAAACTGACACTTGGTATATGACTCCGTAAAGTGTAAATGCCATTTGACCCACTAACCGCAATGCATTTTGGGATTCAAGGATTTCAGGTATTCCGGTGTATGTTATTCTGATTGTAATTACGCTTGTTTATGAGGGAGATTCACATTTTTTGGTATCATTTACATACCATAGTGAGGAGGGATGGGTTTTTACAGGCGACTGTGCTCTGCTAGCTTTGAGTCCATGTATCATTTGTCTAAAACAAAAGGTCCGTTGCATTTCTTAGCATGTTAAATCACTTCTCGGATTAGATACAGGTACCCTTCTGCTTTTCACGTGTTGTAATTTTTGCAAATAAATTTCTCCCGGCTAACACAATACATACTTAGCTTATCACTGCATCACACAGGAGAGCAGAGAAAGTAATAAATAGTGGTGCAAATAAAGATCATTCCCCTGGGCCAGTGTAAAGATTTTTTTATTTTCTACTGCCAGCGTGTAGATAAGATTGCTCCCATGTGGTAAGAAAAGTGTCAGAATAGTACACAAGCATCCATGCATAAAGTTGAAAAGTTGAAAAAATTTAGTACAGTTTGCAATTTTTTTTTTCGACCAAGCTCCTTGTGAAACTGCAAAATATGGGTTATATTGTATGTAAGTTAAGAAAAAAGGTCAAAGAGATAATTGTGCAGATGTGGATACCCATTTTGACAATGTATCAGATTAGTAAGGAAATCTTAATCAGTAGTTATGCATTAAACTGTTAACATCTGTTAGCTTGAGTTAAATTATTTTTAGTGTGCACTAAACTATTAAGCATGTTAGCTTGAGTTGCATTTATTTCAGTGTGCACTAAACTGTTCAGCATGTTAACTTGAGTTAGGAATTATTTCAGTGTACACTAAACTATACGTCTGTTAGCTTGAGTTAGCAATTATATCAGTGTTCACTAAACTGTTAAGTCTGTTAGCTTGAGTTAGCAATTATATCAGTGTTCACTAAACTGTTAAGTATGTTAGCTTGAGTTAGCAATTATATCAGTGTTCACTAAACTGTTAAGTATGTTAGCTTGAGTTAGCAATTATATCAGTGTTCACTTAACCGTTAAGCATGTTAGCTTGAGTTAGTAATTATATCAGTGTTCACTAAACTGTTAAGCATTTTAGCTTGAGTTAGCAATTATTTCATTGTACACTTAACAATGATGTCTGTTAGCTTGAGTTAGCAATCATTTAATTCAGTGTCAGACCATTGGAAAGCAAGATTGGACAGAGGGAATTCCTTAGTCAGATTAGGTTTCTACTCCCAAAAGGCATTGCTTATTAGTACACAGTGGCATGATATATTTATTTTATTGTTTCTGTGAGAAAAAAGGTTCATAACCATTAAGCAAGGTCTGGATTGAAACTGTCTTCAAAATGTGTCTGGATCTGTTTAACAGACGTACTTGGACAGAGCCAACAGAAAATTAGCCTTAATATTGACATGATTTTATATAAAAGCATTCATAGTAGTTTTGATTGTTATCATGTTCAGATATTTTGTCATTGATATTGATTTGTACCAGTTTTTTCATCACAAAGAAATTAGGCATGTATTTACCCCCACCCATTATCATTATCATCAATTACCCCCCTTGAATGTTCTTTAGAAGTTCATGTTTTATAGATTTACCCCCCTTGAATGTTCTCCAGGAAACCATCTGTTTGTAGATAATTACTTTTGATATTTCCATTGATCTCAAGTAATTGTTGGTGAGTTACTTGATAACTTACACAAGGAGACAATAGTTAAGAATGTTCTCTAGGCATTGTGGTTAACGTCTGTAAATCTAGTCACACAGTTATCTTGTAAAGTGATGGTGTCGCATATATGGGGCTAAAAGGTTGTTAATGATTCAAGTTAAATTGGAAGGGGTTTTCTTTCCTTTTTTTTTTTTTTAAAAAAAAGGTTGAAGATGAGGAGTTTTGTTGTTGTTGATGATGATGATTATGATGATGAAAACAAAGTGATGCATTTGATCTAGGTTACAGTTGTCCATATCAGTACAGGTGTTAATGGTGTACTCTGCAACACCAGTCTCGATGGTATTCCCATCACATGATATGCATCTCCCAGGATCCCGGACAGGTTACTTATAGAGCTGTTCTAATCTCAAAAACTATTTAGATTTTGTCAGTATTGATGCTTCGCTGCCTATTCACTGGATATCGCATCATAAAGCTTTCTTCAAATTTTTTATTCTGAGATTTTTTTTTCCTACTCCTTTTTATCATTGATAGCTTATCGCTTAGTCATTTTTCTATTGGAAATGCATCAGTGTTGATGAAAAGCAGTCAGAAAGTTACAGAAATGTCATAGAGAATAAATGGTCCTTAAATTCTATTGTTTTTTTTTGTTTTGTTTTTCTTTTACTATGAGATCAATTGCTACACTGGATTATCATGGAATCAATGGTTGAAGTTTGCCATGGTCCATAGGTATTTGACTGCAAATCTGAAGGTTATTGGTTTTGAACTCCGTTGGGGGCAAGAATATTTCGTGACCTTCAAAGTACTGGTCCAACCCAGGAACTATTGACTTGAGAGGGATTCGTAGAAGCTGTAAGAAATGTTGTTAAACACTTGACATTAAATAAATTAATTTAAACTAAATAAATGGTTGGCCCGAAGTTAGCATAAAACATGTGGATGTATTTGTGATAATAGTACCAGCTTTAGTATGGACATACATTCCTGGCCTATCAGTGGGTGTATTAAATTATCATTGTAACAACTGGAGAAGATCAAATGGTAGGTAAACCAAGCCTGATGGATTATGAATAAAAAAGGATCGTCAACAAGAAACCTGGATAAGCAGTTTCTCAGTCAAAGACTATCAACTAATCACATTGCTAATGGCAGTCTCAGCAGTAGTTGTTTGGGTGTTTAGCTATCAGCATTGTCATCCAACTATCGTTAAGTCTGAAGGGAGGTAAAAACAGTAGCAAAATACTGCAGCCCATGTCAATTTTCTTGTCAGGGTTCATCAGATTTTGGCAGAAACTGTCAGAATTTTTTATTGACGAATGTCAATCTAAGGTTAGAAACACATGGTTGGCCTGATGTCAAGTACTGCCACGATCAACTAGCAAACTTCTGGCATGATGAGAGTCAGTTTCCTTATCCTAGTGTTAAATCAGTGTTAAAATGATCTCCGATCTTTTCAACATCCCTCACTGACAGGGGTTGTCACAAGACCGACATGAAATCATTTAAATGGATTGATTATAAATAGTGCCGTTGCAAGTTGCAAATCTGGAGCTGGTTATTTTTATTTTTTTTTATTGTTTGGTGAACTTTTATCATATTTGTTTAAACATTGTTTATGTCATGCATAAATTGTATGAGTTTGTTTTGAGATTTTATTGTTTCTAAGACAGATGATATAAAAGATCAGTCCAACCCTTTGTCCAATTTAATGGTAAACCCCTGGATTCAGGAACTGCCGCTAGTGAGCATCCATTGTTACTCAAAAGCTTTTAACCCATAACCTGCTGAATTTCTCAAAAGACTTAGCTGGCACCTTTTTTGGATGTGCAGGCTGGCCTGGCTCTTTACTGGTGGCAAAAGTTAGCACTTATGGTTCCAGCAGGGTAAGGGTTAAACAGTTTACTTAAAAGGATGGGTCATATCCTGATACCTGAAAATGGTCCTAAAATGTTAAAACCTTTTTTTCCTATGACAGTACAGTCTATTCTGAAGTTATCTGTGTAGTTGATTAGTTGTTTTAGCTTTTTGAGAAATAAATTTTTGTATTAATCATGTTGAAATTACAAAAATATGAGTAAATATACATGTAATTATAATACATTTAAGCTCTTGTCATTTTAAAAATTGTTCATGAAAATAATGCATTTATTATGTTCAATTTGTAAATTTAAAAAAAAAAAGAAACTGACAGGCTTTTTATAATTTTATATGTATGTTTACTGTCTAATCATTTCATGTTCTCTTATTTTCTGCTATTTTTAATAATATTCTGTATCTAATACAGATTTTTAATGATACATCACATTCTTCAATTTTAGTTTGTTTTTTTCCTACACACTGATGGTGAATCATGGTCCAGGCCTAATTAGTCCCTGAACAAATAATCAGAAATAGCTCAAAGCGATTCAAAATCTGGAGGAAACACGCAGAACTTTTACTTAATGTACTTTTCTTCTTGTGGAGTTATTTTCCGGCTAATGAGCTCAGAAGGTGGCTTATTATACATCTCTTTCCTTTGGACTAGGCCCTCAGTGTTGAAATTTAACCCTTGGGCCATGAAATATTCCTCCCGTTGTGTAAATGGGTTTGCAGAAAGCAATGCCAGTGGCCTGTGTAATTCTATATGTTTTGGTTCATGATCAAGTTGTCAACACGACAATTAGTGCCTGGAGCTGGTGCCAAAATAGTGGGCCTCCTTGCTAAGTTCACTCGCACTCAACATGATGAAAATGATGGTAGAATTTAGCATGAATATTTTTCAAGGGAAAATGTTTCAGATTAATGTGTGTATACAGAACCTTGAGATTCTTGGCTTTTCGAAACTAGGTCAAGTATTTGTCCATTTACCCTTGGGGAACAGAAGAAAAAAGGGGAAAAAAGCATCGAGTGAAGAGTGACCTATAATTTCTTACAAAAATATTCATTTACATTATCATTTTTTTCTTCAGTTGTAATGATTTTAATTCTTGAATGCAAAAAAAAGATGCTTTATGTATTCTAGATACTGATATTTGAGTTTAAATATATCTTATAAATCAATATGACTACAAAACATTTGATGCTTCCAAGGTTGTACACATACTTGCAACATTGCCTGCATGGGAATGTAATTACCTTTCCAGTCCTTGTAGTAGAATGATTAGAGACTCTGTCCTGGGGACAGGAAAAAACAAGCTGGATGGGGTGGGGGTAAATTTTAGAACTTGGAGGAAGAAGAATCCTGCAGTATGCTGCAATTAAGGGTGGGGGGGGGGGGGCATAAATGTAAAGAAATATTAAGAGAAAAAAGGAACAGACCCAGATAAAAGACGAAAAAGCCCTGTTCAATATTTCCTCTTTGTAATAGAGAATAGAAAACAGTTTATGAACCTGATCAACTTGCAGGCTGATCAAGGTTTAGTCTGATCAGAGGTAATTTTCCTGAATACTCTTGTCAACATTTAAATGTTTTGCCATTTTTTTGTCCACTTTTAAATATTTTGCCAGTTTTCTTGTAGTTTTAATTTGGTCCATACTGAAAAAGAGAATATTAAAACACGAGGGGAAAAAGTGGGAACAATAGGCCTACTTTAAACACTGAGGTCATGTATGATATAATTATGTTTTCGTGAGAAAGTAAGTTGTTTTGATGTTACGTTTAACCTTGAAGAAACAATCCGTGTCATCATATGATATTCCCCAGGTGAGAATATTACAACCATATTTTTTTTTATTATGACGCAGCCCGAATATATTGCAAATGAGCTCTTAGAATAGAGGTGAGTTGGGAAAAAATCGCTGTGGAATTCATAGTTGTTGAAACAAATACAATGCTATTATAGCCAGAATCTTAAAAAAAAGAACACAACATTAGGAGCGTGCTTTCCTCTTGCAGATACTGATTTCTCCTCGAGTAATATGTTTCAGTGACGTAAGAAACAGTTGTTTTTTCACAGCAGACGACATTGTTGTATGGGCAACTGGCAGTTTTTAGGCCTGAAGAATTAAAACAAATGACATACACAAGGAATGAAAATGCTCAATGCGATGATGAATGATGATTTGGGATGCAGTCCTGAGCTGTCAGGATGTGCAGACGTAAAGTTACTCTTTTTGAAAAAAACAACCCATTTGAGGCAATAGGAAATAAAAGATACTCTAGGGGCATAAGTAGCCCATAAAGTAAGTATACAGATCTAGTCTCCTTAGATATGTTGCAGGTATGCATAAATTAGACCTTGATTTTTATAGAAATTGTGCAGACAGAAAAATAAAAAAGCAATTTGTTAAAAAACACAGGCAGATATTTATTGGTGAAGTCTGCTGTAAATTAATCAGGTAGATATATATGGTGACTCCTGACAGTGCTTGCAGATTTCCATTCTTTACTTGTTTTTATTTTATTTTTTTAACCATCCACTTTTTTAGGGCTGCTGCTATGCAAAAAGATTCTATAGATTTTTAACTGAAAATAAAATATTGACTTATTAGAGTGATGCAAAATAACAGTGGCCTAGTGGAGGGTCTGAGTCCATCCCAGAATTGAGAAGTGGTTTGTTTGATCCCAAACCATGACATAATAAACTTGTGAAAAGTGGGACTGTGGTATATTCTCTTTTGCTTTGCACTCAGGATATAAGGGTGTAGTTCCAAGGATGGTTAACTTGGTGTCAGGATAATGTGACTGAGTGTGGTATCATGCCACATGTCTAAGGTGTGATACTGCAGTGTGGCAACACTAAATCCGTCTCAAGAAGATATAGTTTCCAAATGACTGAAATACTTTTGACGGGACTTTTAAAACCCAATGAACAAACACAATGATGCACATGTAACAGTTGTGCAGTGATGCAAAATAACAGATATGTGAAAGCTCTCATCTGAGTAACACAGAGGTTAATTAGGTTCTCTCCTGTTTTGTTTGTAATTACTGCCATGGTATGAGAATCAAGGTAACGTAAAACCTGTTTAGAGTGACATTTGCTCTTACAGGCTGATCTGCATGTTTTAATTTCAATGCATCCACTGGATGCATAAAATACACAGAAAATACTATTGAAATCAAAGTAGAATGCATACTTTCCATATTGGGAACTTATATTTTTTTAGCCTAGTGAGTCCCAGGACTCTTTCTACAAAAGTTGTAAAAATATCACTGCATAGGATAGAATGTCTTCAGTGGTTAAATTAGCAATTAGCCTCTTTGCCACAGGGGTCAAGTCCAATTTTCTACAAAATGAAAAAATAGTTTATAGTTTAATCTCAGACGCATAAATACTCCATGTATTGGTAACAGTGTTCAGTCTGCTGCCTCTCTGATAAAGAAAAAAGATTAGAATGACAATGATTTTCAGTTTGATAAGGTTTTACATCTGTTAACTGTTGATTCTTTCAATAAAGTAGATTAAGGGCACCGTGGTCCAGTGGTTACATATATGACTGCAGATCCAAAGGTTAGAGGGCTTGAAATGTGTTGGGAGGAAGAATTTTTCATGCATATATCCTAGGTACAAAGTAATGGTCCAATCCAGTAACCGACAAGATGGATTTGTTAAGTTTTAAGAATCTGTTTTCCTGTTGGTTTGGAATAAATGGTAAATAAAGAAATATACAGTGAGGTAGAAACCAGTATAAAACCTGATCAGCCTGAGAGAAAGTTGCAAGCTGATCTGCTGTTATACTGGTCACATAGATTATATCCTTGATAGCTTACAACAAAGTAGTAAGAGATTAACTCCCTTCCTCAGGAACCGTCTGCATGATCAGTCTGCTTGACTACTAAATGTAAAAATTAACTTTCTCAAATGCCTGTCATTTTTCTCTATAGTGCAAAGATTTATAAAGCTTTATTTTTCAGTATGATAAAACTGGGAAAAAAATGAAGATGACAGAGATTACAAGTTAATATGATATATGATATTTCGATGTTAAAGGGAGATAATTTTAGGAGCACGTAAGGGAAAAAAACTAATATAAAACCTAACCTGAATTACAATATAATGGATGTCTAATTAGACGCACACCAGTGGGTTACAAGATGTAAAGCCCCCAAATATCTGCATTTTGTTTAAAAAAGAGATGAAAAAAAGTTTGTGAAAATTGCCATTTTCTGGTTTCACCATTATCGCTTTCTGTTGGCGATATTACTGACTAATGTTTCGAAGTTTTCTCGTAAATTTGATGCACATATGTTTGCCGGAATGGTTTCACACTGAATATCGCTCGTCAAAATTTGAAGTAAAAATTCTCAATGTCCTGACAGAAATCTTTGATAGTTTTATTGTAGCATGTCATAAAATTGGCACAAGCTATAACATTTTGGGAGTTTTTGATGTGCGATGTCTGTATAGATGCTCAGGGAAAGGTTGCATTTTCTTGGTTTTCCCTCCAACCAAGACTGTGTTCCTCAATTGTTTAAAGACTAAATGTCTACATTACACAGAATAACAAGATTCTGCTGTTTTGCAGTAGATCATGAATTCCATTCTGGCATATTATTTCAAATATTATTAATTTGCACACCGACTCCTTGGAAACTTTTTTGTATGCATTTGGCTCTAAGATCCAATTTTATTAGTTTTAACTCTGTTCCTGCATTGGGTCACTCATAATTTAAGACATTTTGCCAGGAAGGTGGCCAGTGTGACCAGACTATTATCATCTACATAGTGTGTATAGATCACATGAATGTTTTAACTTAATGGAGATACATAACTTTATGTTGCATTATAACACATCTGCCAGTATTCAAATCATGGAACTCAAATCTTGAATTGACAGAAATGTAAAATTCCTTAAAATGTTCATCCCCCTTTCCTCTCACCTTCAAATTTAAGACAGTAATACCAAGATAAATTAAAAAAAATGTTTTTTTACTTATGCCCTACACTAAGGTACACTCGCCATGGCAAACTCCACACAGTGATCTCACTTGCACATTCTCTTAGCAAAAACAATCACTGCCGTCACAAATGTCACATGATGATGGTTACAGGCTTACAAAATGGCAAAGATTTGTTATTTATAGATCTTCATTTCTAAACAGATTATTTTTTACCACAAGGTGATAATTGATGTTAATGTAAGAAAATATACTAAGGAAAATGCCACTTGCTGTAAAATAAAAAGAATTTAAAAAAAATAAAGAATAACTTAATGGTTATTTTCATTTTTTATAAATATTTTTATTTGTTATCATTTTTTATTTATTTCATCATATATGAATGAGAGAAAACTAAGCTGATACATAGAAACAGTTTTTTTTACAATTTCTAAAAGAATATTATATATCAGAAATCCTGATAAACGCCACTCGTGGTGGCAGAGATCTATGCCGAAGAATAAAGGGGAGATAACTGCATGGAGATTGTCGCCATGGTGTGCTGATGAGTATTTGGAATTTTACACCCCTGATTGGTCAATGTTTGCTATATACTTACAATGCTGACCAGCGTAACCCAGTATCTAGGTTTTGCTTTGAAAACAATGTTGTAATCGGTCTGCATTGTAATGGCATATAACACACATGGAAATTTACAGAAGAAATGATTCCGACCTTATTCATGTATTTATGTTGTCCGATGTTTTTCTCATCATTCTGTCATAGGATCCTGATCAGTTCAAATTCATCTCTCATGTGCTCATCTTGAGATAAGACTCCGATGAGGCAGATAAGCTACCTCACAGACTTATTCCGCTAAAGTTTGCATCAAAGGTTTGAAAATACTGACGTGAATACTTTCCCATGTAAATTGTCCCTGAGGTATTTTAGCTCATTTTCTTTACATACAAGAAGGTTCAAGCTAAGGACATGCACATTGAAACATTAAGGTACATGTTTGTATATCATGAAACACCTGGCGGCAGGATTGTGGTTAAGAATATTCAAGGCTGATATTTAGTTATAGGGGAAAGATATGTGCAGTCATTTTGTTGGTGTTTCAACAAGTTTGATATAAATTTATTTAATCTACTGCAATAAATGTTTCATACATTTTGATAGTCAAATAAGTTTAAGTGCAGTCTTACACTCAGGCTCAGCATCATATTGTATCTCTATTAAATGGCCATCACACCCTGACTCGACATACTGAAGTCAGGGCTATCCAGGAATCATGGACATTGTTATCTTGCATTCTGTCCTGAGTCATGCTCTATTCCAGTTTGAAAAAGGTATGTCTTTGGAAAGCTATT
Organism: Solen grandis; assembly: GCA_021229015.1. Lineage (NCBI taxonomy): Eukaryota > Metazoa > Mollusca > Bivalvia > Adapedonta > Solenidae > Solen > Solen grandis. The sequence continues at coordinate 19,282,629 of CM037782.1, forward strand.
TTGAAAATTGGCAGTCGTATATTTTGACAGATGGTCTGTCACCATGTAAAGGGAGGAATAGAGAGAACATGCAGAGAGGAGGAGACAGTACTGAGTAGATGGGGGAGAGAGTTGGGGGAGAGAGACAGTACTGAGTAGATGGGGGAGAGAGTTGGGGGAGAGAGACAGTACTGAGTAGATGGGGGAGAGACATAACTGAGTAGATGGGGGAGAGAGTTGGGGGAGAGAGACAGTACTGAGTAGATGGGGGAGAGACAGTACTGAGCTGATGGGGGAGAGACAGTACTGAGTAGATGGGGGAGAGACAGTACTGAGTAGATGGGGGAGAGAGAAGGGAGCGGGGGAGAGACAGTACTGAGTAGATGGGGGAGGGAGAATGGGGGAGAGAGACAGTACTGAGTAGATGGGGGAGGGAGTTGGGGGAGAGAGACGGTACTGAGAAGATGGGGAGGAGAGTTGGGGGAGAGAGACAGTTCTGAGTAGATGGGGGAGGGAGAATGGGGGAGAGAGACAGTACTGAGGAGATGGGGGAGGGAGAATGGGGGAGAGAGACAGTACTGAGTAGATGGGGAGGAGAGTTGGGGGAGAGACAGTACTGAGTAGATGGGGGAGAGAGACAGTACTGAGTAGATGGGGGAGGGAGAATGGGGGAGAGAGACAGTACTGAGTAGATGGGGAGGAGAGTTGGGGGAGAGAGACGGTACTGAGTAGATGGGGAGGAGAGTTGGGGGAGAGAGACAGTACTGAGTAGATGGGGGAGGGAGAATGGGGGAGAGAGATAGTACTGAGTAGATGGGGAGGTGAGTTGGGGGAGAGAGACAGTACTGAGTAGATGGGGGAGGGAGAATGGGGGAGAGAGACAGTACTGAGTAGATGGGGAGGAAAGTTGGGGGAGAGAGACAGTACTGAGTAGATGGGGAGGAGAGAAAGGTGGGAAGACAGACAAGTGGGGGTGTGGAGTGAGATATGAGAAAGAATATGGTGGGAAAATGAAAGAGGGATGAGAGAAATTTAGAGACAAAGAAAAGAATTAGGTCAAAGAGAGAGAACAGGGGAGGGGGAGATGGATGAAAGCGAAGGATGGTAAGAGACAGTACTGGGGGAGAGAGAAGTGGGGGGGACTGAGTAGATGGGGATGAGTACTGAATAGATGAGAGAGAAAGAATATGGGGGAGAGAGGAGGGAGGAAGTGAGATATGAGAAAGAATGTGGTGGGAGAATGAAGGAGAGGTGAGTGAAATTTAGAGACAAAGAGAAGAATTAGGTCAAAGAGAGAGAACAGGGAAGTGGGAGATGAATGAAAGAGCATCATTGAAGGATGTATTAGGGCCATGATGGAGATGGCCACAATACTTTGATTCCTTACCTTTTACTTCATATCAGATTCATAATGACACCGGGAAGGAGTTGTCTGATCAGGGTTTCCTCTTGTTGCTCATACAATATTGAAGCTCAGATTGATATACCAATCATTTAATTAATATTCATGAAGTCATAAATTTCTACATGAATATTTATGGAATAAAAGAAGTCTGTGATGGACTTTCAAATAAAAATAGATAAAAGAATTATCACCCACTGGTAATGCATATAGTGTATTTTGATTTTACCATGTGTTTGAATCTCATTTTCTCATTGCCCTTTTAACTTTCAATAATTGCATAGGCTCATTCTTGCTATAGAATTTCCCATCTGCGTATAGCTGCACCCGCCTTCCATGGTGCATGGGGATGATTTGGGTGGTAAAACAAAAGAAATTAGATTACACAAAGTTAGCAGAAACTGTGAAATGATGCATTGTTTCCTCAGTGCAGCAGGAAGTTTTACGAGAAATGAATTATTAACTATTGTCAGTCTTCATAGAGGTAATTAACATCTTTTCATTAGGTTATGTGACCTTTGAGCATCCTAATTTTCCATGGTTGCGTGATGTGACGATTATTCAAGAAATATTTTTGGGATCTCCTAAACTGAATACCTGATTGGAGGATTTGTAGAAGTCCTGGTTCATAGTGTTCCGGGATATATAAGTTGCTGGTAAAATCATTAGCATTGAAGCAAATCGTTGAACATCTCAAAACCAGTGAAATTTTGTGTTTGTGTTGAAAAGCCTGGGCAGACGTCAGAAGATTCACAAAATTACTTATTGAGCTGATAACTGGCGCCTGCTGGCCGTTTTGGAAAAAGTACACAAGTCCTCAAAAAATAAGATATCCAATCCTATATTTGTTTTTGTTTAAAAAAAAAAAAAAAAAGTTGTTGATAGATTTCAAATCTGATCAGATTTGTTCTTATATTGGTTGCCATGGTAATATATTTTGGTGCAACTTAAATTTGATTTAATAAGAATATCAAATTATGGACCAATGGTAACATATACCAGGCTGCAGATCCTAGGGTTGTGAGTTTGAACCTCACTGGGGCAAGAATTTCCCATGACCTTCCACAAATTACTGGTCCAACCCAGGAACTGTTGCCAGGGATTAGTATAATTTCTGAGAGGCTGTAACCTAATTGAAGCCAAAATAAGTTTAAAATTATTAGGTTGAGGGTGAAAGCAGGTGAAATAATGATTAAGATAAATGACAGCCATGAATTGATAAAGGATGATAATACACTGCTATAAGACAACTTTACTCATGATTAATTTCTAATAGAGCATTTTTTTTACATGGCTGACAGCCTTGAAATTATTTGTTCAACCCACAGCTGTAAATTACTCCGTATCTCAGTGTTTAGAAAGTAATGTTTTGCAGGGTGGTGCTGAGGAGATCATCCCCAGTTTTGCAGCTTCTTTCCTCGAGAAACGGCATCGTTTTTCTGCCAGAGCTTGACGGAACATTTTTGATAATATTCATTTTCATTTTTGTTTGAAAACAATTACAGCAAGGTGTCTTCCATTTGTTTTGTGTCAGCTTGTTATAATTGGACTTCATCTGCCTATATTTTCCTTGTGCAGAAGTTTTGAGGGTTTTATATTGTCAGTTGTAAACTAGAAAACAGTAGATGTATTTTTCAAAATGCTGAAAGCAAGAAGGGCTTATTTAGGTTGCATGGCATTATGGGATATGGGTTTTAGATTTAAAGACTTTAAGACTAGAGAGCTAGACCCAGTTGTATCACCTGATTTCATCCATCTTCGTCAGGATTTGCTGTAGGTTTTGCTTCAGGTATTAGCGCCATTTCAAGTAGTTAACACTAAAAACTTACATGTGGATGATACACAGAGAGTAAAGCTGTGACAGATTCATGCTGCGTTCCTAATTGCGCTGCATTGTTTCAAAAGGAAACGGAACATGGATGTAAATTGCATGGTAACAGGATCAAGGTATGAGTGTCTGGCCCTGCAGTTGTTGTTCCCATGTCAGGTGATATGTGAAAAAATGGCCATGCATGCATGCAGGAACGCTTGATTTCGAGAAGTGTGAAATGATTGGGAAGCTGATAGGATAGGATGAACTTGAAAAGTTGAGACAAAAAATTGAAGTCATAAATATCTGTTGCAACATTAGTAACAAAAAAATACAAACTGGTTTTTCAGGTAAAAAAATTATTAGGTGTATCGGTAATGTGCGAATATAGGTAAAAAAATATTTTAAATTCATTTATCTTCTAAAGAAGTGTATAAAAATATACATCCATTAAGAGCATTCCTTTATCTTTCTGCTAAGGATTTTTTTTAAATGTTTAGGCAGCAGTTGTAAAATATCTCATGTGCATAGTAGTTTGTGATTCACTTTGCATAATTGACCGATCTTTTAGGTAAAACATGTTACAACTTCTTCTCTAAGTGGTTTAAATTTTTTTTATTGTAGGGTACCATGGTCCATCAGTAGAGTGTATTTTTTCGATATCTGAATGTTTCTAAAGTTCACAGCCTTGTTTTGTCCAAGTCACAAAGTACTGGTCCAACTCAGGAACATGGAAGACGGACATGACTTAAACAGAAATTACAGGAATGAATGTTTCACAGTTGACATTACATGCCGTATACACCGGCAGATTAGGCGCACTTTTTTTCCAGATAATTCAAGTTTATAAAGGGGGTGCGCCTTACACCGAGAAGTGAAAATTACCGGTATACGATCTCAGAAAATGGATATACTGAAAGCCAATGAATACGATAATATGACACAAAGTCTATACGAAACCATGATAAACAATACCAGATTATTGCTTTTGTTCTTATTAGTTATCCTACAGGTATATTTCATGATAAAATGATCGTGCGAAACTGAAACAACTTGATGGAATCCATTTTCAATATAAACAAATAAGTTTATTTTACGGGACCTCATGATGTATAGGAGAAACTTGACAGGTGGCAATTGTTACGTAATGTTTGTTAGTTGGGAGAATTTTGACAGGTGACAATGGTCCTCAGTGTTAGAATGCGGGGACACAGTTGAGTAATGCCATGTTATGAAAATGTGTCACCTTTATCCTACCCGTCGTTAATGTAATGGTCTAATGGTAATCTTATGCCATGAGTAAATAAAACGGTTCACCGTATGATTAGCTCGATGACGTACGGATAGCTTTCGGTCTGTCAAAATGTACGACGGCGCAAATTTCACAACAAGATTTCGCTGCATACGATACGATAAGTGATTTTTTTTTCAAATAAGTTACCCTGAAAGTAAAGATGTGCCTTATACGTAGCTGCGCCTAATCTGACCGTGTATACGGTAAAAGATATGAAAATTGCAAGGAGTTGTATACTTCAGTTTTAATTTGAAAGAAAAAAATCTTGGTCAAGCTTATTTATATGACTTGACTGACTGGAGTTGTTATTCTTATCCCCGCCCCCTCCCCTCAAAAAAAAAAGAAAAAAAAAGATGAATACAAAAAATAAATGAATAAATAAATAAACCCAAAGCATTGCATTAATTTTTTGCACTCTAGCATTATATTCTGAAAAAAAATATTTAAGGTTAACCCTTTCCCTCATAGAGGACACCATGAAAAGACCTATGCGAACAGCATAAAACCAGATCAGCCTGCGAGTAACTCGCAGGCTGATCAGGTTTTATGCTGTTCACTGCTCCTCAGTGGTCTGGAAATGAGGACTTAATAATTAAATTTGGTAAGGTTTAACTGTGGTTTTCTGCAGATCAGGCTTTATGTGGTACCTATTGTGTGCGTCAAAATGAGTCTATATGATGGAAAGGGTTAAGATAGTTCAGTCAAGTTGATTATCAGGGTTATAACTCAGTATGTCTTGAATGGTTAAATAATGTACAATTTCACTTTGTTTATACTCAAGTTCTTGTTTGAAATTTTCTATCATGGCACTGGTACCCAGGTGAGCAACACAGGTCCAATCTGGCCCTCTTTTTCCTGATAGTTTTATTTCATGGTAAAGGGTTAAAACACACCTGTCTAATGGTCATTGTTTTCTATGTTTTCCAGGGATCAGACCCATGTGGACTGGACAAAGGCGTGGCTAGGGACACTGAGGGAGATGATGGCCTACATCAAGGACTTCCACACCACAGGGGTCACTTGGAATGCTCAGGTCAGTTACAGAAATAAATTCCCAACGTCTGTGTCAGTTACATGCCATGCAGGTTTATAGATGAGAGTTATATATAGGACTTAACCTGTTTTGGCTTGGGACAGATGAACACTTGATTATTGGGCATCTGTCATCTCTAGTCTGTCATGATCCTCCACAGTGATGGCACGGTCATGAGCTATATGTAATTTCTTTACTTGCATACACAATTTTGGCAAAATAGGTCATTTTTTTATTACCTGACTTTTTATTTCCTAATTAACAAGCTCTGATGAACAACCTGTATTTTTATATTTCCAAAATATGTCATATATGATATAGCTCAATACATAAAATGGGTGTTTTTCCATTTCTTTGTGCTTATAATCTAACTTATTCTAAAGCCAAGTCTGATTTCCTGCACCTAGGTTCTTATAAAGAATATATTAATTTTCCCTCTAAGATCTTTGATTTTTATGAAAATGTAAATTTCCTGGTATTAAAGAGTATGGTGTAAGAACACTCGCTCTTTCATTTATTTATGAGCTTGTTCATTTACTTTAATGTGAAATTCATTGAACTGAATTGACATTAAATTGGCCTTTAATCTTGTTAAATTAGACTTATTCACCGCCCCTTGCTTTAAAAAATATAGGAGAATGGGAGAGAGCAAAAGAGATTAAAACTACTGGAAAGAAATCACTATGTCTGCAGTGAATGTCTGACACTCATCCAGAGCTCCTTGGTAGAAATTAATGACTACCATAGATTATTCAATTAGTGGGTGATAGTGATTTGTTTCAAGCCTTCACAATATGAAATTCTAATGTTTGTTATGATTTTAGGAACTTGTGAAGTGGTAGATTTATGGGCTGAGGGGCGGTAAAGTTGTTCACAGTTATGTGAATCGTTCTTTTATGGGTGACCTCTTATCTCCAGTGTATTAAGTAATAAATTTGAACCTGAATTAATGAACTGACGGTGCGTACTTGATTGAAGGGATGGTTTCAATGAAAGGGTTTAATTAAGTTCCTTTAGATATGGCTTTTTTGTCTGTAGAATAAGAGACAGATACTGTAGGAACTATAGTCAAAGTCCTTGTAGCTGGTTCTTTGAATTAAAGTATATGGTAAAAGCTTTATCATTCATTGGCATTAGGTTTTCTTGAATCTTTTATTGTGAATTTCTTGAGTACCGTATACACCGGCAGATTAGGCGCACTTTTTTTCCAGATAATTCAAGTTTATAGAGGGGGTGCGCCTTATATGATGATATACTGCTTTTCAGCTTTCTTTTTTCAATCACCGAGAAGTGAAAATTACCAGTATACGATCTCAGAAAATGGATATACTGAAAGCCAATGAATACGATAAAATGACACAAAGTCTATACGAAACCATGATAAACAATACCAGATTATTGCTTTTGTTCTTATTAGTTATCCTACAGGTATATTTCATGATAAAATGATCGTGCGAAACTGAAACAACTTGATGGAAGCCATTTTCAATATACACAAATAAGTTTATTTTACGGGACCTCATGATGTATAGGAGAAACTTGACAGGTGGCAATTGTTACGTAATGTTTGTTAGTTGGGAGAATTTTGACAGGTGACAATGGTCCCCAGTGTTAGAATGCGGGGACACGGTTGAGTAATGTCATGTTATGAAAATGTGTCACCTTTATCCTACCCGTCGTTAATGTAACGGTCTAACGGTAATCTTATGCCATGTGTAAATAAAATGGTTCACCGTATGATTAGCCCGGTGACGTACGGATAGCTTTCGGTTTGTCAAAATGTATAATGGCGCAAATTTCAAAACAAGATTTCGTCGCATACGATACGATAAGTGATTTTTTTTTTTTTCACATAAGTTACCCTGAAAGTTAGGATGCGCCTTATACGTAGCTGCACCTAATCTGACCGTGTATACAGTACATATCGAGGACTGATCAATTAACTATTTTAAGTGAATATAGAAAATAAGAGAAGATGGAACAGTCCTTGATGTTTTCATTGATTCATGATCTGAAAATGAGAGACCTACTGAAAAGTATTCATCATCACAATCAGTGAAAATTGGTCAGCACAAATGTTTATCAATTTAAGTCATTCTAAATGTGTGATCTAGCTTTCTCAGTTACTAAGATCATGTAGTGATACTCTTTCATTATCTTAATTTTCTGCTATTTTATTAGTCATGAAATTCAAGGTTAATTATTATTTAAGTACAAGGGAATCTGCACCAAAAGGAAGCTCTCTACCTTTAACATATATTAATTTGTTATTTTATCCATGCTGAGTTATTTAGTGGGCTTTATTTTACTGTCTGACTAGTGATAGGCCAAAATGGACGGAAAATATTCTCGGTAGATACAATGGTAAATTTAGGGTATGTAGAGTATTTTTAATTGTTAGATTTCTGGAAACTGGTCATTTAAGAAAATTAATTGCCCTGACAATGATTTGTAGGATTTATACCCATTTGCAAATTAAGCTCATTTAATCAAGGGTGAACGACAGTGATTGAGCTCTGGAATAAGTTAAAAATCTAAGCTCATTTAAAATCTTAGCTCATTTAAAAAAATTTTGTAGGGGATTTGGATTTCAAAGAAGTTCTGCTTGATTGTTCAAATAAGAGTATAACTAGTATATTGAAATAATTGACTCTTTAAAAACACTCATTCACTTCTAACTATGTTCCTGCTTCACAAAATGAAGTGGGATCCTTACTTTGTCCTGTTGCACTCTGTTGCAACATGTACATAATGTTCAGTATAATTTAATATTGTTGAATCAATGGACTCACAGTTGCAGGGGTATAAATTACTTCAATGATAGCTCTATGATACAATTTCTGCATCACAAAATAGCTTAAATAGCTTATTTCCACATTTCCAGTGCATCTTTTTTCCCTGAAATTGCATATACATTTCTTGGGATAGGTAAAGTCTTGTCTTGAAGGAAGAGCTTCAGAAAGACCTACTGAGTATTGGCATAGACATGCCTTCAAGATTTATGTGAAAATCAGAAAAGTTCAGAGAGAAACTTCTTTGAGACGTCCCTCTTTGATAGTTTCCAGTTTTTCAGTGACAATCTCTGATCTAACTTTAGGGTCAGCCCACTTGTCATAATTTGTATATTCTAATTTATCATGAAAGAACATAACTTTAAGCCTTGTCTGTCCTCTGTATGGCTTTACAACTTTGTGGAGTTCTTTGCATTCCATTTACCTTGAGATCGAGATACCGTATTTACCATTTGTGTCAGTATACAATATGTCTTTGCTATTTTAAATTTCTTTTTCATGAAAATTGAATCATTAAGAAATATAATGGGCTTTAAATATGTAAATTCACAGAATGTTAAACAAAAGTTCAAATATTCTTATCATTTTTTCTTAACAAAAATGTAATAAGTTCTTGTAATGCAAATAGGTCACCTTTCTTTATGTTTCATTGGGCAAATAAAACTAATTCTAGACACTGTGTAGGATAACATTCTTAAGATCAATTTGTTTGTAGAGAGTTTAGTTAGATGAGCCCCACGTGTGGTTATAAACATAAATACGGTATGTTATGTATGCCACTAGTCTGATGAATTACATCTCCGATAGAAACAACAAATTACAGGCCTTAATTAAATCTAAGGATTCCTTTGTACTTTTCATAATGAGACGATGCAGATTGCATCTTCAAAGTTTGAACAGGAGACAAATTTAGCAGCAACCGGCATAAAACCTCCTCAAAAATTTCTTCCAAGATCTGGTAGGTTTTGCCGTAAACCATCATTCAGATAGAATAATGATGGGTTGTTTTCAAACAAGTGACGGAGATGTAATTGTTTAATTAGAAGCATTGGTCTACAAGGGAGCTTTTTTAAAGACAAAGGTTTTGTCTATGATGCTTTAATAAGTGGGAATGAGAGCTCTCATAAAATTTGTTGACTTTATTGCTGACAGTGGATGGAAATAGAGAAAGAATGAAGTTTGATTTAGATATCTTCAGCTTTTAAGTGGGTATTCTCAAATATACATTTGTAAAATGTTGTGTAAATGTGTTTTCGGGTGGGCCTTCATCTATAGGGCTACTGTTATAATGAAAGGATAACAGTATTCAAGATGCTAAAATTGAGGGCAGAAACCAGTTGTGTTGTTCTTTTTTTAAAATCCATACAAGATTATTTACTCTTCACCACCTTAGTATGCAGGAATCTCAAATAATAATTTCATGACAGTTATATTAACAGTTGAATTGTGATAATTCAAGGATGTGTTCCCAAGCAAGGTGCTTTATGAAAGGATGGATCCCAATCCTGCTTTCTTCAAAGTTGGTTCCCAGTCATGGCATATTCAAGGGTGGTTCCCCGTCATGGCTTATACAAGGTGGCCTCCGTCATGGCTATTTCGAAGGTTGGTTTCCAGCATGGCTTTAAAGGTGGTTCCCACAGGCATTTAAGGATGTTAAGTCTGGCTTATTCCAGGTTGGTTCTAAGGATGGCTTTCTCAGGATGTTCAGTCTGGCTTCTAAAGTTGGTTTCCCAGTCATGGTTATTACGGATGGTTATCATCATGCTTCCCAAGATGGTTTGGAGGTTGTATAGGAATGGTTCCGTCCTCGCTTCTTCAGTTGTTTTCCCGTCAGGCTAATAAATGCGGATCTCCATCATGGCTAATTCTGATGGTTTGATAGCTTCTGGCAATATCATTGTTTTCAGGCGCTTATCATAGGCATGGTTCAACTCTGCTATTTACCAAGTGTTCCCCTGTCATGTTATTTCAAGACTTTCCAGTATGGCTTATAACGGAAGGATTTAATGTTATTAGCTGTCAATTCCTTAAGCTTATTCAGGGGTTCCTATCATGCTTATTCAAGGATGGTTCCTTCCATGGCTTACAAGTTGTTCCTTATGTTTTGCATTATCAACGTTGGTTCCCATCATTGCTAATACAGGAAGGTTTTGTGAAATGGCTTGATCAATTTGTTACCCTGTCATGGTATTCAAGGGTTCCATATCATTGGTTACTCACGTTGGTTTCCATATGCTTATTCCAGATGGTTCAGTCATGTTTTAAGATTTCCAATCTGGCTTATTCACTGCTTCAAAGTCATGGAAGTCAGTTAAGTCCTGTCAAAGATCAAGGAATTTTCATCGTCGGTTATTAAGCATTGGTTCCTCTCCTATGCCTAATTCAGATGCTTCGATGATTTTGCTTCAAATTTTCGCATGCCTTTCAACTTGTGAATTTGGGTTAATTCAATGATGGTCCCGTCATGCTTATTAAGGGGGTTCCTATATCATTTGTTACTCAATAATGTTACATTAAACCATAAATCTCATTTTTACAATATTGATTACAAAGTTCTTCGGACATCCGTGTAATTGATCTGCAAGTTTTAATAGTGAAAATTACAAGTTCTATCATTTGATGGCATTGTTGACAGTTATGAAGCTTTAACCTGCCTTCCCAGTTATGCCTTTAGATTTTTGACAAAATTTTTGTCCCCTAGCCGGCATTCACGAAGTATTCAAGTATTACTAGTTCATTCTAGCAATTTAAAAAGGTTATTCTGGAATGATTCCACCTATTTACCAATTATGCCCTTAATGTTATGATTTAGGCAAATTTCATGGGAATCTGTAACTTCCAATTCGTTAATTTGACTCTTAAGGTAAGCTGAAATTTGTGCATTGTTATCATTTGGTGTCACTTTAACTGCATCCATGTCGGTGAAAATTCCAAATACATCAAAAATTGAAGTATTCGGTGATGAGTCAAGCATTGTAAATAATAACTGATAAAACAATGAATTGTATGATGAGACACAGCACATTGTATACGCCAAAGATATTTAATGACTCTGTATAGTGATGAATTGACAACAATATATAAGTTCATGATAACGTTAAACAAAGATTATCGTTTGTAATTAGTCTTGAATGGAAGTGGATTGAGTTTTGAAAAACCCAAAACTAAGATTTCCCAAAATATTAGATCATATTGATATTTTGCTAAAATGATCTGGGATCAATGACCCTTCTAAACTACTGGTAAGATTTTTGATGATACTATGTTTATTGCGATCCTTCGTAATCTGCTATAACGTTAATATCATTATACCATCTGTGGAGCTATACAATCATATCGGGTGATGAAATGCTTTGACATATCATCTAAACTGTGGAACAAGCTTCTGCTAACATCTTGATTAGGATTTATGAATGAATACTAGGCACTTGCTTTTTTGGCTTAAAGTCAGAATTTTATTTATTAGCTCCCTTTATTATAGTTATGCCCCTTTGATGATTTTTGCTTTACAATTTTCTGCAGACTACTCCTCCCATTGGATTACCTCCCTTTTTTATAGTTATGCCCCTTTGATGATTTTTGCTTTACAATTTTCTGCAGACTACTCCTCCTAAACTACTGGAGGGATTTCAATGAAACTTGCTGTCATTCAACCTTAGACATTGTAGTAGCGCTTTTTCTATATAACATTGGGTTACCCCCCCCCCCCCCTCCCCCTGTTTTAAAGATATGTCCCTTTGATGGTATTTGTTTTACAATTTTCTTCCATTGATAGATTTCAGTGAATCTTAATGATATTTATCCATAGACATAGGTATATCCATAGGTATGTGTTACAAAGGATCACTAGATTTCTAGGTAGTTGGCACATATGTCCTCTGTATATTAAGATGGAGTGTTGCATACAAGAATTCTGATTTCATGCTCCAAAGCCATGTTTGACAAAAACACTTGCGGGGGGGTATTAGTAAGCCCTTAGGCGACAGTTCTAGTTAAAGGTTGGTTCCCAGTCATGGCTTATTAAAGGATGGTTCCCAGTCATGGCTTATTCAAGGATGGTTTCAAGTCATGGCTTATTCAAGGATGGTTCCCAGTCATGGCTTATTCAAGGATGGTTTCCAGTCATGGCTTATTCAAGGTTGGTTCCTAGTCATGGCTTATTCAAGGTTGGTTCCTAGTCATGGCTTATTCAAGGATGGTTCCCAGTCATGGCTTATTCAAGGATGGTTTCAAGTCATGGCTTATTCAAGGTTGGTTCCCAGTCATGGGTTATTCAATGATGGTTCCCAGTCATGGCTTATTCAAGGTTGGTTCCTAGTCATGGCTTATTCAAGGATAGTACCCAGTCATGGCTTATTCAAGGATGGTTCCCAGTCATGGCTTATTCAAGGATGGTTCCCAGTCATGGCTTATTCAAGGTTGGTTCCTAGTCATGGCTTATTCAAGGATGGTTCCCAGTCATGGCTTATTCAAGGATGGTTTCAAGTCATGGCTTATTCAAGGTTGGTTCCCAGTCATGGGTTATTCAATGATGGTTCCCAGTCATGGCTTATTTAAGGGTGGTTCCCAGTCATGGTGCAGTTGACAAATTAATGTTATGTACTACAGAAACAAAAAAAAATCTCAGTTTTACAAGCCTATTGTGATTATCAGAGGATTTCATATTCCAGCATCAGTTGTTGAGTTGTTGCAGTTATACCTTCAGTTGTAAAATTACAAGTTCTTATCATTTTTGATGGTGTGGTTGTACAAGTTGATGAGCAGACTCTTAACTGCTTCCCAAATGTACTCAAGGTGAACCAATCTTTGCAACATGTCTTGTTCCCCATTAGCCTGTGGGCATTCAGCAAGCTTATCAAGTTTTATAATGTTCACTTCTCAGCAATACCTTTAAAATAATAAGGTTATTCTGGAAGACTTCAGCCTGATTTAACTTTTCATTGGTCTTACATGGTATGATTTGGCAAATTCAAATGGAGAATTGTTAATTCCAGTTCAGGTTAATTTGACCTCTGAAAAGTGGTAATGCTGGAAATGTTTGTGCCATGTTGCATCCTATTCAATTGTGTGGTGTCACTTGCTGCTAACGTTGCATGTCCCATGTCCTGGTGATAATTATCTCCCATGAAAATTTGAACCATCACAAAAAGTATCCTGGGAATGTATTCGGGGTGGGTAGGGTGAAGGTCAAGAGCACTGTTGCTAAAAATAGATAACTGGAATAGAAAGCTATATTGGAATGTGTTGTATGATGAGGACACAGCAGCATTTGTTAATCTCCTACAGGGCCAGCTGAAAAAGCTGATACATTTTTAATGAACCTTTCCAGTGTTTATAGATGTATTGAAATTGAACTTATTTCCAATATATAGTGAGATGATAGTAGTCAATGATAGACCTGGTTTAAACAAAATAGCATGTGATACTGTTTGTCAGCAGTTAGCCTAGTCTTGAAATGGAAAGATGGGGATTAAGTATTTACTGATAAAAACTAAAACTGGAAAGATATGTTGCCTCAAAATATTAGAATCATAACGTCATAAAGGGCTAAAATGGATCATGATGGATCAATGAGCCCTGTAATAAACTCCTGGTATAGATTCCCTTTGACTGATACCCTGCTTATGTTTATTTTGACACCTTCTGTAATCTGCCTTTATCTGTATTCAAATATCATTATACCAGTCTAGTGGAGGGAGATAAAAATCATGATCTGGGTGATGAAGATGCTTTCTGAGCATATCATCTGATACACAGGGAATGAAACAAGCTTCTGATGAGATCGATCTTGATTAGGTTGTATGAATTTCAGAATACCAGACAGCAGTGGGGTTTTTTTTTTGCTTTTAACAGTCAGGAATTTTTATTAGATTTTTTTTTTTTTTTTTACATTTTTTCTTAGATGAAATGAGGGGCTATAACATTAAATAATGATCATTGAATTGTGTATTTAACTCATGACAGATTTTAATTTTTTTGTGTAGCAAATACGTTTTTTTTTTTGGAAGCATTTAAGTGAAAGTGCCAAAATAAAAGAGAATAGTGATAAATTTGGTACAACCTGATTTTTGTCAGCAGTAAACCTCATTCTTTTTCACTGTCTTATTTTGACGTTAAGGTGTCCCACCAGGCTTTAGACAAATAATGCTTAAGGTAGCTCAGATAGTTTTGATATTTTGATGTACTTAGCAAAACCTTCAATCAGCTGAATGATATGTTTTTTTTTTATTGTCTTTTTTTTTATCCAACCTCACAGAAGAGGGGCTATTTAAGAAAAACATATGTCCCATCATGTCATATCCTACATTTACACTACATGAAGGCAAGGTAGGATGTGGGGGTTATGATAGTTCTTGTTTAACTCAGTCTTCACTGATAAACTTTGGTAATAAATTACCTGATAAACACCAAACAATTTGAACCCTATTAAATGGAAGGGGGGTGGGGGGGGGCAAGGGATTTTCATTTTTTCTGTGTCTTCCCGGACACAGAGTACTGGTCCAGCCCCGGAACCACAGAGGAGGATTGATATAAGTTGTAAGAACTTGTTTTTCAATCAACGTGAAAACGGGTACGTATAAGGTGTTATTACTAGGGATAATAGTCTTGACCTTACCTACCAAGGAATCATTTACAGGGTATTAATAATACCATTTACAGGTATAGTAACTCTTCCACAGAGTACCCTTCCACTGAGGGATAGCGTTTCTCTTGCACTAGTTTGTATGACTTTTTGACTACGTGTATGCAGCAGATGATGGGCTGATTTGTATCATGTAGATGTACTATTAACTATAGACCAAGGTTGTATGTCACTCTCCTTCACACACTTTTGTTAGAATTATTGCCCTTGGACTCAGTAACATATCTCTCAGACAAGGGCATCTGTGCCACAATCATTATAATCACATTTCCAGTTTTAACACAAAAACAGAAACAGAACGAAAGTGATGGCCCTAAACGTATCCTATGTGAACCTGATTATGCTAGGAATTTGATGAACTGTCAGAAAAAATAGGCCAGTATGATACACCAACCAAAACACAATTGTAAAACCATCACCAAAACTCACAAAATAGATGTTGTATGTAAATCAATCATAAAAGTCTGGGCTACATTGAGTTAATACTTTAAAATTCCGAGTCTATCTAGACATTGTTAGATTACATTTACATTAATACATTAAATAACTGATAAGCCAAAGGTTGTTTGTGTCGGTGTTTTGCTGCCTTGATCTACAAGGACTTCAGGTTTGTTTATAACAATGCATGTTTTGGGTGTTTCTATGGAAACGTCATTATATTTTGCTGTTTAGCACTTTAGCTATTTATCTCTCAGAGACATGACTGTTAACCCAAAACAAACTGAAAGTAATTATGACTTTGACAAAATTAAATGTTTTTTCCTGAAGTGAAAGAAACTGAGTAGTAAACAGTAGAAAAACCTGGTTTGAAGGCAAAATGAAAACCTTCTGTTGACTAACTTCATTTCACTTTATGACATCAAACCATGGGAAAGTAAGCAACCCAAACATCATGGTTGCCTAAAATATCAACCTGTAAAAATGTACCTTATTGTGTTACATTACCTAGTAAACCACATTGAAACCAACTTTGTTGTCACAGTTAAGTGTGCGTTCCCCCCCCCCCTTGTTTTTCATTTTCACCAGTTTTGCTGAAATATTTCTGGAATTCTTTCTACCATGGGAACTTATGCACCTGCAATTTTCATTTTGATTAATCACTTATTACAGGAGTTATGCCCCTTTGAATTTTCTTTCTATATGAATATTTGGAGAATGAATCTTATCTGTCCAACTCCTTAAACCATTCTAATACCAAGGATGTGTCTTTGCTGACTGCTCACAAGCATGATGATAATGGTTGTTGGGGGTGGTTTGGGAATGGGGTAACACAAGGGGATATTTGATATCCTTTAGGGGCTTACAGGTCTAGTTCAATTTAAATATGGTGTAAACATTTCAAAAACTTGTAGAATTTACGTACCATATTCAGTAATATCATGCTGAAATATAAGCAAAGTTTCTCTTCTTTAAGTACATAATAAAGTGAGTTACACATCTTCAAAATTATAACTTTACAAAAGCCTCAGTTTAACCCTTTACCTCATGAATATTCATGAAAAATTATGACATGGTGAATTTAACTGAATATACTGAACTTTCAAAAGTATGTGAGACAAGAGATTTTATCTTTGCTTTGCAGAGACTATCAAATCTGAGCAAACGGTGGAAAGAATCACTTATCAGACGGGAGTCTTTCAAACCGTCTGATCTGGGTCTTCCTTGTTTGCCAAGGTATCAAAACATGTCTGAATGACTTATGAGTTAACCCTTTCCCTCATAGAGGACACCATGAAAAGACCTATGCGAACAGCATAAAACCAGATCAGTTACTTGCAGGCTGATCAGGTTTTATGCTGTTCGCTGCTCCTCAGTGGTCTGTAAATGAGTATTTTGTAATTAAATTTGGTAAGGTTTAACTGTGGTTTTCTGCAGATCAGGCTTTATGTGGTACCTATTGAGGGTGTCAAAATGAGTCTGTATGAGGGAAAGGGTTAAAGGGTTAAGATGATATATGAAGCATAGGTCTGGTCAAACAGAGGAAGTTTTGTTGTAGCCACAGAGGTTCATAGATTTCTCTTGTATCACATTGAGAACTATTTATTTATCTGTCCAAGGTTTGAAACTGTAACTGACTTGGACAAACTTTTGAAATAATCAAGAGCATTTTCATCTAATAAAACCTTTCCTTTCAATTCACTTCCTATTACTTGGGATCATTTGTGACAGTCAATTAAGTACATTGAGCTGCTCAGATGGTGGCTTGAGTGAGGGAAAAAATGAGGGAGATAAAAATAGCAGAACTGTTCATTTATCAGCAGATTAAGAGTTAGAGGCCTTGCATAGCTTTAGGGAATTTTTGAGTGAGGCAGCATTTGTGTTTTCATTTCATTTTGGATTTTAATCATACAAAGATTGCTTTTTAAGCTTAGTGATGCGACAGCCTTATCTATCTGATTGAAAAGTTGGTTGATAGACTGGCTGGAGAAAAGTTATCAGTAATTTATAGTTTGTAGTTAGAAGGTGAATAAGTGGAAATGAATCTTAGACAGAACTTTAGAAGGTCAGGTCCATGTTTGTGCCCTGAAAATCAGTTGTAACTCATCTGTTCTATTCAGTGCTATTAGATATTTTATTGACCTAAATGGCTTCATTTTCAAATGATAAATCTGATAATCACTGTCTAATTGATGCCAAGTGGTTAGAACGTCTCCTCAAGACTGGGAGGTCTTGGGTCTGACCCTGGCTGCAACGTATTCAGAGTTTTAAAAAATGTTACTGGTATAGCTCCCTTGCTTGGTGCTCAGGATATCAGGATAGTTACAGAACTGGTTGGTCCGGTGTCAGGATAATGTGGCTAGATGTGGTATCACACATCCTGTTGACAGTGTAATACTGCAGTCTGGCATCTGGATTAGTAGACACAGCCTACAAATAACTGAAATACTGTTGGTGGGATGTTAAACCCAACAAACAAATCTAATGATCACATTATTAATCTCAAGTTGTAAGGTTCCTAGTAGTGGATACTCCTCTGTACCAGACAGGAATAATGGAACAGAATTGCCAAATCCTTTTTTAAAATGGCTTCCTAGAGAAATACTACAGAGTTAATGTTATAATCCTGCTGATCTTTAAAAGAATGAAATTCTAAGTTGAGTCCTGTTATAAGCATACAGGATTTACCTAACAAGATGATTATTTCACATCTTAACCCTTTCCCTAATAGAGGAACCATGAAAAGACCTATGCGAACAACATAAAACCAGATCAGCCTGCGAGTAACTCGCAGGCTGATCAGGTTTTATGCTGTTCACTGCTCCTCAGTGGTCTGGAAATGAGGATTTTGTAATTAAATTTGGTAAGGCTTAACTGTGGTTTTCTGCAGATCAGGCTTTATGTGGTACCTATTGAGTGCGTCAAAATGAGTCTATATGAGGGAAAGGGTTAAAGATAATGTCCTACCTGCTTACCCACATTAATCAGGTATGAGCCATTTTTGTAAAATACTGGTTCCATTCTGCTTGGATAGTTTGAATTGGGACCCAGCTGTGATAGGTCTGTAGCAGGTGATACTAGAGTTTATTATTTCTTGAAAAATCATTTGTCAAATTTAAAATGAGCTGTCACAATGAAATAAAAAAAAACAGAGATAATGATGAAAATAAGAGAGGGGAAAAACTTGCACAAGTTATTCTTCATCTTTACACGATTCATTGGACGTTAAATGGATATTGACGGCAACAGTCAAAAGTGAAATCAACACAAAAAACAGCGCAAATAGGATTGAGGGGTGGGAATAAATCTTTGTCCTTGAGCCGAATTAAAACACTGAAATACTTTACAACTGTTCTTGAAAAGTTTGGATTTGTTTACGCTTTGCTATGGCAACGATCGTCAATAAATCACAGGAACGAAGCGGGAGGTGTTTAACTGAAAATTTTGTTTCATTAAAAACTTCCATGATCATGCTAGAACACGAGACCATATCAGTCGTTACAGGGCAGAGGCTATCTGGAAATGTTGCAAAGATTCAGTGTTGAAATGAGTTATTTTATCCTAAATTTGAGAATTTTGATAACTGTGGAAAATAGAGAAGCAGCCGTGGTAGCAGCTGGTTTGGGTACAGCCTGTTTATGATTGGAGATGACAAGAGGGGAGAGAAGACTTTGAAATAAAATTGGCCATATGTGCAAGGTGTTTCCAATGTTGGTGAAGCCCATTATTTTATGGGAATTTCGCTTTGATTTATAGGTTTTGTGGGGGATTATATTGGAAGTGTGTGTGTGTGTCTTCTGTACTTTATTGGAAGTCATGCAAGGCATTTTGAGACGCATTACAGTAGAGAAATATAGTGAGAGAGAATAGTTAGATAAATGATAGATTTGTGAATTTGAGGGGATGGAGACTGGAAGAAGAGAGAGATAATATTTTGACATCTAGCATGGACATTATTAGTCTTTTATTAGTATAACAAATCCTGGGTTTAAGAGAATAATTCCTGTCATTAATACACTTCTGTTAGCTCTCCGCAACGTGAACAAAAATATATACAAAGGGGCTTATATAGCAGGGGTACTATGTCAGGTAATATTTAAATCTAGATGTAAGACCCAACAATATATATTTCTGTGGTACTAGCTTTAGTGAGTAACAACAGTTAAAAGAGCACCATGGTTCAATGTTCAATGGAGGTTGTCAGTTGAAGTCTGTATGTTGGGGACGAGTATGTTTAGTGACTTTCCCTGGTACAGAGTACTGATCCACTCCAGGAACCTCGGAAAATTAATAGTTTAAGTTGTAAGAACTGGTTCCTCAGCCAGTGTAAAAATATATGTTTAATAACAGTAAAGACCAGATCAGCTGACAAGTTACACAGATAACTAGTATGCATTCAAGTCAAGCCTTTTTCTGAAATGTAAAAAAACAACAAAAACATCAAAGGTTAATGTAAAGGGTCCTACTTGTACTATGAATCAGGTATGCCCAACTTATCTAGCTCTTTAACCAGTGCACCTCTGCTTTTTAATTAAACCATTCACTGACCAAGAGCCATTTAACGGTCTTGCATTATGGACCGTATTGATACAAGGGAATGTTTATTGTTATTTTCCCACAAAGGTCAGAAGAAACGGCATTAAGGGCTCAGAGAGGCAAATAGCTTGTTGAAAAACCCATTTGGACCAGATTGTTTATTTCAGGAGTACACTTTAAGTCTTGGATGTCATTATCTTGCCCATCAACAAGGGTGTCTGCCTCGGGATGAGTCTAAACCCTTCTCAACTAATCACCCTTTCAACAGAGATAATACAGGTTCAAGTCGAAATCAGTCCTCTCAGTTTTCAGATTATGCCACCAAACAACAACAAATGCACTAATATAAATGAGTCTGCTTTGATATTTCTTTTTTTTTTATTTTGCGGGGGAGGAATATACTTATTTTGCCAGAAAGTAATTTTTCTTTCTGTAGTGCAAGTCTGATAAGAACTACCATTTAAAAGTCATGTCTAAATGAAAAGCATTGTCAGCCGGTGTGTTGTGCGGGGTAATGACACCACAACTACATACTAGTAGCAGATTAATGAAGCTATAGAATCTTCTAATAACCTATAAGGGTCCATTAGTATCAATATATGGATGTTTCATAAGCACCTGTCTCTGCCCTTATTAATGCCTTAGGTTGAATCACTTACAGCTCTACTAATGGGTTTGAATCCCTGCATGGTCACTCAGATGTTTTATGTGAGGAAGCTTCAAAGCTGGCTTAGATTGGTGGTTCTACTTCAGTGCGTCTGTGTGCTCAGTTAACCCTTTCCCTCATAGAGGACACCATGAAAAGACCTATGCGAACAGGTTTTATGTTGTTTGCTGCTCCTCAGTGGTCTGGAAATGAGGATTTTGTAATTAAATTTGGTAACATTTAACTGTGGTTTTCTGCTGATCAGGCTTTGTGTGATACCTATTGAGGGTGTCTAAATGAGTCTACATGAGGGAAAGGGTTAAAAGCTGGACATTGTTATATAACTGAAGAACTATCATATCGATTGTAAACAAAACAACAACAGCTCTATAAAGTTCAAACATATTAACATGCCACCCAAAAGAATCTTAGTGCTAAGTGTATTTTTAGTCTATTTGCAGAATAGATAGGTTAATTGGAATCTTCATTATGATGATGTTCAGGATGACTCTAAGATACGGAGTATGCTTTAATTGAGGTGCAGCTGTAAGTTGGTGCAGATATTTAGGAGCAGTAAATGTCATTTTGTTGAAGTGGATACATTTGAATCTTGCTGCAAACATGGCTCCTCTGTATAATTAATGTAGTAATGGAACATTAACCATTTCTTTCAGGGATGGAGGTTAAAAAAAGAGCAAAAGAGACAGATTATTTTGCCAAGAACTGTCTTGTTTATGAAACAGAAAATGTTGATGGAGGGATTCATGCAAGAAATTATTTTCAATTCTGACTTTGATAACATATTTATTTTTCTGTCGATTTTTTTTTTTTTTTTTTTATAATTGTAGTCATTTTTCAATCTTCTTGTGTCAGTTTCATGCAGATGCTTTGTCGCTAGTACTGGTTCCCGTGGTAGCAGAGAGTTAAGAGTACCATAAAGTGTCATGTAAAGTGAGCCTCCATTGTATAGTGTGCACCGTGTTTCTGAAGGTTCAAAACTTGGAAAAAAATATTTCCATTCTGTAATTTACGGGCTTTTGATAGCACTACAGGTGACAGATGTTCTACTGCTTCCTCAAGTCAGATGTAATTCAACAATTATTTTTCAGACTCCCAGTACCTACATGGAATTGCATTATTACCTGGATTTTTATTAAAGCTGATAGTTTGAGTAATAGTCTTAACCCTTTCCCTCATGTAGACTCATTTTGACACCATAAAAAGACCTATGCGAACAGCATAAAACCAGATCAGCCTGCGAGTAACTCGCAGGCTGATCAGGTTTTATGCTGTTCGCTGCTCCTCAGTGGTCTGGAAATGAGGATTTTGTAATTAAATTTGGTAAGGTTTAACTGTGGTTTTCTGCAGATCAGGCTTTATGTGATACCTATTGAGTGCGTCAAAATGAGTATATATGAGGGAAAGGGTTAAGGTATCTGACAAATGTTTAAAATAATGACCAAAGCTCTCAAAGGGATATACAGTCATTATCCTCACAAAGCACAGAAATAAAGAAAATATGAAGAAATTAAAAACAATAAATGAATAATTATATTAATGCTTTGTTGATATATGATTACCCTAAGGGACCATCTGCTGGTGTTTTCATTTCGGATATTTAGTGGCTGCTCCATGACCTCTACTGACCTCTTGTCTGTAAAACAAGGCCACATGTGATTGAAGATGCTCAGATTGGTATGTCTTTCATTAGAGAAAGAATGCTGGGTCTGTTTTCACACTTCATTAATTATTGGCCATATTGTTTCTTCATGTCATGTCGAATGTTTATTGTGTCATAAAATATGAACAATTTCGTCTATGAAACCTCCAGAGGCTGTTTAGATACATATGGCAAAAATTTCAGGACTCTGGACTGGCACTCAAAATTTTCATGGTGGACCTTTCGTTGCAGCTATTCCAGATTTTCTGACTCATTTACAATTTTTTCCAGTCATTTAGAGGTGACTCGTAGGTAACCAGGCCTTGGTTACCTATGGCAACTATTTCAGGATTCTGGATGGTATACAGATTTTTCTTCCTCACAGTGGGTCCCATCCATCTCAGACCTTCACTTGTCTTTCAGAACTGTCAACCAGTTTGTTTGTGAAAAGGGTCAGCTCAAAGCAAGTGCATCAACTTCCTGTCCTGCCATCTTCCACAACATTTCTATCCCTGGTTTTATGATCATCTGCCACTCGTTACTGTCACATGGTATTAGCTTCAAATGAACACTCAGGAGCTAGAACTTACCTCCACTTTGTTATGACAGAACAATATTTGGCGGGCTGACTGCTAAACTGTTCCATCTCCTTCAGTTTCTTATTCACTTACAATTGTCTTGCGGTCAGCCTTCAATTTGAACGAAGGTCACTGATAACTAAGTCAAAGTTAACCAATTCTGCTGGCTAATGATGGAGGAAGATAGATGACTTCTATATTTGGAAGTTACTGACATTTTGTTGATCTTTTTCTGTGATTTTCATACCCGGGCTTCATTTTTCTGTCATTTGGAAGTACTTGTACTGAATCAGTGACTGCCTGCCAACATCCCATAGAAACAAATTGAATGTTATGAGAGAGAGAGAGAGAGAGAAAGAACTACATATAGAAATCATTATATTTGTAGGTTTTATTGTTCTCTCAGATATAGTTTCCATATGTACCGTATTACCTGGTTTAAACGTCCCTGGGGCTTTGCAATTCTCCCCCATTAAACTTAAGTTGCAAAACAATCCTCAAATTCAACACTCTCTCCCTTCCCTTATACTCAAAAGTGATAATTCTTTAACAAATTTTAATTTATTGTGTTTAGGATATTCTCTTTCAAGGATTTAAGTAAAGTCCTTTTTTGTGTGGACAAGAATTGAATGCCTTAAATTTATATAAACATAGTACCTGGAACTGCATGATTTTTTCTACAAAATCGAGGGGATGGGGAGTATATGGTATGCACTGTTGCAACTGTATTCATAAGTTATAGGTTTATCATTACTTTTGACCACATTTGATCAAGTTTGACCATGATGGTATGTTATTGTTCTCAGCCTCATTATAGTGTTCAGACTCTGGGCAGGGAGATAGGGCACAGGAAATTAGACCCATGTTTACTGCAGTCTGCTGTGGCAGCATGAGGAACTGTTTACTAACATTATAAAAGCTGGTGGGGGATTATCAGTCTATGAACTGTAACTGGCCAATTGTGCTCATGTAGCAAGAGGGGAGGCTCTTGTAGAACAAGATAGCATGGCTAGTTCTTCACTGTAATGGTTATTTAAGATGGTCTGAAGATGTTTCTCTTTTATTTATTGCAGAACTTGTAACCAGAGTTAAATCAAAAGGCACATTTTGTATTTATACTGGGGTAATTGACAGGCTCTTTCAGAAGGAAGTTTTGTATGTGCAGGTTTTTTGTGTGTGTGTGTGTTTTTTTTAAAAAGTTTTTTCAAGCCTTAGAGTCGTAATTTTGTCTTGTTTGTCAAAAAGTTGATTTTGTGTGTACATTGTATATGATTTTTGTTTAGCTGGGTTTTTAAAGTCAGACAACTCCTTTATCATTTTGTAGGTTTTTGTACACGATACAAGAGCAATATTTATGATGATGAAAAAGCATTTTTATGCCAAATTGAGCACTTCATCATGCAAATGAGTTACAAGGGAGAAAGGAAAAAGAACATTTTGTATACCTCATGTTCTATTTTCATGTTGCGTTATCATTGGTAGACTGACAAGTTAAAATCCTCGCCCAATTAAAATTCTAAGGAATGATTTCTATAGAGCTTTGTTTATTGTTTATTTGTAAGAATGCTTGTATGAATATTTTGTATAACTGATATTTAAAGGATATTTAAATTTTTGTGAGAGTTTTTGTTGGTGGACAGTCATATTCACTGATTAATCCAATCTTGTAACCCCTCACAGTTGTATATGCAAGTCTTAATCAGATTTTTCATGTGAGGAAGACTTCTAGTTTGCTTTTGGCCTGTTGGTGGTTTTACCAGGGTACCTCTGTGCAATTCAGGTCTTCCTCCAACTGTATCTATTGTTGCTTTATGACTCTGAATACTGGTGTAGCTAATGGCCGAACATAAACAAAAAATTATTAGTATTTTAGGTGCCCTTGTATGTGCATGTGTGCATAGTAATTTTGTGAGTACGGTATGACCCCATTACTGACAAACTGTATATTAATTCAAATTTAAAGACTGTTAAATTTTCTTAGATTTTCTGCGTAAGTCTTTACACAAGTTCAGAAACAATATTCATTTATTACAGACACGCTTGCTTTCTTTATACTATCACATATTGTAATTGCTGGAATATCTAAAGATACTTATAAAAACTATGTCAGAATTCTCATTTTTCTACTGCAGTGTAATATTACTGGCAAGAAACTGCTCTACACTTAACATGGAATGTGTGATATGGTGACTGTGTGGTTATAGGTGGTGCTTTTTCTTTGACATCACCCTGCCCTGTTACAGTACTCCT
Source organism: Solen grandis (assembly GCA_021229015.1). NCBI lineage: Eukaryota > Metazoa > Mollusca > Bivalvia > Adapedonta > Solenidae > Solen > Solen grandis. The sequence continues at coordinate 19,307,690 of CM037782.1, forward strand.
TTGTCCTAAGTAGGCAAAATGATGGAACACTTTGTTAATCGAGTGTAAAGCCCACTGGGCAAATCATTGTTTCCCACATCAATAAGGACAAAATTGATTGAGAGGTGACTGAACTGGAGTCGTTATAGAACCACTCGCAAGCGAATCCACTCAAGACAGCCCTTAAATCAACATCAAGAATTTATAGAAGATGCCTTGGTTTCAATTAAATGTAATGTAAGTAGTGCAGATACACAAGGTCGAACATGCTTCGCCCAAGATCCGTCACCTGTGTTGTGTTAGCAGCAGAATCTGTGGCAGGGGCTGTTAAATTAATGCTTACATAATCCTAATTAGTGATTTTGAAAATGTATACCTTGTACACAAGTGCCTTCAGTCTGTAAACCCCCCCCCCCCCCCCCGATAATCCGTGGTGCTGGCTTCACCAATGCCACTTGAGAATTAGGTACATAGGGGTATTGCAATGGTAACCATATATATATGCTGATTCTTAATAAACACAAATAGTCATAGTAGAATTAAAGGATGAAAACCTTACAGACAAAGAATTAAGTTTAATTCTGAATCAAAAAGTCATAACTGATATTTAATCATATTTACATCACCATGCCTTCATAACAAGAAACACTTCTAAAGAAACTGACACCCAAGGTCAAGGTGGCATTACCTTACAAAGCATTATGGGATTAAATGCCAGGATATATGACCTTGATGACCTTAGGGCAATTAGTCACATTTTATTACTAACCTGCCCACCCAGTTTCTTTGCTGTTGAAATGTTTAACGCTTTCAAAGATGCCTAAATTATTATTAGATTTACTGAACATTTAAAATAGATTAACTTCATGATTTTACAAACCAAAGGTTGCCGACATTTTTATTGTTATATAGTCTTGTAATTTACTTCGTTTCTTTTGAATTCAAGAGCAACATGATTTGCAGCTATCTAGAAACTGCTGGAGAAACTGAATATTTCATTGTCATTCAAGTCTCATCTCATTTTCTCAAGATAATTTCACAATAATATACCTTTTCATCGCATGACTGATTCAACTTTTGAAAACAGGGTTCTTGTGCATTTTAAGAATCAGACTGCTTGATTTTTCCATATTTTCAATAGATAAACCAATATATACATCTTTTATTTGAGGTGGTTTGGAAGGAGCTATCTGATCTGGGTCTGCTGTGTTTGCCAGAGCATCAAAATGTGACTAAATAAAATAATGGGACGAGACATCTAATTTTAACCAATCACAAGATTAGGATCCAGTGATGGAGCACTAAGTCAGTATAAAGTGTATAAAAATAGATCTTTATTGTACATTGTAACATTTCATTACTATCAGATGGAATGGGAAACAGACTAAAAAAATTATGTTAGGCAATAAATTGGCAGTCATGCCATGGTATGAAATAAACATGGCACAAAAGTATAAGCCAACAAAAACGCATCACCAAATACCAAAAATAAGACTGACTTTTTTTTCTGCCTACAGAAGTACAAGCAGCATCATTTGTACAACAAAAAACTCTAGCCCTAGGAAATGAATTCATTCTTCTTTTTTCATGTTTTTCTTTTAACAAAGCTGAAATAGTCTTTAAGCAATGCACATGGTTCTTTGATGTGAGTATAACAACTACATACATGTAATACCACAACCAATGATTTCATGTGAGTTTATATTATTTGTCTTCCAAAGACGCAGTCATAAAATCTGACCACAAAACCATATACAGATTCTGTCATTTTATAAACATCCTGAAACTGTTGCAGATGCCAGGAGAGGCGAGGGTGTATGCTACAGTGAAAGTGTGTAGAAGTGGAAAAGGTGAGGGGGGGTTGTTGGGACAGCAGGCACACTTATAACATCCTGATCGTGTTTAATACCTCAATCTTTGCCGGCTGCTTCCCCCACACATTATCATGGTGCCTTATCAGCTCCTTGGATCTTTCCCAATGAGCGTGTGCCAAATCTGCCAATCAAATTTGAGTGACAGTCGACTTTAGCCAATAAGAGAGCTTGTTACAATGTAAACAAATCATTTGAGCTTGCCAAAATGCTTATCAAACACAGCTTGGAAGCCAATGAGAGTGCATGCTCAGAAAACAACAACAAATGAAAGCTGGCAACATACAGTGTGATTGTTCTTTCCAAGGATACACTTTTTTTTACCTTCGTTTAGAGTTATTTGTTGTTGCGACAGAAGCTTGCAAACTTGATTTAACTATCTTGATACAAAATGGAATTGCTGCAAGTAGCTTGAGACTGCAGGCATGTGTATTTCACTGTAGTGCATCCCGGATTCTGTAAATCCTTTGAGACCATTGCAATGTATATAATGCATAAAAAAAATGCACAGTTGTGTAAGATGTACAATACACTGTACATAAGAAATCCAGTCTTCCCCCATCCTCTGGATTCACCAGAGAGTCTTGTGTAAATATTTTTTTTATTTTTTTTACAACAGATTGAGAATTAAATATATTTCTTCTCTACAGATCGAAAGACAGTCTTCAGATAAATTTCTCTTGGCAGAACTTTGTCTGGATAGTGTTTCAATGGCTGACAGAGAAAACTGTAATGTTTATGACTTGATGTTTTATTTTACATCAAAAATTTAATAAAATAATCACTTCCTTAATTTGAGTATATTTTGATAATTTGATAGCATTATTTCATGAAGTTCAAAAATAAGAATAATCAGTATTTTATTATTGGAGTTGAATAAATGATGAAAGACTTGCTTAGTAAGTATAAGACCTCCAGTTTTGGTGACATACATGTTTTTTGTCACTTGTGAATTTCATGAATTTATTTGGAACCATTCTGATGAGCATTCTAAAA
>CM037782.1:19310635-19336813 GCA_021229015.1 Solen grandis
CAAATTACGAACATCTCGAAGTCTTACTTTTGGTCCCATAAAATTCGAGATAACGAGTGCCGACTGTATATCAATTTGTCATATGTAAGTTACATTATCCTTATGGCAAAACTGACTCTCTGCTAAGTATATCAATTTGTCATATGTAAGTTACATTATCCTGACTCTCTGCTAGGTATATCCAGAATGTCTGGTAAAGATTTCAATTCATTACAGTCACAATTAATGGAAACAATTAAAACAGAAACCGTAATTATATAAAATTTCATATATTTTACTCATCTTTTAAATATAATTGCAAAATACACTACACTCATTGGTTATGCAGTTTATTGATTGATCACTGGTTTAGACGGTCACCTGCCTTAAACGCCCAAAATGGCCACATCCCTTAACTGGCTGCTTAAACCAGGTTTGACTGTATATATATCTTCTAAGGTGAAAAAACATATCACTTTTTTTCCCCCAGATACCCTTCAGAATGTATTTTCATCATACTAAAAAATTTTTCCAGGGGAGCATGCCCCAATCCCCCCTAGCACTCACATTGTAGTAAGATTTTGCCGGATATAGCCTCAGCTGAGAAACTTGACTTGAGATATTCAAAACTCAAGTGATATAACTTGCATATTAAATTCTTCATTTTTGTTTTCGTTCTATTTTTAACCATCGCAATGTGCCAGTATATCGCAATATGTTGAATATGTGCATTAAATGGAGGAAGAACTTGATGAAGTTCAAGTTATTGCAGGATGATATGGTTCTTAAAGTTTTTACACACTTATGAAACTTTCATTTTATGTGCATAACCTTTGCTGAAATGTCATAAACTATAAGACTGCATGTACAGATTCAAAGAGCATCTAATTAAAGAAAACTAGAAAATCAATACCATCAATAAGTTTGCTTCATCTAATTTTTCATTTTTGTGTCGCCTGCATAGCATGGCAGACACATAGGGATCACTTTGTCCGTCGTCGTCGTCGTCGGCGTCGTCGTCGTCATCGTCGGCGTCACACTTTCTTGTCCGGAGCATAACTCGAAAAGTATTTGAGGTATCACCTTGAAACTTAAAACATGGATAGATCACATTGAGGTGGAGTGCAGTGCACAAGAATGATACCAAAAAAAGTATTTGAGGTATCACCTTGAAACTTAAAACATAGATAGATCTCATTGAAGAGGAGTGCAGTTCACATAAATGATAACTCTCACTTTCTTTTCTCCTGAGTTATTGCCCTTTGTTGATACTCAGACTTCATTTTTGTCTGGAGCATAACACGAAAAGTATTTGAGGTATTACTTTGAAACCTCACAGGTGGAAAGATCTCATGGAGTGCATTGTGCAAGAATAATTTTTTTCCCTTTGTTTATTTTTTTGGATTTAATTTTGAATGCCTTAAGGACGATTTCTACAGATTTCTACAATAATAATCCTTTCATAGAATTTTCTAATTTTTTGACATCCGTAGTAGAATTCAATGGCGAGTTCGAAAATGAAAAGAAAAAGTAAGGTTGTCGGGCTACATTTTTAGTAAAAATGAAGTTTCCATGGTAACCAATTTGGTGAAATCTTACAAAATGGCCTAATTTATTCAAGTTACTTAAATTATTTCAGATATTTTACACAAACATAACAAACATGAATTTGCACACAAAATAACTTTATTTTATGTTATAATTAAGTAATTTTTCCATCTGTACATTTTTTCAACACAATACAGCCATCTTGAATTTCCTCACAGGGTAAAAATGAAAGAAAAAACACACATGTTCTGCAAATAAATAAAGATTAAATAATAATCCTTTCATAGAATGTTTTTATTTTTTGATATCCATAGTAGATTTTAATGGCGAGTTTAAAAATGAAAAGAAAAAGTAAGGTTGTCGGGCTACTTTTTTTGTAAAATTGAAATTTCCATGGTAACCAATTTGCCAAAACTATAAAAAAATCATAAAAATTCTTTTTAAATATCCATTATCATCCAAAGAAATTGATTTAACAGGTTGACGGTACAGCTGGGATGCCGCTCTTATTCCTTCAGATCGTTCTTTCTTTGATTTTTTAACAAACTGACCGCGTATCCGTAGTTGTTGGCTCATCGTAATCGAAGACTTAAACGCAAAGTGAAATGTCCGAATGCTATTCAACTATCTCCTTTTTGAAGAGTAAAAGTCGACGATTATCTCCCCTAGATGCGCTTGAGTGATGCGCATAAATTACTACCGAAAACGTCCTTAAACATTTATAGTAGATAGATCTCATTGGTTTGAGTGCAGTACACAAGAATGATAACTCAATAATGATAATGATGACTACAAACTTGCAACATATATATAATTAACATCATAAGTGCTTAATGACGTCATAATTTTTCTTACAGTTAATGTTTTGAATTTTACACTCCTCTGATGAAGACTGTATAGTCGAAAGTGCTCGGGAAAATTATTACATATTGCACTGTTTATATTTTTTATATTAATATTCTATATTATGTGTGTGTGTGTGTGTGTGTGTGTGTGTGTGTGTGTGTGATTTGGTGTTATTTTGTACCTCACAAAATAGATTATGCTTTATCAATAATTTGTCAAAAGATCGATTTTCTAGTCAATTCATTCATCAAACATGCTTAAATGCAGGCGACACAAGTGTTCCGAGGAACACCCACATCTAGTTATTTTTTATGCCGCTTTGAAAACGAAGGAGTGGGGAATTGAATTTCCCTTGTCCATCTGTCAGTTTATCACAAAATCTTGAGTCATGTATATCTCCAAATGTTGTCACAGATGCAGCATTCAGGCATATAATGTCTTTCTTGTGATTAAAAATCCCCAAATGACAAGAAAAACTGTTAGTAGAGTGTTAAATCCAAGCATACTTGTCAGTGAACCACTGTAGGGTGTTCAGGTTGAATTGAAAAGTATTGTCATAAGAGGAATGATATTTCATAATTTTATTTTAAAAGAGTGAAATTGTGTTTTCTCTTCACATGTCACACTTGCATAATTATATGTCTTCAGATGTACACAGAGGATAATACTGAGTATATTAATTTATTTTCTGTCATTTTCAGAAAAAATCAGATATCAGCATCTACAGGGTAGAGCTCTACATTTTAATCAAAACATCATTATAGAAGATTACCAGTATATTAAGATTTTATTCAAAAAGGAGAAAATTAAGCTCATAAGATGTCAGCTGAAACATCCAATAACACTGCAGTAGAGGTCAGTGCAGAAGCTAAAGCCCAACTGGACAAAATAATGAGTATAGCAGATGTATGTGCCACACAGAAACCTATCACTGAAAAACATCTCTGTGAAATTTGTGGCAAAGGTTTTGCTAAGAAGCGACTCCTGAAGGTTCACACCCTTGTCCATACGGACATCAAACCCTTCAAATGTGATACTTGCCATAAGACATTCCGAAGAGCTCATCACTTAAAACGTCACATGAAAACTCATGCTGAGAATTTCTACCTCTGCAATATTTGCAGTCGAGAATTCATGTCCATGGAAGCATTTGATGGACACCAGTGCGCAGGAGTGCAGTCTGTGACCAGTATATACACGTGTGAAGTTTGTGGAGGTGGATTTACAGAGCTGGACCATCTTCAAGAGCACATGAGTACTCATTCCTGTGATGTTGTTTACAAGTGCGGTATTTGTGAGTCAGAATTTGCATTGTTATCGGATCTGAAGGAACACATAAATGGACATAATGAGACGGTCACTCAGACTGAGGTTGTTGAACTGACTGCAGTCAACAAGAGCACTGGACAGCCAGAAAAACACTGCTGTATCATCTGTGGAAAAGAAGTGAAGTATGCTCATAATCTGATAGAGCACATGAAAAAACATACCAGAACATTGGAAACTGAAAGTAGTGCTCAGAAGGTACCTAATATTTGTTTTGTGTGTGGCACCGAGTTTAAAACTGCTTGCACGTTGAAGCGACATGAATTGGTGGTACACTCCGACATAAGACCGTTTAAATGCGACATTTGTGGGAAAGGTTTCATTCATGCAGCTAAGTTGAAGTTTCATATGCATGCTCATAGTGATAAAAAGCCATTTAAATGTAAAACCTGTGAAAAAGCATTCGGGACCAAAATACATTTGAACCGTCACATGAAAATCCATCTGGAGGAAAAACCATATAAGTGTGACATTTGCAGTAAAAGTTTTACTCAGTTGTACTTTTTGAAGGCTCACATGAATGTTCATCCAGTTGAAAAGCCACATAAATGTAATGCATGTGAAAAAGCCTTTACAACTGCACATCATCTGAAACGTCACAAAAGAATCCATCTTGACGAGAAACCATTCAAATGTGAAGTCTGTGGAAAGGATTTTACTCAGCTTTACTACTTGAAAGTTCACATGAACGTCCATCCAGGGGAGAAAGCCCACAAATGCACCAAATGTGAAAAGTCATTCACGACCTCTGTGCATTTACGAAGGCACATGATTACCCACATGGCAGTAAAACCGCACAAATGCTTAAAATGTGAAAAAAGTTTTGCACAGGCCTACCGGCTGAGAGTGCATATGAGACTCCATACAGGTGAAAAGCCTCATGTGTGTGATAATTGTGAAACTGCTTTTGGAAGTGTGGCTTTGTTGAAAAAGCACAGAAAGAAATGTAAGGTGGATATTAAAGAAGAGATTGCAGTGAAAGGCAAAGTAGATGTGAAAGAGGATGTGAAAGAGTAGATGTCTTAAAGAGATTCGTTTTTAGCTTGACTATTCAAAGAATATGAGGAGCTATTGTAGTCACCCTGGCGTCGGTGTTGCTGCTTTTGGTTAAACTTAAAGTTTTGCATGCAAGTTACTGTCAACCTTATATCTCAATAACCATTTATGGTATTGACCCGAAAGTTTATGAATATGTTCAGGGGCATTGGACAGCCAAGGTAGATAACTCTTGACTGAATCTAATATGAATTATGGCCCCTGTTTTAACTTAGAAATTTTGGTTTAAGTTTTGCATGCAAAAGAAAATTTGGTTAGAGTTTTGCATGCAATGCTACTATCAGCCATATATCTCAATAACTATTCATGTTATTGACTTGAAAGTTTATGAAAATGTTTAGGGGCATCAGACAACCAAGGTAGATAACTCTTGATGGAATATATTACAAATTATGGCCCTTTTTTTAACTTAGAAATTTTGGTCAAATTTTTGCATGCAAGGAATTTCATGCTTATATATCAGTAACCAGGCATGGGTTTGATTTGAAATTTCTTTAATATGTTCAGTAATTATTGTATTGTACTATAATGGCAGATAGTTTTTGACTAAATATTATGCAGATTAGGGCCCGTTTTTGACTTAGACTTTTTTGGTTAAAGTTTTGCGTGCAAGCTTCTATCCAGCTTATATCTCAGGAATTGTTTATGGTATTGACTAGAAAGTTTAGGAGTGTGTTCAGGGGAACCAGAAAACCATAGAGGATAACTCTTGGACTGATTTTTTTCAATAAATTATGGCCCTTTTCTAACTTGGATATTTGGTTAAAGTTTTGCATGCACAGTGTTTTTATGGCTATGTCTCAGTAACTAGGCATGGGATTGATTTTAGACTTCATAAACATATTTAGGCCATTAGGGGTATCAGAATATCAAGGTTTATCAGTTTGACTATTATTATATACAGGGTATTTGAAGGACAATAATTGAAATTGCAGAGGAACAGATAAGTTGCGTATCTGCGTATTTTACGCAAATAAAATGGACCAGTACGCTAAACATTTCAATTCTGTGCGTACCATTTACGCATGAAAAAACAGCTTCACTCAATTCTTTTTAATTCTTTGTGTATCGAATTCCATTGCTGCCGATGTTTTAACGAACAGCTGATTGTCACTTCCTGCTTTAAAGTGTATTGCCTTCAAGAACCATTGACGTTTGTACATTCAAAATTACAAGAGCTCACCTTGATGACTAAACAGGGTTGTCAGAAGTACCCCAGCCCATCAATAGTGGACTGGGCTAAAATGCACAATATCATCTTTGTTGGGTTATCGTTTTTAAAGTTAAGACGTTTATGTAACTTAGAAATTAATTATATGCAAAGTTAAGAATAAAATAATTATAACATGCGAATATATATCTCTTTTCATTAAAAAAAGATTATTGCTTTATTTTCAAATATGCCACATTTGTCTCATGAATTAGACCTTGTTATCTTTACCTTCTGGCGAGAAAAACAAAATGTCACTTCAAGGTAGAAAATCAAGGTCTAGGAAACCATCCCTTACAAGTAACCAAAATATCATTCTCAGGTATTGTAGATTAAGCCACCTTTTTAAGGTTAGAAAAAGTTTCATTCAAAAAGTTAAAATATTTACAGTAAAAAGTACTCATAAGAAACGGGTTTCACTCAAATAGTACAAAGACAGTGAGTGATCACTCAATTGAAACCATTTCTTATCTGTTCCTCTGAATTGATTTCATTTGATTTACCAACAAACATTTTGAATAGTCGAGTGAGCTGTTCTCTGACAGCTTGTGTAAATTATGTGTTCTGTTTGTTAAATTATTGTTTTCAGAAATGAGATTTGTTTTCTTAAGTTTGTATGACTTTAGGATGGATAATTCTAATCTATAAAAAGGGTAATTCTGCGTTTAGTGTCAGCGATGTAAATATAGTTTTATGTATTAGCAGAAAAAATGCATATTGTTTTTTAGAAGCCATCTTAACTTTAAGAAAGAAATGTCAGGTGTTGTATGGAATTTTGATCTACAATAAAAAAAAAAGCTTCTTAGAGAAATAGAGAGTTGAACCCTTTACCTTATAAATATTCATATTCAGTTATATGAGTTGATGAACTTGAATTGGTTTATGAAACAATGGAATTTTCTTTGCTATGCAGACTTAGAGAATCTGAGATGCAATATTGTATGAGCAAACTGAGAAAGGCTTTGTCAGAGAATGGAGATGTCAGATCTGGGTCTGCTTTGTTTGCCAAGGCATCTAAACATTTTAATATGAGGCAAAGGGTTATAATTTCTTATTAATCATGAAATAAATTCAGATTTAAACTGCTGGCTTGCTGTAGCTCATTGGTTCTACCTGGATACCCCAGATGCATTTGGGGTCTTCCTCCACCTGTTATTAGCCGGATATTGCTATGTTACTGAAATACTGTCACAGCGACGGTAAACTAAAGAAATCAATCATCAATCAGATTTAAACTGTGTTCTGTATGCAAGTTTGATATAAAATTACAAAATTTTCACATTTTCAAAATAAGACACATTTATTAAAAGAGTGCCAGTGTTCAAGAGATAAAATAATTTGCTTAAAGATTTAGGTGTGGTGGTTGCCATCATGAGACAGTGTTGTTTTTTTTCACTTTTGGGTGAGAAGGGGTCGAGGAGGGGGGAAAATTGTGCGAACAAGCTAAAAGGGGAATTTTTCTACTATGTATAATTTAGGCATTTTTATTGTATTTTCTCCTATTTAATGATGTGTTATTGCATAAAAGAATAATAAGAACAATGATATAACATGATTTAACAGTTTTATTACGAATATAACATTTAACTATGACAGTGAGTCCATGTAACAATATGGAATGTAAACTCATAATCATGGAGGGGGAAAATGAAAAAAAAATGGGGGGGGGAATATATATTCCAGGCAGGGGGAATGCCACCTATATTCTCCAAATATTTTAACCAAAAAAAAACCACTGAGAAAAATGCACAATTGCAACATATATAACAGGTTTATTACTAAAAAAAATAAAATTATCAAACATTCCCATTATTTTTCATTTGAATTTCAGGTTTTCTACAATTTCCCCAGGGATCACTTAATATTGTATAGGGCTGTGACCTTCAAAATTTGGAGCACAGTTTTAGTGCTGAATATAGACTTCTGCATGGAAACTGTATTTAGTACAACTGTCCTATAATGGGCAACGAAGGTAATATTTCAGGCCATCTTTGCCCTCTTGTTAAGAATAGGTGGTCAATGTTTGAATGTGAAAGTAAAACAGGAAAAAAGACAGATATCCAGTAGAATTGCTTATCATATCGATCCTTATGAAAAGCAGACATATATTTCTGTGAAATAGCATTATTAGTCCCCTACTGGTGTTTACACAAGAGGGCAAAGCTAAAGTCCCTATATGTTTGCCCTCCGTCTGTCCATCTGGATCCCTCGATAACTTAAAAACTGTATAAGATAATATGAATCCTGGTATATGAATAGATGGCAGTATGGGGATTCTGCATGTCACTATTTTTTTTTTCTTGTACCAAAATTCTGGTTGCTATGGTAATGGAAATTTATACATCTTACTGGTGGGGGACTCATGTGTTGCATGCAACAACAATTACTTGTTTTTAGCCCACCTGAGCACAAGGCCTGGAGTTAAGATATTTGGTTTGTAACATGGCCTAGTAGACTTCTTCCAAGTTTGTTCAAGTCATGGCCCTGGGGTCAAAATTGACCCCGCCCCAGGGATCACTTGATTTAACAATGACTTCAAAAAAGGAAAAACTAGAAAAATCTTCTTGTCAGAAACCACAAGGCCTGGAGTTAAGATATTTGGTGTGTAACATGCCCTAGTAGACCTCTACCAAGTTTGTTCAATTCATGGCCCTGGGGTCAAAATTGACCCCGCCCCAGGGGTCACTTGATTTTACATAGACTTATATAGGAGGGAGAAACTATAAAATCTTCTTGTCAGAAACCACAAGGCCTGGAGTTTAGATATTTGGTTTGTAACATGGCCTTGTAGACTTCTACCCAGTTTGTTCAAGTCATAGCCCTGGGGTCAAAATTGGCCCCGCCCCAGGGGTCACTTGATTTTACACAGACTTAATTATATATGAAAAACTAGAAAAGAAACCACTAGGCCTAGAGTTTAGATATTTGATGTGTAACATTGCCTAGTGAATCTCTTAGAAGTTTGTTCAAATCATGGCCCTGGGGTCAAAATTGGCCCCGCCCTAGTGGTCACCAAACCCTGAAAAGATCTTGTCAGAAACAACAAGGCCTGGAGATAAGATGTTTACCACTGGGCCTCAACCAAGTCTGTTCAAATCATGGCCCAGGTGTCAAAATTGACTTTCAAAATTTAGATGGCAGGTAGAGTTTTTGTGTGGAATTCAGATGATCTTGCTGTAATTCTGCATGGATCATTATTTAGTATGAGTCATAATACTATAATATGCAATGAAGGTAATGTTTCTCAGGTGAGCGATTCAGGGACATCTTGGCCCTTTTGTTTGTAGCATTATTTTTGCTCAAAACTGTTCTGTTCTCTAAGTTATGGAGAGTTTTTAGAAGATTTCTATTATATACTGTCTCGGGTTCTGACAAAGATTCTAAAAAACTGGAGTCCCAGACAAGGATTTGCCACAAGGTTTGAATTTTCCTATGTATCTATAAAACAGACTATATAGGGACCGCTCAGAAATACAGGAGTTCTTCATAATACAGTGGGAGTCTATTGAGAACCCTGTTTTATGTTTATTAGTACAAAATGTGTTGTCAATAAATAAGCTGAAGAAGCTCTTAATCAGGCATTATTTGCTTCAGGTCAGATTCTTGGATTACTTGTATGATATATTGTCCATTGTTGTTAAAATAATATGTTGAAGCTAAAAGGAGTTGTATAGAAAAATGGGGATTTGATTTGGATTTATTATGCTACTGATAATGTTGTTGTTGTTCTCTAAAGATGACATTTGATCTTTTTTTAAACATATAAAAAAGATGGAGAGAGATATTTTTTTAAACTGCTTAGTCTAATAAGATAATTAATACATATCGAGGGGCGAGAGTGAAATTAGGCTAAGTGCATATAAATATGTAAGCACTAAGCTTAGTTTCGCTCTCAACCCTTGATATAATCTCATGTTTTTTAGCTCACCTGAGCACAACATGCTCAAGGTGAGTTTTTGTGATGGCCGTCGTGCGAAGTGCGTCGTCAACAATTTGGCTTGTTAACACTCTAGAGGCCATATTTTTAGGCCAATCTTCATGAAACTTGGTCAGAATGTTTGTCTCTATAAAATCTTGGAAAAGTTCGAAATTGGGTCATGTGGGGTCAAAAAGTAGGTCACGAGGTCAAATCTTATAAAAACCTTGTTAACACTCTAGAGGCCACATTTTTGGCCCAATCTTCATGAAACTTAGAATGTTTGTTTCCATAAAATATTGGGACAAGTTCGAAATAGGGTCATGTGGGGACAAAAAGTAGGTCAATATGAAAAATCCAATATATGTTACTCATTTATAATCAGGTGAGCGATTCAGGGCCATTATGGCCCTCTTGTTTAAAAGGTTTGTCCTATTTTCTTTATGCAGACTGCTATAACTAAAGAACGCAGAAATACTCTTGATCTGACTCCCAGAAAGTTTAATCTTTATTATCATTTAGACCTATTGGTGAGGAGAAAGAGGAGGGAAGTTTAAATAGAGGAGGTAATTTAATTAGAACACTGTAACTAGCATCCATTTCATTTACTCATTTAACCCTTTTGCTGTCAAGTCATCTATCATACATAAACAGGCTATTTGCCAAGGAACAAATTAGAAATATCTTAGAAATTACAGGCTATTACTGTACTAGCATAATGTGGCTGCTTCCCTTTCGCTGCCAACAGTACGGGTTAACCCGTCCTACACATTGCACGGCGTATGTACCAACAGGACAGGTTTATCTGTTACAGTGGTTTCCATATTGGAAACTGGCCCTAAAATGGGTGAATCCGTCTTGTTGGCAACTGGGCTCTCTCATGTATAGGACCGTTTTTTTGTCCTGTAGGCAGCGAAGGGTTAATAAAAGAAAAAGCATTTTTGCTTCTATTCATTTTGAATGTATTCAGTTTTTGGACTTCTGGCAGTGTTGCACTCTTATGTAGCAGAATATCAAAAACGAGCATTGCTGGTTTGCATAATTACCGTACTTGATTTAACTGCATTGTATAACTTGTGCAACAATAGATTAGAATGACTTTCTCAGGTAAGGGCATGACCTCGTTAGATATACAACTTATAAATGGAATCAGATCTTGACCCTTACCCAGGATCATTATGAAACAAACCAGAGTGCTCAAGGCATTGAAAGACTGCTGGCAGAGTTATCATGAAACAAAGAGCAAGTTCAGCAGACTTATTAATAATTAGAGTTGCAGGAAAATGTATAGAATTTTAGCATAATAATTTTGCCTAGAAAAATGTATAGAATTTTTAGCATAATATTTTTGCTTCTATTGAGTTCAATCTTGCTGAAAGGCTGGGTTAAGAATTATAGCTATTTTAAGTAAACCCTGCATTGCTAACAGTCTTTTGGTGCATTGAGCACTTTGATTTACTATATATGACAACCGATAGCAAGTCTGATGCCAATAGCCCCACATAGGGTATTCACAATCCAAATGTTGTAAAAGTTATTCAGTATACCAGAGAGTGTAGTTACATTTCACTGAACTTTGTGATTAATGAACTGTATGCTTGTCAGTGAGTCCAGTACATCTTTTTATTGTGTGACCTGCTGTAAGCAAAGGTGACACACAGGGATCACTTCTCTGTCATCTGTCACACTTTTTCCATCACACTTGTTTCAGTAGGTGACACCTGTGATTAAAGGAACACTTTTTGGATTAATGGAGGTCCAGTAAAACACAGACCATCCCATTTTTGAGACCTTCTCACTATTGAGACCTTTTGTTTGGAGTCCGCTTCAATTATTTATTCTCAGAAGTAACAATTGATGGTTTATCAGTTGATAGTGATCCAAATCAGGTTCTGTTGTTAAAGTTTAGCTATGTTTACCTCATGAATTAATGAATATTAACTTTCTGAACTTTTTATGAATGGAATGTTCTCTATCACGCTGAGCTACAATAATGTATAAGCAATCAGGAGACCCTAATCAGACAGATTTTTGAAACAGCTATCTTATCCAAGTCTGCTCTATTTGCCAAGGCATCAAAACACATTTATTTGAAGAAAAGGTGAACCAATCAATCTACTGAAAAGTTAATTTCATTTTGTATATTAAAAATGACAGTTAACATGTTGATTAACCCACAGCTAATAAATGGAGGGAAAGAAACTGGATTGGTTGCAACTGTCCATAAATAGCTGTATTAATGTAACTGTGTTTAACCCTTTCCCTCATATAGACTCATTTTGACGCACTCAATAGGTACCACATAAAGCCTGATCTGCAGAAAACCACAGTTAAACCTTACCAAATTTAATTATAAAGTCCTCATTTCCAGACCACTGAGGAGCAGCGAACAGCATAAAACCTGATCAGCCTGCGAGTTACTCGCAGGCTGATCTGGTTTTATGTTGTTCGCATAGGTCTTTTCATGGTTTCCTCTATGAGGAAAAGGGTTAACCTTTTACCTCATATAAACTGGTTTTGACATATTTGTTAAACAATAATGTAGCTTAGATTCTACAGTGTGCACAGCAAGGAAAAATCCATTGTTTTTTAGCTCACCTGAGCACAACGTGCTCATGGTGAGCTATTGTGATCGCCTTTTGTCCGTCGTCCGTCGTCCGTGCGTGCGTGCGTCCGTCCGTCCGTCGTCAACAATTTGCTTTAAACAACATCTCCTCATGAACCGCTGAAGGGATTTTGACCAAACTTCACAGGAATCATCCTTATGATGCCCTCTATCAAAGTTGTACAAATTATTCAGATTGGTTAAAAAAGTAGGTCACAGGAGCTAAAAATAGATTTTAAAAATGCAAACTTTGAAAATCTTCTTCTGCAAAACTGCAAGGCCTAGAGCTTAGATATTTGGTATGTAGCATCATCTTATGGGCCATTACCAAGATTGTACAAATCATAGCCCTACGGTGATAAATGACCCCGCACCAGGGGTCACTTGTTTTACATAGAGTTATATAGGAAAATCTTTAAAAATCTTCTTCTATGAATCCATTAGGCCTAGAGCTTAGATATTTGGTATGTAGCATCATCTAATGGTTCATTACCAAGATTGTTCAAATCATAGCCCTACGGTGATAAATGCCCCGGCACTAGGGGTCACTTGTTTAACATAGATTTATATAGGAAAATCTTTAAAAATCTTCTTCTATGAATCCATAAGGCCTAGAGCTTAGATATTTCATATGTAGCATCATCTAATGGTTCATTACCAAGATTGTTCAAATCATAGCCAAACGGTGATAAATGCCCCCGCAATAGGGGTCACTTGTTTTACATAGAGTTATATAGGAAAAGCTTTAAAAATCTTCTTCTATGAATCCATAAGGCCTAGAGATTAGATATTTGGTATGTAGCATCATCTTATGGTTCATTACCAAGATTGTACAAATCATAGCCCTACGGTGATAAATGCCCCTGCACCAGGGGTCACTTGTTTTACATAGAGTTATATAGGAAAATGTTTAAAAATCTTCTTCTATGAATCCATAAGGCCTAGAGATTAGATATTTGGTATGAAGCATCATCTTATGGTTCATTACCAAGATTGTACAAATCATGACCCTATGGTGATAAATGACCCCGCACCAGGGGTCACTTGTTTTACATAGAGTTATATAGGAAAATGTTTAAAAATCTTCTTCTATGAATCCATAAGGCCTAGAGATTAGATATTTGGTATGAAGCATCATCTTATGGTTCATTACCAAGATTGTACAAATCATGACCCTATGGTGATAAATGACCCCGCACCATGGGTCACTTGTTTTACATAGAGTTATATAGGAAAATGTTTAAAAATCTTCTTCTATGAATCCATTAGGCCTAGAGCTTAGATATTTGGTATGTAGCATCATCTTATGGGCCATTACCAAGATTGTACAAATCATAGCCCTACGATGATAAATGACCCCGCACCAGGGGTCACTTGTTTTACATAGAGTTATATAGGAAAATCTTTAAAAATCTTCTTCTATGAATCCATTAGGCCTAGAGCTTAGATATTTGGTATGTAGCATCATCTTATGGTTCATTACCAAGATTGTACAAATCATAGCCCTATGGTGATAAATGACCCCGCACCAGGGGTCACTTGTTTTACATAGAGTTATATAGGAAAATCTTTAAAAATCTTCTTCTATGAATCCATAAGGCCTAGAGATTAGATATTTGGTATGAAGCATCATCTTATGGTTTATTACCAAGATTGTACAAATCATGACCCTATGGTGATAAATGCCCCCGCACCAGGGGTCACTTGTTTAACATAGAGTTATATAGGAAAATCTTTAAAAATCTTCTTCTATGAATCCATTAGGCCTAGAGCTTAGATATTTGGTATGTAGCATCATCTAATGGTTCATTATCAAGATTTTCAAAATGGTGGCCCTTTGGAGATAAATGACCCCGCACTAAGTCTTCTCCTCTGAAACCATAAGGCCCAGTGCTTATATATTTGGTGTGTAGTATTGTCAGGGCTAAAATGTTTAAGATTGAGTTATATCAGAATTCTTGTCTGTTTAAAAACCTTGTAATCAGTTGTAGCAATGGTACTCAGGTGAGCGATCCAGGGCCATCATGGCCCTCTTGTTTTTTATATCATTTTAAATTCTGTAAATCAATATCCATCAAGTCATAAATTTGTACATGAATATTCATGAGATAAAGATGCTGTGGTCCAGTGGTTATAAAACTTCAGTTAAAAAAGGTTGTGGGTTCAAATCCCTTTAGGAATAGAATCTTTCATTAAATTCCCACATGCAAAGTACTGGTCCAACCTGAGATAATATAAAATTATTAAAATTTCTGGGATGTATGTTGATTAACTATTTATTGTTGTTTTGGTTGCATATTTATAAATATTTGTGTTTTAAATTAAATGTACAGTGGTCCTTCAAATCACATTATGCTGTGTTTGATTTTTCTTACAAACCTAATACTAGTAAGTTAAAGAAACTGACATATTTAGCTCACCTGAGCACAAAGTGCTCAAGGTGAGCTTTTGTGATCACCCTTCGTCCGGCGTCCGTCGTCGTCCGTCGTGCGTCGTCCGGCGTCAACAATTTGCTTTAAACGACATCTCCTCTGAAACCGCTGGACAGAATTTAATGAAACTTGGCAGGAATGTTCCTTGGGTGAGGCTCTACAAAAGTTGCTAAAATAAAGTTGATCCATGAAGAACTCTGGTTGCCATGGCTACAAAAAGAAAAATAATTTGAAAACTTTAAAAATCATCTCCTTCAAAACTACTGGCCAGATTTCAAAATAATTTGGTACAGATGTTCCTTGGGTCAACCTCTACCAAAGTTGCTAAAATTATTCCGATCCGTAAAAAAACATGGCCGCCAGGGGCGGGGCTTATTTGCCTTATATGTATATTGGGAAAACTTTAAACAACATCTCCTCTGAAACCACTGGACAGAATTTGATTAAACTTGGCAGGGATGATCCTTGGGTCAACCTTCACAAAAGTTGCTAAAATAAACTTGATCCATGTAGAACTGGTTGCCATGGCAACAAAAAGAAGAAAAAAATGAAAACTTTAAAAATCATCTTCTTCAAAACTACTGGCCAGATTTTTAAATAAATTGGTACAGATGTTCCTTGGGTCAACCTCTACCAAAGTTGCTAAAATTATTCCGATCCGTAAAAAAACATGGCCGCCAGGGGCGGGGCTTATTTGCCTTATATTTATATAGAGAAACCTTTAAACAACATCTCCTCTGAAACCACTGGACAGAATTTGATTAAACTTGGCAGGGATGATCCTTGTGTCAACCTTCACAAAAGTTGCTAAAATAAACTTGATCCATGTAGAACTCTGGTTGCCATGGCAACAAAAAGAAAAAAAATATGAAAACTTTAAAAATCATCTTCTTCAAAACTACTGGCCAGATTTTTAAATAAATTGGTACAGATGTTCCTTGGGTCAACCTCTACCAAAGTTGCTAAAAAAAATTTTGATCCGTAAAAAACATGGCCTCCAGGGGCGGGGCTTATTTGCCTTATATGTATATAGGGAAAACTTTAATCAACATTTCCTCTGAAACCACTGGACAATTTTGATTAAACTTGGCAGGAATGATCCTTGGGTCAACCTTCACAAAAGTTCCTAAAATAAACTTGATCCATGTAGAACTGGTTGCCATGGCAACAAAAAGAAAAAAATATGAAAACTTTAAAAATCATCTTCTTCAAAACTACTGGCCAGATTTTAAAATAAAATGGTACAGATGTTCCTTGGGTCAACCTATTTATCTCAGGTGAGCGATTTAGGGCCATCATGGGCCTCTTGTTTACTTAACACATGTGTGTAAGGTGAGCCACAAGGCTGAAGCATCATTATCACAGAGTTATTTAGAAATATAACAATTGTCGTGTCCTGTAACACCCTGTCCTACACTCATATTGGTAGTATGGAGAAGTATTAATCACATTTAGTGATAGTTTAAGTTTTTTAGACACACCCCCCCCCCCGCCCCCAAAAAAAAAAAAAAAAATATATATATATAAATAGTTCTGGGTCTGGTCTCCAGCACTCCAGCAAAAAAAAAAAAAGAGTGTAACTAGGGATTTTTCTGGAGCCCAGAAACAGAACTTTTTTTTTTGGGGGGGGGGGGCTTACTAGAGTTAAGACCATTAATGTATATAAAATGAAAAAGTACCTTGTTGCACTTTAGTCTCATTTTTTCAGCAGTATGAGTTAGATTGATCTTGATTCTACATTTTAACAGTCTTGCCAGTAGGACATACCAGATGCTTAGGGCTCAAGCTGTGCCTCCCAGTGGTATCACATGACATGGCAGACCATCTCATTTGTTGTAATGAGAGGTTCCTGGAAAGTAACCAGGGGTCAAGTTTACTAAAAGATCTCTATGTGCAGATTTCAGTCTATCTAAAAATAAATCTTCCATTTTATCTGTAGGAAATGTTTATTTAAGACATTTTTGATGTAACTCTTTTTAATAACATTTTGGCCAAAAGCCTTTATCAAAATATAGACAGTTATAAGCAACACTACATATTTGCAATTTCCTGCAAAAAAAAGTAATGTTACGCAGAAATGTTATATTTTGATAAAGGCCTTTGGCCAAAATGTTATTAAAGAGAGTTACATCAAGACTTTCGTTTTATCTAAATAAAAAAATATATATATTACCGTGTGTAATGGAATGAAGCAGATTAAATTTCTTTATATTCTATCATGTAAATAAGAAATTAGTAGAAGCTATGTAGGCATATTCAGCATGGTTTTTCAAGATCTCGGTCTTATTTCTCACAGGCTTATTAACTCACCAGAGCACAACCAGCTCCAAGGTGAGCTATTGGGATCACCCTCCATCCATCATTGTACCTCATCCATAGTTAGTTTCCTTTAAAAACATCTGTGTTGGAGATTTATAGCTCACCTGAGCACAACATGCTCAAGGTGAGCTTTTGTGATGGCCCTGCATATCGTCATCCGTCATCAACAATTTGGCTTGTTAACACTCTAGAGGCCATATTTTTAGGCCAATCTTCATGAAACTTGGTCAGAATGTTTGTTTCCATAAAATATTGGACAAGTTCGAAATAGGGTCATGTGGGGTCAAAAAGTAGGTCATGAGATCAAATTTTAGAAAACCTTGTTAATATTCTAGAGGCCACATTTTTGGCCCAATCTTCATGAAACATGGCCAGAATGTTTGTCTCCATAAAATCTTGGACAAGTTCGAATTTGGGTCATGTGGGGTCAAACAGTGGGTCACGAGGTCAAATTTTAGAAAATCCTTGTTAACAATCTAGAGGCCACATTTTCGGCCCAGTCTTCATGAAACATGGTCAGAATGTTTGTCTCCATAAAATCTTGGACAAGTTCGAATTTGGGTCAAATAAAAGTGCAATTTAAAATAGGAACTTTATTTTAGGATATATCCCGATTAAAGATAATTGGAAAATAAATAACCTCGTCATATTTGAGATTTTAATGATGGCGAATATACCAGTAAAGGTAAAAGATGAAATAATTTAATATACGAAGCTACATTACATCTAGGTAATTCAAATCTCTGTTAAATGCTTGCTTTCAGCGTTAGTTAAATTAATTTGTACAGCCCATTGTGGCAGCCCTGTATTTTAAATCCTAACGGTATGTTTTCTATTTATAGAAACATGACACCAATCTAAGATGGTGTTGCCCATTACCATATTTGGATACGGGAACTCCACTACGTCATATCCATAGTAGACTGGGCGTAAACTTTCGTACAAACTACTGAGTATTTTGGGATTCTTTACATCAAAAACGGTACATCAAAGCAGTCTAATTGCGGAAGTAAACTACACATGCACTAAACTTAGATGTGACAGCTTTACTTAGGTCAATATATTAAGTTGTGTGACTAATTGTATACTTTTAAACTGTTCAGTATAACAATCATACTTGATTCCTTGTCAGATCGACCGATTGAGACAAAATGCAGGTAAGATTTACAAAATTACTCCTTGTAACATTGATAACCGGCAGTTTTGTGTACATAAATCATTTGATTTTGTTTTCTATAACTTAGTTTTTTTCTTCAAGTTCAATTTAAAACAAGGTTTTAAAACATACCGGTATGTATACGAATCCTGGTTCCTGCATTGGTTGTGTAGTATGATCATGCTAGTTTACTGGTACTTAGTACCATCAGTTGGCATCAATCTCCCAGTCTCTCGATCCCAAGTCAACACTAATGTACCATCGGACATAGTCCTATTTACATCGGACAATGCAACACCTGTTGTAAGAATAATAAATCTATTCAAATACATTATAAACCACAAATACCAGTGGTGACACTGTTTAACATTAGCATGATAAATCGGTGAATGGTTTGCAGGACCCCAATGCAGATACAGAATGGAATGATGTTCTTCGTGCCAAGGGAATTCTTCCACCAAAGGAAGAAAAAGAACTTACAGAAGACGATATTGTTGCAATGGTAGAGAGCACAATAGAACAGAAAGCACAAGGTTAGTAAATAACGTTCATAAAAATGGTCATAGATCTGTAAATCTAAGTTCTAACTGCCTTATCAATATACTTACCTGTATTAAATTGAAGAAATATTTAGGGATCTATATACAAGGTAAATAAATGTTTCTGTTTTTATATAATATGGTTTAAAATCATCAAGACGACAGCAATCTGAATCACCCACAACCTGATGGCTATTGAGTTTTCCGATATCTGACTACCTCATCCCACTGACAAGACGATTCATTAGTGTCACTGTGAGTCTAATTAATGAGACTAAGTGATTACCTTCTGCCTCCTACAGACTCGTACCTGCTTCCTTAGACTATAAAAAATTCACATTCACTTTTGTATGCTTATGGAGACTTTTCTTTTGGGCAGCATATAGTCACTGCCTCATCTGTCTGTGTGTTGAATTTAAATGTTTCACAAACGCTTTGGAAAATTGAATGCTAAATATATGTCTGTATATCATTATCAATCTGATTATCATCACATTTGTATGTCCTCAAAGTTATTAACAAGAGGGCCATAGAGGCCCTGGGTTGCTCACCTGATTATAGTGTTATCCAAGGTACATCTGTACTAAAACATTTTGAAATCTGGCCAGTAGTTTTGAAGGAAATGATTTATAAAGTTTCCATATTTTTTTCTTTCCATTTCCTTGGCAACCAGAATTCAACAAGTTTCTAATAGCAACTTTTGTGAAGATTCACCCAAGGATCATCCCTGCCAAATTTAATAAAATTCTCTCCAGTGGTTTCAGAGGAGATGTCGTTTAAAGTTTCACTATATACATTTAAGGCAAGTTAGCCCCGTCCCTGGAAGCCATGTCTTTTATGGATCAGAATAATTTTAGCAATCTTGGTAGAGGGTTACCAAAAGAACATCTGTACTAAAACATTTTGAAATCTGGCCAGTAGTTTTGAAGGAGATAATTTTTAAAGTTTTCATATTTTTTCTTTCCGTTGCCACAGCAACCAGAGTTCTACATGGATCAAGTTTATTTTAGCACCTTTTGTGAAGGTTTACCCAAGGATCATCCCTGCCAAGTTTTATCAAATTCTGTCAAGTGTTTTCAGAGGAGATGTCGTTAAAAAGCAAATTGTTGACGACGCACAAAGCCGGACGAAAGGGTGATCACAAAAGCTCAACTTGAGCACAGTGCTCAAGTTAGCTAAAATTGTCTCATTTTGTCTTATCAGTGCAGTAATCATGTATGGTTGATTTCTTGTTTTATTGCAGAAAAAAGCCTGGATGCCATGACTTTAGATGAGCTAAATGAAAATGAAGATGATATTGATGAAGAGGAGGAAAAAATATTTGAACAATACAGGTATGTAAAAATTGATTGATTCAAGGGACTTCAAAATGGTTATTTCACCCTACAAAAATACAGAGAGAAATGGTTGGCCTAATTCTATCCCTGTTTTATGTGGAACTATTGGAATCCCAAGGGTTGAACCTTCCTATCTCAGTCACATAATTGAGAGGCATTGTAGAAACCATATGAAGGGATATTCATCTGCAACTGTGATAGCTCTTTACGTCAAGATCTCAACTGGAAATTGGGTCCATTAGTTTATTAGTTGATCAACCCTTATCTAAAATCAGGATTTGAAGTTGACTAAAGGCACCAGTTTCAAAAGAGAGTTAAAACATTTATCAAAAGCCCTAGAAATTTTAATTTAATCTGATTCCAATCATCTTTCATATCAGTAAGTTTATTAGTGAAGGGTTTTATTTCACAATATTTAATGCAAAATTCTTGGTGATATTTCAGACGACAAAGAATGGCTGAAATGCGGGCAGCTCAGGAGAAAAGTAGATTTGGTGAAGTTCGAGAAATCAGTAAAGCCGATTGGGTTACAGAAGTCAACAATGCTGGAGATGATGTATGGGTTATTGTACATGTATATAAACCATCGTAAGTATGATATACATATTTTGTAGAGATACTACATGTCGTGCCTGTATATTAAGTACTCCAGGTCCATTTTAATTACAAGTACTAAATACATATAGCAGTATTTAGTTTTGGTGTCATCTGCTGCAGAGTTGAAACAAAAGGATCCCTTGTACGTCATCTATCATGCTTCAGCAGGTGACACATATGTTCCACAGAACACTCTTGTTGTTCTCATTTAATCAGCCAGTCCCACTGGCCAAGTAGTTAGAGCATCCACCCCACAACCAGGAGCTTATGGGTTTGATCCCCAGGAATAGTAATTTAAATAGTACATTATATCATAGTCTCTTGAAATGGTAGTGCTAATAGCAGCTATACCTCCCTTGCTTGGTGCATAGCATTGAAGGACTAACTGGTGCCATGCCACTTTTCTACACATATGTCATAATGTCACAGTGATGTGCACTCTATCAATCTCCTGTAGACAGACCCCACACAACAAATATACTGCTGGTAAAAGATTTGATGACCATGATAAATCCAAGCAAACAATCTCATTTATTCAATTTTTTTTTTATTGTGAAATTTTCTTATCTTTGTGAAGTTTTTTTTGTTAAGGTACTTTTTATGTAAAAAAGTGCAAGTTTTTTCCACTTCTTGATCAATTTCTCATGCACTCTGATTTTGAAATCCAAAATGTGTAGAAAAAGTTTAAACTAAAATGTGTAGAAAGACATACTGGTACTCATGATGAATGGTGTTGGACTGCATATTAGAAAAGTAAAAAATAAAGTCAAGAGCTTATCATTCATGCAAAAATTTAAGCATTTTTAGCTCACCTGAGCACAACGTGCTCATGGTGAGCTTTTGTGATCGCCTTTTGTCCGTGCGTGCATGCGTGCGTCCGTTGTCAACAATTTGCTTTAAACACCATCTCCTCATGAACCGCTGAAGGGATTTTGACCAAACTTCACAGGAATCATCCTTATGATGCCCTCTATCAAAGTTGTACAAATTATTCAGATTGGTTAAAAAAGTAGGTCACAGGAGCTAAAAATAGATTTTAAAAATGCAAACTTTGAAAATCTTCTTCTGCAAAACTGCAAGGCCTAGAGCTTAGATATTTGGTATGTAGCATCATCTTATGGGCCATTACCAAGATTGTACAAATCATAGCCCTACGGTGATAAATGCCTCCGCACCAGGGGTCACTTGTTTTACATAGAGTTATATAGGAAAATCTTTAAAAATCTTCTTCTATGAATCCATTAGGCCTAGAGCTTAGATATTTGGTATGTAGCATCATCTAATGGTTCATTACCAAGATTGTTCAAATCATGACCCTACGGTGATAAATGCCCCCGCACCAGGGGTCACTTGTTTTACATAGAGTTATATAGGAAAATCTTTAAAAATCTTCTTCTGTGAATCCATAAGGCCTAGAGATTAGATATTTGGTATGTAGCATCATCTTATGGTTCATTACCAAGATTGTACAAATCATGACCCTATGGTGATAAATGACCCCGTACCAGAGGTCACTTGTTTTACATAGAGTTATATAGGAAAATCTTTAAAAATCTTCTTCTATGAATCCATAAGGCCTAGAGCTTAGATATTTGGTATGTAGCATCATCTTATGGTTCATTACCAAGATTGTTCAAATCATAGCCCTATGGTGATAAATGCCCCCGCACCAGGGGTCACTTGTTTTACATAGATTTATATAGGAAAAACTTTAAAAATCTTCTTCTATGAATCCATAAGGCCTAGAGCTTAGATATTTCATATGTAGCATCATCTAATGGTTCATTACCAAGATTGTTCAAATCATAGCCAAACGGTGATAAATGCCCCCGCAATAGGGGTCACTTGTTTTACATAGAGTTATATAGGAAAATCTTTAAAAATCATCTTCTATGAATCCATAAGGCCTAGAGATTAGATATTTGGTATGTAGCATCATCTAATGGTTCATTACCAAGATTGTTCAAATCATGACCCTATGGTGATAAATGCCCCGCACCAGGGGTCACTTGTTTAACATAGAGTTATATAGTAAAATCTTTAAAAATCATCTTCTATGAATCCATAAGGCCTAGAGATTAGATATTTGGTATGTAGCATCATCTTATGGTTCATTACCAAGATTGTACAAATCATGACCTTATGGTGATAAATACCCCGGCACCAGGGGTCACTGGTTTTACATAGAGTTATATAGGAAAATCTTTAAAAAAATCTTCTACTATGAATCCATAAGGCCTATAGCTTAGATTTTTGGTATGTTGTATCATCTAATGGTTCATTATCAAGATTTTCAAAATGGTGGCCCTTTGGAGATAAATGACCCCGCACTAAGTCTTCTCCTCTGAAACCATAAGGCCCAGTGCTTATATATTTGGTGTGTAGTATTGTCAGGGCTAAAATGTTTAAGATTGAGTTATATCAGAATTCTTGTCTGTTTAAAAACCTTGTAATCAGTTGTAGCAATGGTACTCAGGGGAGCGTTTCAGGGCCATCATGGCCCTCTTGTTTTTGAAAAAGAACCTTATGAACTTAATAGTTTTTTTAATGTATCTTTTTTCATTGTTTTCTATTTCAGAATACCATTATGCAAGTTAGTGAATCAATATCTGACTGATTTGGCAGCTAAATTCCCACAGACTAAGTTTTTACGGAGCGTATCAAGCGTGTGTATACCAAACTATCCAGATAAGAATCTTCCTACCATATTTGTATATCATGAAGGTGACATGAAGAAACAGTTTGTGGGACCACTTTCATTTGGAGGGATGAACTTGAAACGAGATGGTGAGTAATGAAATAATCCATTCATTTGTATCGTTCAGACATTTAAGGGCCCATCAATATATAAACGACAAGAAAAATGTCTTACGCCTGTCTTGAAAATAAACCAGAAATTGCTTAACCTTTTACCTCATGAATATTCATTCCCACATTTATGACAAAATAATTATCAATTTACTGTATTTTAAATGGTAATATGAAACAGTAGATTCAAACTATGTAGAAGTTTGGCAACACTATTATTGAGACCCTGATTAGACAATTAACATGATGCCGAAACGCCCCGAAATGAATATGCATATCGATTTAACCAGTGAAAAGCTGTACAATCCTCCGACAAACAAATGCACGTGAATCTTGCTTTCAATAGTTACCTTAGTTCAACAACCTCCGACAAACGTTCGGGGCGTGGCTATACCTGTTTTGGCGTCAAGTTAATTCCCAGAAAGAGCTGTCCAGTCTGGGTCTGCTAAGGTGTTATGCGAAAACTTTCTATAATTATATGTTTGGTAGTGGTCTTGCAAATGAGGTATTAAGTAATAATACAATTGACATAAAATTAAAATGTCATAAAGTTGTATTATTGTAGGAATATGTTGTGTATTAGAAGAATTAAATAATGAGTGTTGTAGATTATAAATAATATATGAACATGATATTGAGTACTGTGTATTACATATTAATTATAAGAAAAGAATACAATATTGAGTATAATTTAATTTGTTCTGTTGTAGAGTTTGAGTGGATGATCTCACGAACAGGAGCCATCAAAACAGATCTGGAGGAGCCACCAAAACAAGAGATCAAGGATGTCATGAACATTGCTATCCGAGATAGTGCCATCAATCAGGGGGACAGCGATGATGACTATTGAAATACTTCCCTGCTAGCTCTATGTGGATTCAAAAATGGCTTCGGTTTTCCCCTGTTGACCAAGTGATGTCGATATGGAAAATACAATTATGCAGCGTTAACTAACGATTAAGAAATTAACACCAAATGGTTTCCCCGTACAGAAAAGGATAAAGTTTTCGGAAAGACTTACAAATTGTTTTCAGAAATGAAAGAGTTGATTGTTTATATTAATGTGCAATAGAGAAAGAAAATTAGACTACATTAGATTGTAAATTGTTTTTACAGAAGTTGTTTGGAGAAAAACCTATGAATGTGTTTGGCAGTTTTCCCCTGAAATTATCTTAAGAGAGATACACAAAGCTGTGAAGTAGGCCTGTACATGGTTTAGCACTTTGTCACAATTATCAAGATATTAAGTCGGTTATATGGTGAGATTCAGTTTCTGAGAACTGTTTTATACAGATAATGAATTCATGTTAAGCATTGCATTATTTAACATTAAAAATGTATCATTGTGTTTCATAATATTTATGAAGCATTTTTCATCATGAAAATATTGTCATTTCAAAATTTGACTCTTGCATCTAAATTATTCTCAAAGGATTGTTGAATTAAGGCAGAGTTGTACTCAGGATTCATATGCAAAGTTTTTTTAACTCAGCTATTTGGTTTGGCTTTTATAGCCAGATTTCTCAGAAATTGACAGAAAAAAAAATATAGGGATACCTCATAGCAAGACCTGTTGGGACCAGTCAGGGTGTAAAATTCCACTTGCTCTGGTCATTTCAAATTAGTGCAGGGCAAGTGAAAATCAATATTTCCTTGTATTTTTCTTAATTTTACTATCTCTAATTTTGGAAGGGCTAGGCAGGGTGAGTGATAATTTCAAGAATTTTACACAGGTCAACAGGTCTTTATAATGAGGTATACTTCCCATTAAGTTGAAGCTAAATTCTAATGAATGATTACAGTTAGGTGGTAATGGTGGCCACGAAAGTGAGGTGGTCAGTATTCAAGTTGTTACTGTACCAAGGACACTTTCTGCTCCATTTTGTATTGAATTCTTTTGGTGAGTTCAATCTTTGAATGGTCTGAAATCAAAGACAGATGTGCAACTGTATATGATTTTTTATTTTTAACAATAAAAACAACTATCACAATGCAGTTTCATGGTAGTTTTATATATCACCCCCTGAAATGAAGGTTTAAGTCTCATATAAATGTAACTTATCAGTGGCAGTTCCAGAGATTCGTAGAAGTTGTTCTACAAGATTTTTGGATTTTTGGAATAAAGCAGATCATCAACCTCCTTGAAATCAAGAAAGTAACTACGATACACTTCATACAGGAATTTGTTGGCAGAAATTCCTTTGTATCTCACCTTGGTACTTAAGATTTTTTAGCTTGATTTTTCGACGTTGTACGTATTAGTCACAAGGAGCTTATTGGATGCCATGCTTAAGAGTTGGAGAAGTTTAGCCGTGTTAAAAACAGTATTGCTACACGTACAGTTAAGCCATCAAAATTTCATTAACCTGTAGTCATCAGATAATAACCCCACAATAACCTTTCTATTAAAATGCCCTTTTAAAATTGACATGTTTTGGATGCTCCACACCAGTCAGTATTTTGCCCAAACAGTGGATGTTGATTTATACAAACCACTACTCCTG
>CM037782.1:19336913-19386913 GCA_021229015.1 Solen grandis
ACTAAAGAGCTATAATAATGAATCTTGTCAAAATTACACAACGTGGCAGGGGCATACCTTTTTCATTGTGATAAAGCTTTTTTATGACAACTCCACTAGCCATGACAATTAATCTTTAGATCAACTGCTAATTGTTCAGTTTGAAGACCTCATCACATCACAAATAAATTGAAATACCAAACTCAACTAATGGTCACTGGAATGTCTCATTTCAACATTGAGTAGGTTTCCCTCATTATTTATATTTCATGTCAAGGTCTCCTTCCACTATATATGCCATGTTAAAAGATTGCAATCCATCATTTCATTATGTTCCAATGTCTCCCTCCAAAAGGCATGTATTAATTTAACATACTGAGAGATATCTCCAATTTTCACATCATTATGTCTCCAATTAAATCCCCTGTTCAGGAGAGCTATCCCATGAATCAAACATTTGGAGTTTCAGCCTGTCTAGCAGCCTCTCGTGCCTTCATCTTCTTAGTTATCCCTGTCCTCCGATACTCTGCACGCTCTCTCAAGTATTCTTCCCTGCTTTCTCTCTGGAAGTCTTCTTTATCGTACCTGTAATATACAAACATATTGCTTTTTCATTGTTATTTTTAGCTGACACATTGGTAATATAGTGGAGTTAAGTTACCCTAACCCTTGTATATACATAATTTCATAGCATGCCTTGGTTAAAGTTACCAGTAGTTGTTCTTTATAGCATAATAACATTTTAACATCTAGGTGGTCAATTATCCTTATTCTTTGTTCTTAGAAGAACTGTTCTAGATTTCCATTCCAATCTGTACTATAAAAAAAAACAACAAGAGGGCCATGATGGCCCTGAATCGCTCACCTGAGTACCATTGCTTCAACTGATGTCAAGGTTTTTAAAAAGACAAGGATTCTGATATAACTTAATCTAAAACATTTTACCCCTGACAATACTACACACCAAATATCTAAGCAATGGGCCATATGGTTTCAGAGAAGACTTGGGCGCAGGGTCATTTATCACCGTAGGGCCAAGACTTTGAAAATCTTTGTAATGAAACATTAGATGCTACTACATACCAAAAATCTTAGCTCTAGGCCTTATTGATTCATAGAAGAAGATTTTTTAAGATTTTCCTATTTAACTCTATGTAAAACAAGTGACCCCTGGTGTGGGGTCATTTATCACCATTGGGCTATGATTTGTACAATCTTGGTAGTGGCCCATAAGATGATGCTACATACCAAATATCTAAGCTCTAGGCCTTATGGATTCATAGAAGAAGATTTTTTAAGATTTTCCTATATAACTCTGTGTAAAACAAGTGACCCCTGATGCGGGGTCATTTATCACCATAGGGCTATGATTTGTACAATCTTGGTAGCGGCCCATAAGATGATGCTACATACCAAATATCTAAGCTCTAGGCCTTATGAATTCATAGAAGAAGATTTTTTAAGATTTTCCTATATAACTCTATGTAAAACAAGTGACCCCTGGTGCGGGGTCATTTATCACCATAGGGCTATGATTTGTACAATCTTGGTAGTGGCCCATAAGATGATGTTACATACCAAAAATCAAAAGGTTAGGCCTTGTGATTTCGGAGAAGAAGATTTTTTCAAGTTTTTCCTATATTAGCCTATGTGAAATCAAGTGACCCCTGGGGCGGGGCCAATTTTGACCCCAGGGTCATAATTTGTACAATCCTGGTAGAGAGTCATAAGATCATGCTACATACCAAAAATCAAAAGGCTAGGCCTTGTGTTTTCAGAGAAGAGAAGAATTTTCATTTTTAAAATCTATTTTTAGCTCCTGTGACCTAATTATGCGATGGACCAGAACCATTTATACAACTTTAGTAGAGCTTCATCCAAGGAACATTCTTGCAAAATATTTTTCAAATTGGCCAAGCCGTTTAGGAGGAGATGTTGTTTGAAGCAATTGTTGACGCCGGACGCACGCACGCACGGACGACGGACGCCGGACAAAAGGCGATCAGAAAAGCTCACCTTGAGCACGTTGTGCTCATGTGAGCTAAAAAGAGATGAGAGATTTTGAAAACTTGCAAAACAATCTGTTGGATTAAATAATGGTAAAAATAAAATGACCCATTTCTTTCCATTATTAAAGGGACTGCCCCACAGATGCTAAAATGATGAGAGAAAAAAACACTTCTAATTTCAAGAAAATCAATGTTAAAATTGTATGTGAGGCATTGAAATCTATCACTGATAGCTTACATTTCCCAAGAAATCTTGAGATATTGCCATTTTCGCAGTTTTTTCTAACGCAAATTTTAATGCGTTACAAACAAATTAGATATTTGAAAAATCAAGTTACAGTGCAAATGCCTGTTCCCACATGTGCATCTAATCAAACAAGCTATTTCAAGCACTATAATGGGGCCGAAAACACAGAAAGCACCAAAAAGCGTACATTTGCTGCGAGACAGAAACACTAAAGATCAAAACATGTAACTATCAGTGATCGAGTCACGCGATGGGGCGACATAAAGAACACAATCGGAGCCGACAGAGATAGCCTGACTGCCAAATTGTTGATAGACAAGTAAGTGTATTTTCGAAAACTGGGGACTTTCTCAGAAACATTGCACATTGAAACGGTAACAGCTTAATACCTTTAAATGACTTGGCGACAGCTAAGAGATTTTACCTTTATGTAGACATTGATCAATATTGATGTCTTTATGATTGGAAATCAAGACGTTAACCCCAAAACCGTTTCGTCCCATTCAAATTATTCGGTCCCTTCTCTCACTGACAATGCATTTATCAATCACGTGATCTATGTGAAGAGCATGTATAATGAAATCAAAGCTTTATTTATAAACAAGGAAACTCCTTAATTGGGTAAGATCATAAACAATTTGATTTGATTATAATAAGAAAATCAGTATTTTTTTGGCTGTTGGTAGACTTAATAACAAAATTAATAACATTTATGTCCGAAAATGAGTTTATATATATTTTGCGGTAATTTTGACAGCATCTGGGAGGCAGTCCCTTTAAAGTGATGTAAATGTTTGGCATTTTGAATCCCAAATTGAGGTTTCCTGAACTCAAAAATCTAGATTTCTGTACAAACGAGAAATTCAAAAGAAAACAAATATTAAAAAAAAAAAAAACCCTGAAATAACTGATTTATAACTTTAAGTAGTACAAAATGTATATGGAATACATTGTAATGTTGTTTTTTTCCTTTGCCATGCTGCCTGTGTAGAATCTGTGCTACAATATTGTATGAGCAAACAGAAGAGACCCAGATCATACTGCTCCTATAGGAGCAATCTGATCTGGGTCTGGTCTGTTTATCAATGCATCAAAAATGAGTTTAAATGAAGTTATTGGTTATATTACAAACTTAAGTCTATACTTCATATCAGCTTTATTTTTGGATATTTCACACAGCCAGATGAAACATGATGGGAACAAGTAATTTATTTTATGCTAACTGATGAAATACAGTGTTCTATCAGTGAGATAAAATCCATATCCCACAGTGTGATGACATATGAAGCAGCAGTTAGCATAAAATAAAAAGAGATTTTGTTACGGGTTACATCCCATCTCGAAATGATACAATTTCACATTTTCACTCACACTAAGGGCTAGTGAAAATATGACATAGTATAACTCCTTGATGAGATATAACCTATATCTGGCACTCAAAACAAATATCCTCTATATATCAGTATTATCATAAACTGAATGACATATCGGTAAACCTTACTGATGTATATATTAGCACAACATGGGCTGAAATACTTAAGTGAATTGTTGGTTTCTAGTACTGATTATAGATACTAATTGAGTTGAAATATTATCTAGAGCTTGGCCTCTCATCCAGTATTTCCATAAATATTTTTCATAATTCGTAAGTGAGAAAAATAATCTATCATGCAAAAGAGGTAAAACTTATGTAATTTATACAGATAAACAGATAAGTCACTGGTATCACATACCATCCTTGCAAACATTGGCGCATCTCTTCACCGATACCTCGACACTTAAAGGGTACTGCAATGCCAGCCTCTCTTGCACAGTCCCCAAATGCTGCAAATAAATTGATACAAAGGCAAGAGTTATGCAGTCAAATATCAATACTAACGACTATGATTTAGTGGTATGGATCATTGGCTAATCACTATGAATATGAAGGTTGCATGTACATCCCTGTAAGGTGCAAGATTATTTCAAGAACTCTTCATGCAAAGTTCTTGCATAATCGTTGAGATTGATGCACCATCCAATTTTTTAGCAGTGAACACCTCCTCGCCTTTGCCAGTCATGGCTATGTCAACTGCTTACAAACAGTACCATACACAAAACCATGTCTTCTTTTGTGTAAACCATGTCAACACTTGACTACTAGTTTAAACTTTTTTACTTGAACATATTTATGTTGATTGGGAACCAAGTTCTTACAACTTAAACTTATCCCTCTTCACAGTTCAAAGATTGGCCTAATACTTTGTGACTGGGAAATTCTTGCTCTTAACAGATTCACAGTTGGGTATGTTACCGTTGGACAAAAGCGCCCTTGCAAGTATCCCAGTATTAGCGTTTGGGGAGTGTATAAATCATTGTGAAAATACATCTGTATCTATTGAAAAGGTAATTAAATTAAGTTTCCCAATTGATGCAAAAGAAGATTATAATATAAACTAAATGCTGTCACTGAGAGATCCAGTGTATAGGGCATGTATCATTTGCAGGTCACAACTGATTCTAAAGATTTTCTTTTGTTCAAAGCAGCTCATTCACAGCTGGTCGGTAGAAATTAAAAAAAAACAAACTTCTCTCTCTTGTTAATATTGGTGAAGTCTTTGTTTCCTGAAAAATAAACTCAGAAAGTGCACATCACATTGCACAGGAAAACGCTACTTTTGTAAACGCAACTTTGACAAAATCAGTTTTATTTAGAATATGATGTCCCTGAAGAGCACTTTCCGCAATTTGGCATCATCACTAGTTCAAGGTAGCAATTTTGTAAGTTCATCCTATGAAGATAGCCCATGTGAGATAAGTCTTAATATAGTTTCCATACCGTCTGTGAAGGTATTGCCTGTGATGAGGTAACTGTAACTCATTCTTTTTGTTATCATGGACGGTTGCAATGAATTTCATTTATCTTCTATTAGCTAGTTGTGAAGATGTAATGGAAAGCAAAGTATTTGAGTCATATAGTGGAGGAAAAACCCAACAAAGACATCCAGGTAGAACCAGCGACCATGTCGCCAACTATAGCAGATGATATACAAATAACTTTGACTACTGGGTACATTGTATATCCTGTGAGGAGGGATACAATTTTTGACGATGATGATGATGATTATGAGATACACTTTTATCAATCATCTGTACATCCATTTTGTCGTACCTCTCATCTGTGGTTCACAGAATTTTTTAGCCTTCTCTCTCATCTTTGCTGGGATCAGGATATCAGTCTCTACCTTCCTTAAATATGTACTGTCCGGGTCCCCTGTAAACACATGGCAGATCTTCCAAATACCAACAGTCAACTTCATATTTATGTAATGAATAATATATAAATGTTGTTTTTTTTCATAAGCTTGGCTGCCACTAGGATTCTGAAAATTGGAGTTCTACACAAAGATTTGCCACAGGATTGTGACCCTATATCTATCTATATAATGGCTGCTCAAGAAAAAGGGAGTCCTTTTCCTAAAAGGTGGAGTCCAGGGCTCCAAATTCATGAGAACCCTAATAGACATGATCAATATATGAGGCATTTGTAGTTTAGACATTATTGCCCAGCAATGCTGTGATGATTAGGTTTCTATGCTTATGATGTCAAATGTTAAAGACTAGACTAATGTTGTTTGGGAGACATAAAACCAACCAAAGAACAATGATGAAATCCTTGTATTCTGAAATAATTCTTTATATATTTATTTTCAGTATGGCTCTATAGACAAGTAAAACTGCCTCCCTTCCAAAATCAGTATCGTATATGACAGTTTTCACCGAACACATTTATGGGGAAAGCAGAAATCTCCCATCCATCCATCCATCCAGTGACACAAACTTTAGCATCCCTTTTAAGGATGAACTACAGTGCCTGGCCATAATACAGTATGCAGAGGTTATGTCTTTGCCATGTTGATTGTATACAGATTGAGAAGCAATGTCAATTCGCACAAAAAATCTGAGATCAAATTAAAGCAAATCTTTTTGTAATATATGGTACATAAAAGCATGTAATCTTCTAGTTTCACATAGCGATAAAAAATATTCCAAATGTTCTTCACTAAACATATCAACTCTACCCTATTTTTGTGTCCCACCCAAACTCAATTCAAGTTTGTATTTGATTTTTTTTTCCATATGTATTCAATGATATTGATGTCTGGGGACTGATAAGGCCAAAATATACAGTTTTTATCCACTACCTGGTTCTAACCTACCTATTTGCTTGTGTTTGCGCTCAGAACTACTGTGCATGGTGCTGCCTTTATTGACAGAGAACGCCTTTTAAGGCCCAGCACCTCTGACTTCGGTTCTCTTGGACTTTTTGAATTTCAGTCAGGGTTGCCCTCCTTTAGCACCTCTAGACAGGTCACCACAGCACCTACTCGCAGAGACGAATGCAGATACAAGGGACCCAGGTGCACTACCCTTGATTGTTCCAAATAGACCCCCTGGTTCTTTTAACATACCTGGTGTATAGCACCAATACACACAAAGTCCCTTAACCACTGTCTGGATGAACCAGCACTAGGCTTCTAGTTAGGCAGGGAATGCAGAATTGTGTCCCTGAAATTTTCCAAGGTTCTATTGGGATTTGAACCCCTGACATTAAAGTTATTAGCACTTAATTTTTTTTTTTTTCATTTTTATGTGAGTTTAATAAATGATTAATTGGTGAGGTAAAACATCAGATGACGTTGCGTAAGCATGTGTATTATGGCCAGGCACTGCAAGTAGGTAGAGATCCAGCAAAGGCCAATACGAAAAAAATCACCGGAGCGGATCTCAGTAGAGATTAGGCCTAATACTGCATAAACTGTTTTTGAAAACGAAATCAATTTATTTCTTTTCTGACCAAAATTCCATTGTTCACTTATATGCTGCCATTAACATTAAATATAACATTTGGCTTTATAAATACGAGTTTATCAAAATATCTTGAAAACGTGCAAAAAAATCGCTTACAAGTTACATAAATTCGAAGAAAATAATAATCGTTTAAATGACAAATACATGTATAAAAGACCAAAAAAGTAAACTTTAACACAAGTATGATTGCGATAATGATTGTTTTACCGAGACCCATTGGTCCACCACCGCAGCTAGGATGTAAAACTCCATATTCTTGTTTCTGATCATTTTCTTGACCTTGTGCAGAAGCCATTGTTGTGATGCTTATGAACTTGAAAATATAGATATTACGTACCAAAGTTTCAGATCGCTGGATTTTGATGCTAAAAAAAGTCGAGTGAATGAATCAATATTAAGTGGAAAAATAAAATCATAATATGCTAACCTTTTCGCTAAACTTAATAATGTTATTTTGTATTTGATGTTTGCTTTCCAATACAGGGCTGCCACAACAGTTCAGCTAAAAAAAAAAACAACAAAAAAACAAGAGGCCCATGATGGCCCTAAATCGCTCACCTGAAATAAATAGGTTGACCCAAGGAACATCTGTACCAATTTATTTTAAAATTTGGCCAATAGTTTTGAAGAAGATGATTTTTAAAGTTTTCATTTTTTTTCTTTTTGTTGCCATGGCAACCAGAGTTCTACATGGATCAAGTTTATTTTAGCAATTTTTGTGAAGGTTGACCCAAGGATCATCCCTGCCAATTTTAATCAAATTCTGTCCAGTGGTTTCAGAGGAGATGTTGTTTAAAGTTTTCCCTATATACATATAAGGCAAATAAGCCCCGCCCCCTGGCGGCCATGTTTTTTTACGTTTCGGAATAATTTTAGCAACTTTGGTAGAGGTTGACCCAAGGAACATCTGTACCAAATTATTTTGAAATCTGGCCAGTAGTTTTGAAGGAGATGATTTTTAAAGTTTTCAAATTATTTTTCTTTTTGTTGCCATGGCAACCAGAGTTCTACATGGATCAAGTTTATTTTAGCAACTTTTGTGAAGGTTGACCCAAGGATCATCCCTGCCAAGTTTAATCAAATTCTGTCCAGTGGTTTCAGAGGAGATGTTGTTTAAAGTTTTCCTTTTATACATATAAGGCAAATAAGCCCCACCCCTGGCGGCCATGTTTTTTTACGGATCGGAATAATTTTAGCAACTTTGGTAGAGGTTGACCCAAGGAACATCTGTACAAAATTATTTTGAAATCTGGCCAGTAGTTTTGAAGGAGATGATTTTTAAAGTTTTCAAATTATTTTTCTTTTTGTAACCATGGCAACCAGAGTTCTTCATGGATCAACTTTATTTTAGCAACTTTTGTAGAGCCTCATCCAAGGAACATTCCTGCCAAGTTTCATTAAATTCTGTCCAGTGGTTTCAGAGGAGATGTCGTTTAAAGCAAATTGTTGACGACGGACGACGCACGACGACGGACGCCGGACGAAGGGCGATCACAAAAGCTCACCTTGAGCACTTTGTGCTCAGGTGAGCTAAAAAAAAAGCAGGGTGTTATAAATAAATGAACAAACAATTTTTATCAGTTTGAATTCACGACGGAACAAGAAATTCCTAGGTGCAAAGTAGATTGCGACCTAATACTTATTAAGAGCAAGTTTAATTAATTGTCAGCCATTATAAATGCTTTTCATAAACATTTGACATACTATAGCTTGTCTCAGTTCAGTTAAAGGTTTCCTAGTTCCATATACCAGTAACATTGAGAGGTTCTAAATGAAATTCAAATCAACAATATAAGGTGTATTGGATATGTACTTGATTTACTGTCCCAGTGGCCGAGAAGTTAGAGTGTCAGCATCGGGAGCGGGAGGTTGTGGGTTCAATCCTCAACTACGATATACAAGTCTGTCATTAAAAATGGTATTTGTAGCTCCCTGTTTGGCAATCAGCATACGTATAGGGCAGTTCCAGGACTGGTTGGCCAGATGTCAGGATATTGTGTGATTTCATGCCACATGTCTACAAGTTTTCAAACCCTCAGCCATTACTCAAGTCATTGTTTGTATAATGTATAGCTAATGCCACAAACTGTTATTTCAAAAAAGTATTACTCATGCATTACCTTTTCAAGACAAACAAGTTATAGCTAGTCATCATTGAAAGTAACAAATGAATATTCCACTCTCCCTTACTTGTGCTTCATTAAAAGAAAAATGTGTCGAATTACTTTAAAATTATTCAAATGATCTACCCTGGGAAACTTCAGATGGAAGCAAGCTTGCTTTATGCATATCTCCTAACAGTGTACTGCCTGTGTGTAAAGTTCCCTTGAAATCCACCGTACTATTAGGAAGGAGTTGCACTTAAAAAGTTCAATGGACAAACAGGTGTGTTTGTGTGTGTGTGGGGGATTCCTATATGATTTTCCAAAGGTCCAGGTATGTTTGGTGAGAGGTGGGCAAAGTGTCTCGGCACATAGTATTTTGGAACAACTGGTCGTAAGATCAGAAGGCTACAACAGCAACCTGTACTCTGTGTGACCTTGAGCATGCACTTATTTTGATGTGAAATGCAATATCACAGGCTTACATAAGTAATTACATTGGTTCTATACATTCAAGGTGTCGGCTGTCATTAGAGCACAAGGGAGACACAATCATTACTGATGAACACATTTCGTGATTGTTGTTATATTAAAGTAGAATAAAATGATTATTTTACATTGTATAAAATTTTTATATCGATATGTGTACATTAATTTTGGTCTAAAGATCAACAATATACCAAGTGTGGAGTTGTTAAGTGTATATCCCCTCGGGATTAGTATCTGCTGAGCCCCTTGTTTGTATACAAATGAAATAAATAATTATTACAAAAGCTCACTTTTTTTGTATTTGAATTTATTTCTAATTTCATACAAGAGGCCCATGATGGCCCTAAATCGCTCACCTGAGATAAATAGGTTGACCCAAGGAACATCTGTACCAATTTATTTTAAAATCTGGCCAGTAGTTTTGAAGAAGATGATTTTTAAAGTTTTCATATTTTTTTTCTTTTTGTTGCCATGGCAACCAGAAATCTATATGGATCAAGTTTATTTTAGGAACTTTTGTGAAGGTTGACCCAAGGATCATTCCTGCCAAATTTAATCAAATTCTGTCCAGTGGTTTCAGAGGAAATGTTGATTAAAGTTTTCCCTATATACATATAAGGCAAATAAGCCCCGCCCCTGGCGGCCATGTTTTTTACAGATCAGAAATTTTTTTAGCAACTTTGGTAGAGGTTGACCCAAGAAACATCTGTACCAATTTATTTTAAAATCTGGCCAGTAGTTTTGAAGAAGATGATTTTTAAAGTTTTCATTTTTTTTTTCTTTTTGTTGCCATGGCAACCAGAGTTCTACATGGATCAAGTTTATTTTAGCAACTTTTGTGAAGGTTGACCCAAGATCATCCCTGCCAAGTTTAATCTAAATCTGTCCAGTGGTTTCAGAGGAGATGTTGTTTAAAGGTTTCTCTATATACATATAAGGCAAATAAGCCCCGCCCCTGGCGGCCATGTTTTTTTACGGATTGGAATAATTTCAGCAACTTTGGTAGAGGTTGACCCAAGGAACATCTGTACCAAGTTATTTTAAAATCTGGCCAGTAGTTTTGAAGAAGATGATTTTTAAAGTTTTCATTTTTTTTTCTTTTTGTTGCCATGGCAACCAGAGTTCTACATGTATCAAGTTTATTTTAGGAACTTTTGTGAAGGTTGACCCAAGGATCATCCCTGCCAAGTTTAATCAAATTCTGTCCAGTGGTTTCAGAGGAGATGTTGTTTAAAGGTTTCTCTATATACATATAAGGCAAATAAGCCCCGCCCCTGGCGGCCATGTTTTTTTACGGAACAAAAGCTCACTTTTTTTGTATTTGAATTTATTTCTAATTTCATAAAAACAAGCAATGGGAAATTTTATATTCCTTAAAATAGCAAATAATGAAACAAGATTATAGCAACATGTCCATCTACCATTCAACATTTACCATATTACACATGTAGAAAGTCACTTAGAGTTTAGATACAAATTCTCAGCATGACATTCAGTTGAACTCCCTCAGACATACAAACATAAAGCAAAATATCATGTGGTTTTATAGCATGATGTAAACAACAATACTTCAGTAACTAATTGTGCATTTGGTTATGGAAGTTGTACATTATGATCCATGTATTGAGATAACTTGTATTGAAAAATTGAAAACAAGAGGGCCATGATGGCCCTGGACCGCTCACCTGATATCATTAGGCTATGTAAAATCAAGTGACCCATGGGGCAGAGCCAATTTTGACCCCAGGGTCATGATTTGAACAAACTGGGTAGAGGTCTATTAGCCCATGTTACATACCAAATATCTAAACTCCAGACCTTGTGGTGTTTGAGAAGAAATGTTTTTAGCTTTTTTTCCAAAATAAGTCTATGTAAAATCAAGTGATCCCTGGGGTGGGGCCAATTTTCACCAAATATCTAAACGCCAGGCCATGTGTTTTCTAGTTTCCTAAAAAGAAGAATTTTCAAGTTATTTCTATATTAGCCTATGAAAAATCAGGTGACCCCAATGGCAGGGCCGAATTTGACCCCAGGGCCATGATTTGAACAAACTAAATATGGATCCACTAGACAATGCATGATTCATGATTTGAACAAACTTGGTAGAGGTCTATTAGCCCATGTCACATACCAAATATCTAAACTCCAGGCTTTGTGATTTCTGAGAAGAAGATTTTTCAGGTTTCTCCTATATTAGTCTATGTTAAATCAAGTGACCCCTGGGGTGGGGCCAATTTTGACCCCAGGGCCATGATTTGAACAAACGTAGAAGAGATCTACTAGACAGTGCTGCACATCAAATATCTAAACACTAATATCTAAATAAGAATTTTTCAATTTTTCCTATATTAGCCCATGTTAAATCAAGTGACCCCTGGGGCGGGGCCAATTTTGACCCCAGGGTCATGATTTGAACAAACTTGGTAGAGATCCACTAGACAATGCTACACACCAAATATCTTAACTCCATGCCTTGTGGTTTCTGAGAAGAAGATTTTTCAAGTTTTTTTCCTATAGCAGCCTATGTTAAATCAAGTGACCCCTGGGGCGGGGCCAATTTTGACCCCAGGGTCATGATTTGAACAAACTTGGTAGAGATCCACTAGACAATGCTACACACCAAATATCTTAACTCCATGCCTTGTGGTTTCTGAGAAGAAGATTTTTCAAGTTTTTTTCCTATAAGCCTATGTTAAATCAAGTGACCCCTGGGGCGGGGCCAATTTTGACCCCAGGGTCATGATTTGAACAAACTTGGTAGAGATCCACTAGACAATGCTACACACCAAATATCTTAACTCCATGCCTTGTGGTTTCTGAGAAGAAGATTTTTCAAGTTTTTTCTATATTAGCCTATGTAAAATCAGGTGACCCCTTGGCGGGGCCAATTTTGACCCCAGGGTTATGATTTGAACAAACTTGGTAGAGATCCACTAGACCATGCTACATACCAAATATCTAAACTCCATGCCTTGTGGTTTCGGAGAAGAAGATTTTTCAAGTTTTTTTCTATATTAGCCTATGTTAAATCAAGTGACCCCTGGGGTGGGGCCAATTTTGACCCCAGGGTCATAATTTGTACAATCTTGGTAGAGAGTCATAAGATCATGCTACATACCAAAAATCAAAAGGCTAGGCCTTGTGGTTTCTGAGAAGAAGATTTTTTAAATTTTCATTTTTAAAATCTATTTTTAGCTCCTGTGACCTAGATTTTCGACCAATCAAAATAATTTTAACAACTTTGGTAAAGGGCCCCATAATGAACATTCCTGTGAAGTTGCACGTTGTGCTCAGGTGAGCTAAAAAGATGATACCGTCTAGAATTAATGTAAATTTAAAAGCTGTGGAATCAATACACATATGCGGCCATGACAGTATTTAAGTAAACATATCTTTATGTTAATACCGGAAGTTTATGTAAGTGTAAGTATTTTTTTGTAAAAGTTAAGGTGTAAAGACTCACATGATTCCTTCATGGCATTCACAGGCATAAATCACTAAATCAAACAAATAACATGACTCCAAAACTGCCTCAAAATAAATTTGCTTCAACAAAAATTGGGGCGGGGATATGCCTGTTTTGGTTTCATGTTAACTGTCAAAAGAGATTTAGTATAAATTGGAAGCACCCAATTTAGATCATTTCTATACATATTTTGAAATACTGAATTATTTTGTATCTTGTAGACAACATTTCTAAGTTTCATACAAACAAATTTGTCACATAATGGTATGTGTTTTAATTTGCAGTCTTGACAATACTTTAACTATTAAACAGGAGTGAAACTATTAAAAGACATACATACACAAACAGCTGACAAAATCCAATTTCTCTCCTCTCCCTACAGGGCTGACAGGACAGTCACAAGTACATTCTCTCACTACTTTGCAGGTAAACCATACAATTCCACATTACGTTTCATACACATATTCCCATGTTTTAACCCTTTCCCTCATATAGACTCATTTTGACGCACTCAGTAGGTACCACATAAAGCATGATCTGCAGAAAACCAGTTAAACCTTACCAAATTTAATTACAAAATCCTCATTTCCAGACCACTGAGGAGCAGCGAACAGCATAAAACCTGATCAGCCTGCGAGTTACTCGCAGGCTGATCTGGTTTTATGCTGTTTGCATAGGTCTTTTCATGGTTTCCTCTATGAGGGAAAGGGTTAATACAACACACTCTCACGATCTTAACTTATTGCTATACATTATAATTGTACAGGAAACTCATGCCATTTTTTTCTTCTTAAATTAAAATATAAGTAATAATAGCACTGTCTCCCTCTCAGATTAATTCTTTTATTTTGTTTCTACACTTGCCTACAAGTGATAACATTTTATTATTTGATGTTTTAATTACAAGTTTTAGTACAGACAACCAGTAATTTTTTTATCTTTTGATAGCCTTGATTACTTCCGTTAATATTGATGATTTGGGAATATAACAACAAACAGGAGTCTGTGCAGCAGTGCATACTTATACATGTTATATTCAAACCAATATTTTAGATAATAATTATAACATGCTTAAAGATCAAAAGGTACCTGTAAAAACTGAACACATTTATCCTACTTTATATCTTTCTGCACTAATCTCAGATACCTGCATACAGAAAGTCTTGTCTATGCCATGGTCCTGAATTTGTGAATCACTCATAATTTGAATATCACCATAAGTAGCCCATCACAAAATATTTAATATTACAGTATGAGAACAATGGGTCCATGCAAGAACTATTCTTTCTCTGACAGCACAGCTGTTCTTCTTTCTGGAACATGTGGGACGGCCCCTGGCTTGCTGTGGGCTCTTCTGTTTGCCTCTCTGAAAAATAGTCATCCATATGTCAAACAGTCATTTACAGTCATCCATATGTTGAATGAATAGTAATCTGTATAATGAAAAGTCATCAATTTTAGGTTAACAGTCATCCATTTGTTAAATAGTCATTTACAGTCATCCACATGTTGAATGATAACAGTCATCCATATGTTAAATCAACAGTCATCCATATGTTGAATGAACAGTAATCTGTATGATAAAAAGTCATCAATTTTAGGTTAACAGTCATCCATATGTTAAATAGTCATTTATAGTCATCCATATGTTGAATGATAACAAGTCATCCATATGTTAAATCAACAGTCATCCATATTTTAAATCAACAGTCATCCATATGTTAAATCAAAAGTTATCCATACGTTAAATCAAAAGTCATCCATATGTTAAATCATAAGTCATCCATATTTTAAATCAACAGTCATCCATATGTTAAATCAAAAGTCATCCATACATTAAATCAAAAGTCATCCATATGTTAAATCAAAAGTCATCCATATGTTAAATCAAAAGTCATCCATACGTTAAATCAAAAGTCATCCATACGTTAAATCAAAAGTCATCCATATGTTAAATCAAAAGTCATCCATACGTTAAATCAAAAGTCATCCATATGTTAAATCAAAAGTCATCCATATGTTAAATCAAAAGTCATCCATACGTTAAATCAAAAGTCATCCATATGTTAAATCAAAAGTCATCCATACGTTAAATCAAGTCATCCATATGTTAAATCAAAAGTCATCCATATTTAAATCAAAGTCATCCATAGTTAAATCAAGTCATCCATACGTTAAATCAAGTCATCCATACGTTAAATCAAAAGTCATCCATATGTTAAATCAAAAGTCATCCATACGTTAAATCAAAAGTCATCCATATGTTAAATCAAAAGTCATCCATATGTTAAATCAAAAGTCATCCATACGTTAAATCAAAAGTCATCCATATGTTAAATCAAAAGTCATCCATATGTTAAATCAAAAGTCATCCATATGTTAAATCAAAAGTCATCCATACGTTAAATCAAAAGTCATCCATATGTTAAATCAAAAGTCATCCATACGTTAAATCAAAAGTCATCCATATGTTAAATCAAAAGTCATCCATATGTTAAATCAAAAGTCTTCCACATGTATCCATATGTTAAATCAAGAGTCATCCATACGTTA
Organism: Solen grandis; assembly: GCA_021229015.1. Lineage (NCBI taxonomy): Eukaryota > Metazoa > Mollusca > Bivalvia > Adapedonta > Solenidae > Solen > Solen grandis. The sequence goes on from CM037782.1 coordinate 19,352,610, forward strand.
AATCAAAAGTCATCCATATGTTAAATCAACAGTCATCCATATGTTAAATCAACAGTCATCCATATGTTAAATCAACAGTCATCCATATGTTAAATCAACAGTCATCCATACGTTAAATCAAAAGTCATCCATACGTTAAATCAAAAGTCATCCATATGTTAAATCAACAGTCATCCATATGTTAAATCAACAGTCATCCATATGTTAAATCAAAAGTCATCCATATGTTAAATCAAGTCATCCATATGTTAAATCAACAGTCATCCATACGTTAAATCAAAAGTCATCCATATGTTAAATCAACAGTCATCCATACGTTAAATCAAAAGTCATCCATATGTTAAATCAAAAGTCATCCATATGTTAAATCAAAAGTCATCCATATGTTAAATCAAAAGTCATCCATATGTTTAAATCAACAGTCATCCATATGTTAAATCAAAAGTCATCCATATGTTAAATCAACAGTCATCCATACATTAAATCAAAAGTCATCCATACGTTAAATCAAAAGTCATCCATATGTTAAATCAACAGTCATCCATATGTTAAATCAAAAGTCATCCATATGTTAAATCAAAAGTCATCCATACGTTAAATCAACAGTCATCCATACGTTAAATCAAAAGTCATCCATATGTTAAATCAAAAGTCATCCATATGTTAAATCAAAAGTCATCCATACGTTAAATCAAAAGTCATCCATACGTTAAATCAAAAGTCATCCATATGTTAAATCAAAAGTCATCCATATTTTAAATCAAAAGTCATCCATATGTTAAATTAACAGTCATCCATATGTTAAATCAACAGTCATCCATATGTTAAATCAAAAGTCATCCATATGTTAAATCAAAAGTCATCCATATGTTAAAAGTCATCCATATGTTAAATCAAAAGTCATCCATATTTTAAATCAAAAGTCATCCATACGTTAAATCATCAGTCATCCATATGTTAAATCAAAAGCCATCCATACGTTAAATCAAAAGTCATCCATATGTTAAATTAACAGTCATCCATATGTTAAATCAAAAGTCATCCATATGTTAAATCAAGTCATTCATATGTTAAATCAAGTCATTCATATGTTAAATCAAAAGTCATCCATACGTTAAATCAAAAGTCATCCATATGTTAAATCAAAAGCCATCCATATGTTAAATCAAAAGTCATCCATATGTTAAATCAAAAGTCATCCATATGTTAAATCAACAGTCATCCATATGTTAAATCAAAAGTCATCCATATGTTAAATCAAAAGTCATCCATATGTTATATCAAGTCATTCATATGTTAAATAAAAGTCATCATAAGATAATAACAAAGTTTTATTTAATAGGGACTTAAATAGGGACATTAGTATGATACTCATATTTGAGCCTGAGATCATACTTAAATATTTTTGAGTACACAGGGCCATATTTTGAAATAAAATTAAATTTAAATAACATTGCACAATCTAAAAAGAGAAAATTTGCTTTTGCTTATATAAGTTTGTATTTATGATATCTCTCTAACTTAAATACTATGAAATACTGAAGAAGATATGTACAATTTTGTGACAGACAGACTGACAACCCCAGCAAAACATCTCTATCATACATTGGGGGAGGGGGATACAAGAAGAACACCCCCACACACCCCAACATTTATCTGCTTCTTTGAAAAACTTACTTTCGTTTCTTTGAGTTCTTGATCAACCGCAGCTCCTTTTGTGCATTATAGATCATCTTAGGCACGTGTCTGTGTCGAGAAATCCTACGGACCTCCGGATGGTGCGCAAACTTCTCACGCAATTTCTCACTGTAGTTAAATGCAGTCTTCTCCCGTGGTTTCAGCTGCAAATGGTATATATTGTATATTGATTAGTTGAAAAGTATCAGCAGCCAGACAAGTGTAAAGAGAAATTGAGTGCTTGCAAAAGTAGCTGCTGACTGTATCACTGATAAATCCTTTACCTTATGAATATTCATGTACAAGTTTTTGACTTGAAAACTAATTAACTGAACTTAAAATAGTATATAAAATTATGAATGAATTTTTCTTTGCCAAACAGACTGTGTAGAAAATGTGCTACAATATTATATAAGCAAACAAAAGAAACCATTTTTTACGACTCAAACCAACAACCTCTCGATTCCGGAGAGTCACCCTCAACACTTGCCCGGTACCGTGATCGGTAATTTAATCTTGATAGCTACAACCAACTACTCACTATGCCCAGTTTCTCCGCGGCTCGCGCTTTCCAGACTCGGATATTCATCTCCATGGAGCCAGACATGATGTACTTGTTGTCCAGAGACCACCTGACTGTATTGACTCGCTGCATCCTTTTAGTGTGGTACACCTCTCTACAATGATCAGTTAAGAGTTAGAAATACTGGTATAATATAACCTGGCTCGTAGAAAGTAGAATGGATGCCACTATACCTGCTTCATTAAGTATCCAAGTAAACAACAAAGTTATTTCCCATTTCTGAAACCCTGACCCCATTCATTTCAAATATCTTAAAACATGCGGTAGAAGTTTTCTCTGAATAAAAGCCAACTGTGGCAACAGTCCATGACTGAATTCCCAGCACCAAATCTAAAAAGTATTCAGCTTCTGAACAACAGCCACCTCCAGAAAAAAGCCAGTATTCAGTTTCCCTGGAGAGGCCTTAATTTAAAGATTCAACAGTAATAGGCTCAAACTTAAACGGTTACTTTACCTGCTATGTCCCTTGTCAACTGGGAATATTCTGATAGTCTTGTCGAAGCTTCCTGATACAAACTCTTTGCCCGTTGGTGAATAATCAACATCCATTACTGAAAAGTAGTAGACAACATTAATGTATGTACACCAACTGATCATAATAAGGGCAATAATATAACTATTAGGCCTATCAAAGAACTATGAAACCAGAAACTAAGACCAAGGGGATTCATGTCCTCTCTTTAGTGTTTTCACTCAATATTATAAGCAACTGCCCCCTGTTAGAAGGGGTCAGATGGATGAGACAAAGGGATTCCTATGCATGTATCACCCCCACCCCAAAACACACACACACAAACTAAAGGAGTGGCCGAGAAAAAAAAGAGCAAAATGTGTACAGTATAATCATTTCATGCCAGACAGATGTTGTTCAACCGAACAATTTGTTTCCGTTTTTGAGGCTGTGGAATTGTAGGGCAGTGGCTACTGTTTGTAAAAACGACATCCTTCCCATGTAAGAACTAGATGTGGGTGTTCCTCGGAACACTTGTGTCGCCTGCATTTAAGCATGTTTGATGAAAGAATTGACTAGAAAATCGATCTTTTGACAAATTATTGATAAAGCATAATCTATTTTGTGAGGTACAAAATAACACCAAATCACACACACACACACACATATATATATATATATATATTTTTTTTTGGGGGGGGGGGGGAATAAAATATTCAAACAGTGCAATATGTAATAATTTTCCCGAGCACTTTCGACTATACAGTCTTCATCAGAGGAGTGTCAGAATGACTATGAATTCAAAACATTAACTGTAAGAAAAGTTATGACGTCATTAAGCACTTATGACGTTAATTATATATATGTTGCAAGTTTGTAGTCATCATTATCATTATTGAGTTATCATTCTTGTGTACTGCACTCAGACCAATGAGATCTATCTACTATAAATGTTTAATGCAACACTTCAAATACTTTACAAGTTATGCACCACACAAGAATTAAATCCAAAAAAATAAACAAAGGGAAATAACTCCAAAAATACAACAGTTATCATTCTTGCACAATGCACTCCATGAGATCTTTCCATCTATGAAAAAAATTTATGTGAACTGCACTCCTCTTCAATGAGATCTATCTATCTATAAAGTTTTAAGTCAGCACCTCAAATACTTTTTGAGTTATGCCCTGGACAAAAATTAAGACTGAAAATCAACAAAGGGCAATAACTCAGAAAATATTAAAGTCAGAGTTATCATTCTTGTGCACTGCACTCCACCTCAATGTGATCTATCCATGTTTTAAGTTTCAAGGTGATACCTCAAATACTTTTTGAGTTATGGTCCGGACAAAAATAAAATCTAGAAAATCAACAAAGGGCAATAACTCAGAAAATATTAAAGTCAGAGTTATCATTCTTGTGCACTGCACTCCACCTCAATGTGATCTATCCATGTTTTAAGTTTCAAGGTGATACCTCAAATACTTTTCGAGTTATGCTCCGGACAAGAAAGTGTGACGCCGACGACACCGACGACGACGACGGACAAAGTGATCCCTATGTGTCTGCCATGCTATGCAGGCGACACAAAAATGAAAATGGTTTGTCATTTTCAATGTATATTAATTGTTTTCCAATGATATAATAATATATGATTTCTTTTGTTTTTTTACTTCATATATACTCATTTTGAAGCATTGGCAAGCAGACTTTGATATAGAGCTGTCTGATCTGGGTCTGCTCTGTTTGCCAATGCTTCAAAATGAGTATATATGAAGTTAAGGGATAAATTGTACTGGACATGATTGTAGTATCTGCCAGATTATCTGGGAAAAAAAAACTACACTTCTTATAACAGGGAAAGTCTTTTTTCATTGTTTAAATCTGATATGCCCTTTCTTACCTGCACAAACATGGTCCTTGTGTATGTTGACTGGCATGTTCAGCTTCCTCATGTCAAATGAATAGAGGCTGAAGGCGTTGAAAAGATATGTTTATATCAACAAAAGCTATGTTAAATCCATCCATAAAACAAATAAATGTCTTAACCCATTACCATAGTCAGAAATAACTGCCAGAGTAATACATTTCCTGATTTAGGTATACAGATAGAGCAAACTTTGGTCTGGAATACACATGGTCAATCTTTTCTTGGTTCTGCTGATTTTATCTTACCCATGACCTTTAGCTTATCAAAAAAAAACCCACAAAACATCACATGCATTTCTCTACCTCCAAGAACTTTATTTAGATCTAAATCTACTAAAAAAAATTTTTTTTCTAAACCCTTTAGATCTTATTCTAGGCAATCTTGTGTTTAATCAAAACCTGAGAACAAAAAATCACCATCACAGTTGTCACAGTGGTAAGTTAATTTGAAAAAAATATCCATGTAATTTACTTTGTCATGTAATTCACCCCATCCCTGTTTCACACGCCGCATAGTTTAAAATGAGGAAAAATTAAATAGGAACAAAACCTGTGTGTGAAACAGGGATGGGGGGATTTACATAATAATCTCATTTACTTCAAAACTAATTAACTTAAATAAGAATTATTTTTTCAGGAGTTTGCAAATCTTCATTTTAAATGTTAGTTTTTTCTTTCATGTGTGGTCAAAGAAAATATTTTTAGCAAAATCACTAGTGAAAATTTGCATTTTCTCATTTTCTATGACCACAAAAGAAAAACTCAATCTAACATAAAAGAAATCTGACAACAAATTTCCTATTCATTTATGTCATTTTAGTACCTTCTGCATTCTTTTGCTTGTTTCTTTGAAAATCCCTCAAATATGCAAGTAACATCTTAATTGGTTTGATGGTTTAAAATAATTAATGGTAAAAGATATGATTATAATTCATAAATATTTCTCAGTCTTTTCAACAACAGCAACAAACCACATGTGTCACCTGCTGAAGTGTGACGGAAAAAGTGTTATGGATAGACAGATAGATGGACGAAGGGACGCACGGACAGACGAAGGAAAAAGTGATCCCTATGTGTCACTTCTGTTTACAGCCGGTGACACAAAAATTTAACATAAAGTGCCATGTATAGTATGCATTTATTTGACGTTTATATCATTTTTTAGAGAAGGGGTGCAATTTTCGTATTTTTCCCAAACTTTACCCAACCCACTACAGAAGCTATATCGTCAAAGTCTGTGGGTATATTTCATCCTTTAAATTAATAATGAAGTTTACTGTATATTCTTGCCTGTAAAGTTGTCTTTTGTGATTTCTCTCATTTTATTGTGAAATAAATGCTTATGAAATCATTGTTCACATATTCATATTTGTTTTTATATTTTGTTAGGATTCAACCAGAGGTTCTGTACTGTACATAAAATAACAATCAATCATTTACTACATGCATGTACAAGCAAATGCGGTGTTTATATCAACATTATTGTGACCAACCATATGTATACTATCTGTTTATTGTTGTCGATACAATAGTCAGTTTCAACTGCTTGGAATAATAATAACTGTCTACTTAAATACCCACTGGTAAGAGACTTGTGACAAAACATAGGTGTCAGCATTTTAAGACTGCTATCATAAGCATCAAAATAATTGCTGCATTACATCTGACTTGCGGAAGCAGATCATTTGTCAATGTAGTGCAATTGAATATCCTCAAAACACCCACAGCATGACGAGATGGCAACCTCTTCTTAGTACAAAGAAAGGATACAATTTTTTTTTTAACCTAAAACTTGGGGTGCACACTAAATATGATACTCTTCTATGAAAGAATAAGATACAAGTCTGCTTACTTATAATCCTCATTTGCCACAGTAAAAATAAATGCTTCCATTGGATTCCAGGCCACTGCATTGCTTTTGAGCTTCAGTATAACCTATAAGATGGAAAACTATGTCAGATATGTAATATTTTACAGTAAATAAAATATAATTCAATTAAATATTCAAAATCAATCAGTCCATTTATCTTACTAAAGAAAGCAAATATCTATTAACATCTGAAGTATAGTCAACCTCGCCTCATAAGGCTTAGTCAAAAGAAAGGAAAAATGGCCATAGATGAGGTATAAACCTGTTAAATGAAAGCTAACTGTATTAAAAGTCATCTTTGAAATATGAGAGCTGGCTGCTTAACACAGTTTGTCATTACCACAGAGAAGCAGATATATATAAACAGTTAAATCTTGTAATTGTAGGTAAATGTGCAATGATGCCGTTAACCTATTTGAAGCAGCCAGTTTTTGTTATTTGCCTTTAACTGATAGTGCTTAAAATATTGGACATTAAGCCAAAATTCTTACATAGTAAATAACTGTAATAACAAGAAGTGTTCCTTGAAACACATGTCACCTGCTGAAAGAAGTGAGGGCAAAAGTGTGACAGGCAGACAGATGGATGATGGAGAAGTGATCCCTATGTGCCACCTCTGCTTACAGCAGGTGACACAATAAGGAGTCATAACTCTTCAAAAATCATTAGGGAGAGAGGGTAGAGTGGTGAACCTTTTGCCAATTTATAAAAGTTTCTAAAAAATATTGAACTTTTAGAAAAATAAGCAATTCATTTCAGATAAACGTAAGATCCTGTTTCAATTTGTGAAGCACGGATATGATAAACTGTTTATGAATGGCACTTACCTTTCTGAGAGGAGATGTTCCCCTCATATCGTACAACATGACGCTGCGGTCCGAACCACAGGTTGCCAAGAGGTGTGTCTGTCAGTATAAAAACACACATATAAAATACACAGAATAGGCTGTTTTACATTAATTACTTATCATTGCTCATTTATTACTCAATAAAATATGAGAAAAGAAAATGATATTTAAACAATAAACAAAAATACCGGTCGATAATTGGCGCCATACAATGACTGACTGACATCTACCTTTGTCATTGTAATCTCCACTGTCAGCAACCCTCAATGGTGTCAGTTTGGCAGTTAACAGTCCTTCAGTGTTATCAAAACATGCCGTACTAACAGTTGCCATTATTGTTTTCAAAGAATGCCAAGTGCCGGAAATCGGCCTGATTGATGTCGTAATCAGACAAACATACAAACTCTTATCAGAAACTCAGGGGAAGGGAGGCAGTCAACCATGGTCTGGTTAGCCAGGTCAGGAATGTGTGTCAGTTGTCAATTGGGACCAAGAATTTTGGTCGTGTTATGCAATAGAAAGTTGGTCTTCTTATCCGAGATTTGCGAACATAGAAATATATAAGAAAACAATTGGGACCAGGAAAAATTGTTTGCAATATTCAGTTGCCCGTATTAATGAGCTGGTTGCTCTGTGAGGTTTTACTGTATTGAGTTAATCAGAAACCTATCTTCTTAGGTATCAGTTGATAAAAAACACAAACTGAATATAACATCAGAGTAAACTTGGATTTTTTCAGCTGTATTTATAGTTGGTATTCAGTTATATTTCCCAAATGCAGAAAGTATTGGTACATATTTTTTCCCAATTTGAATGTAAAATCCTAAATGAGTCTTAAGAAAAACAAAATATTTCAATTTGGTCAAAAATTGACAATGTAAGATACTTCTTCTATTAACACATGTCCTTAAAAATGGCAATTGTTGATATCAGGGCCTTCTCTGGGGTTTTAAAACCTGTCGCCAACATTTTCGCCATTTAAGCGAACTTAATATACTGATCAATATATGGTTTACTTTCATTCCCCTGATGGACCATTTTTCTAAAACAGTGAGAAAAATCCTTGCTACACCAGATGTTTGTTTTCGATATCCTGGGCCTACCCTTATATGCTGAGCAATATGTCTCATATAGTGCTGTCTTCTGTTAATTTGTTGTAAATGAAATAAATATTAAGAGTTTACTAGGTAGCTGATAAATTCTGTCTGACCTTCCACCCTTACTCACCTCTATAGGGTTGAACTTAACTGCGTGTATGCTGTCCACTCCCCAGGAGAATGTCCTTACTGGTTCCGCTCGGTCAATCTGCCAAATGTCCACTTGCTGACCGCAGGTGGCAAAAGTGTCATTACCATAGCTATGGTCGAGTTCCTGCAGTATTGTCTGGAAAGGGAGTAGAAATGAAGGAAAATGGGGGAAGATTTTCAGTTTGTAGTTAGACAGTACAGAGAGAGGATATGTTGTAATGCTGTGCTTGAGGTCCAAGTTTAGATGCTATACTAAATAAACAAGTAACTGGTGTTGCACGCAACACATAAGTCCCATTCCGGTGAGGTGCATATTTTTTCTGTTACCATAACAACCAGTAATTTGGTCTGAGAAAAAAAAGGTGACATGCAGAGTCTCCATACTTCCATCTATTCATATACCAAATTTCATAAAATTTATCTTAAATGTTTTTTAAGTTATTGCAGGACCCAGATTTCTGGATAGACAGACAGATGGAGGGCAAACCTAGTCCCCTCCAGTGTAAACACCAGTAGGGGACTAATAAAGATTTGGGATTCACTGAACCTTGCCATTTTGTCATTTGTTTTTTTATGCAGCAATTCATTATGGCTCTACATTATATATAAATATATACAGAGAAACAGATGTAGAAACTCTTTTGGTTAATTGAGTATTATCCATCCCTTTCAATAGTACACAAACATCAACAAAATAACTTAGAAATTTAGCTGCTGTAACCATGCCATTTTTAATATGATTTACAGGCAAAAAAATAAATTAACAGTACTTAATACATAGTCAATTCACAGATTTATCACATGAGATACTGATAAAGAAATAATTGAGTGTATAAATATTTTTATAATTTAACAAGTAAATAAATGGATTACTACATAAAAGACAAAAAACAAGCATTGTTAATATCTCTAAAACAGCCACCACTCTGTTTCTTACACAAGCATGCAGTAAACATGCTGACCACTGGGCCTTGTGTGTGGAGCCAAATGACCATTAAGCACTGCCCAGTACACATACCTTTCCAAGAATTGTGTTAAGAGGTTCTGTGGAGATGTCCCCTTCCTCTGTCAGAGACCACTGCTTGATCGTCTTATCCGAGCCACACTAGAAATAGTTTATTAAACATATTTTTATGCACAAAACATATTGAATATATAAACTACTCTTCCTTATACAGTTTGCAAATGTTCTGTTTATGTAATGCATTGAATTAATGTAAATGGGAAATTTTAATTAATAAGTGAGAGAAAAATTTCAAACATGAATATTGGCAAGCTTGAACTATCAGTAAAGGTGATTAACCCTTTCCCTCATAGAGTACACCATGAAAAGACTTATGCAACAGCATAAAACCAGATCAGCCTGCGAGTAACTCGCAGGCTGATCAGGTTTTATGCTGTTTGCTGCTCCTCAGTGGTCTGGAAATGAGGACTTTATAATTAAATTTGGTAAGGTTTAACTGTGGTTTTCTGCAGATCAGGCTTTATGTGATTCCTATTGAGCACATCAAAACGAGTCTGTATGAGGGAAAGGGTTAATATCCCTTATTCCACCTTGTCTTCATGTTGTATCATGATTGTAGGATGAGATGTAATGAGTGGTGTTCCTATATAGCCCTTACTCCTATATTCTTCATTTCTATGAAACGAGGAACATAATCATTTTTCTGTACTTTAGTTTGAGCTGTCTTTTCTTAACTTAATGCAGTGTTATATTGCATTCTAAAATTATGAAATATATACAAGAGGTGTCATGGACTGTGAATCTGAAGTTTGTGGTTCAAACCCCATTGGAGGCAAGGATTTTTCATGACCTCCCCAGGTGCTAAATACTGGTACAACCCAGGATTTGTCAAGAGAAATTAGTATAAGGTCTAAGAACTTGTTTCCTTATTGACACAAAATAAATAAGTTTTCACTTGTTTAAGATGCTGAAATGGTACAAAAATAAATCAGAAATAGATAATTATACTCTCATTACCATTATCCACAAAACAAACCTTCCAACAAAAAATGAGATACATCAAACCTATGTATTTGTTCATTTAGTATGGATAAGAGTATATCCACATCTTTGATACTCTCAACCATTGAAAGAAACTTAATGATTGAGAAAATGAGTGAATTAACGTCATAAATGCAAGGAAGTGCACACTTACTGACAGAAAAGATGTTCCATCAGGAACTGGGCAAAGTCCCTGTACCATCCCTTCATGGGCCTGAATTGTTGTCACACATTGTCGCTGAGCCAAATTCCAAAGACGAATCTATGGGTAAGAAAATTACAAAAAATAAATAACATGCCAAGGTGCTACCAGAGTTAATAATTTTTTTTTGTATTTATTACATCAGTATAATCTATTTTGAAACAAGTTCTCACAGCTTCTATAATCACACTCTACCATGAGTCAACGACATCACCACATGGATGACATCATTAATGCCATATGTAGTCATTTGGAGAAATTTTTAACCCATCTAGACAGGCAACCACTGTATTACCCTCTCACATGCCTGACCTGAACTGAAATCCAGGAAATACCAATGACAAGCAAAGAGTGTTAATGCTATAATACTGTCTAGACTCTCTACAAGGAATCAAGCTTATATAAATAAATTAAATCTTTGTTATCATTCTAAATTCATTCATGGGAGATGTCATGTGACTTTCAATTTAGAGACAAAAAACACATAAAAATCACAGAATTATAAAGTTTTAACTGAAACATTTTAAACCTACAATTTATGAAGAAAAACAAAATATCATTTAATATTAATAAGGCTCTTCTTACATGACAGAAATGACATGATTTATCATTATCAACACTTACCTCTCCATCACAGGAGCCTGACAGGAGTGTTGACAGTCTAGTAGGGTGTTTTGCCAAACAGTTCACCGAGTCCCTGTGCCCGTCAAGTGAGCCTATGAAGGGCTTGGCAAAAACTCTCTCCAACTTCGTGGCATTTAAGGCTCTAATGTATTCTCTTGGAGCTTCAAATGGGTGAAGATTTGGATCATAATTTCGTGGAACTGAAATGAAATATACAATTTTTCTATTGTAATATTTTCTATCTGGCTGCTTACACACATTTCTCACTTATTGTGAGCTGTTGGTACTGTGATTATCCCCCTTCATTTAGAATTTGAACCTGAATTCTAGGTGATAGTGGGTAAATATAACCATGAGCAGGAATCATTAGACAGACCTAGTACCTCTGCCACAGTCCCATGTTGCGTGCAAAATGTCATGGGTGAGAAAGCTTGACCTGAACTCAAATTTTCGAGGTGAATGCTTTACTGACTGAGCTGCATGGCTGCTTAAACACATTTCTCCTCTATTGTAGGTTATCAGTATTGTGACATAAATATTTGGAGTAAAACAACAAAAGAAGAGGGGGTAAACTATTTGTCAAGTTTAACTGGGTGATTTTACTGACCCCAGGCTCTTTATTTGACACACCTGACAAAAACCACAGAACAGGATCTTAGAACAATTTTTCAAAAAGTGTCCCAATACACGCAGATTTTTTTTTGTAAGGTCAAGTCAGAATGTTAATTTTTCAATGTACATTAATAAACATCATACACTGATACACATACCTATTAACCCATATTTATACAATTCTTTTATAATAAATAAGGTTTTATTGTGTTTAAAAATTTAAATTTTATTTATTTTACATTGATTACAATGCTGGACAAATGATTTTTCTATTTACACTTTCTTCCGAAAAGTTGAAATAGTGTATTTCCAGGACTGATAGATCAAACAAGTATTGCTATTCTATCATAATTTATATATTTTTTTTTAAACTTTATTAATTTATGGTATTTATCTTTCTATTTATCTGTTGATGTTGAATGGGTTTAATGTCCCACAGTTTAATCAGCAATTGGATTTCCTTATTGAGATTATTAAGATGTGTCCAAAAGAGCACATATACAGTCCAAGAACCCTTATTTGTCTGCTGTAAATATGACCACTGTGTCATTTGTTATCGTCTGCTTATTGTTCTTGATTGCCAATAAATGACATGTGCAAATGTACAGTATGGTACACACTCCTCCTACCCTGTTCCATTCCCTGAGGCGAGATGTTATTTTAATATGCTACAGACAATTTGTCACGGTTGGGGGTAAAGCAGCTTGGAATGGGCACTGAAGACAAACAACTGGAGTACCTGCCTGGTTTATCAATTGGATAAATCAGTAATACCTGCTTTTAAGTATATACATGTATCACTACACAGTACTGTCTTCTAAAGAGCCATACGAAGATTGCATAATGGTATTGGTATAAAGGAAAATTCATTGGGTAAGCAGTAACTATGGAATAAAACTTGTCCCAAAACTAAGAGTCAATAATAAAAAATATCAGATTAAAAGTGTCCCAAAATTTAGAGGCACGAAAAATAATTATTTTCTCAAAAATCAAGGGTGCCCCAAAACTTTGAGTGATTATGATAGATCATATTGAAAATATTCAGTGAATGGGAAAAAGATTTGTGTTTTGTGATGCAGATAAAATAACAAGTTTGAAGTAGTCTTACAGAAATGATGAAGGATTTACACTGGAAACCTCTTGCAGAAAGGAGAGGAGAACGACTAATACTGTTCTACAACTTGTATTGTATAACAGGATCATCAACAGCCTGGTGGCCATCCTTACTGATCCTAGTACCATTTATTAGCCACTTGGCACAACATGCTATTTTTCAGTACTGGTTGTCATGCCTTTGCATTACGGACATCGCCAAAACGAATGTAGAATGATATCACAAATTGCAGGTACACAAATGTGGACTATACTGATCCATACATCACATTAAATCTATCTATCTATCTATCTATCTATCTGTCACATACTAAACTATTTACATGCAGTAAATGTCTGTTATCTGATAAGAGGTATCAGACTATGGGAATGTTTAATTTTTTTATTTAAACTCAGGTATTGTTTCCGATGAGACAGTACCAAGGTGTTAATGGTTCCATAATGGTATTACTCTAGGGAAGAAAGAGAATTTGAAGGCATTGGAATATGGTAAAGGTCTGATGTACTGGAATGGGTGGTTGACCGTGGTCCTAGTGGATCTAGGATGCTGCAGCAGGTGGAGGTATTTGGGCTTATCAATGGGCTTTCGTTTCTCCACCTATGAAAGCACCACTGAGCCGCTGTTCTCTGCAGTTTTTCTACTTTGTCTATGTCTGTGGCTGCATGAAGGCTCCATATACTTGTAGCAAATTCTAAATGGGGCCTAATCATGGTTTTACAAGCTATATCTCTGATGTTTTTGGGCGAAAGTGAGAGATTATGTCTCAGGAACCCCATAGTCCTATTTGCCTTACTAGTGACATTTTGAATGTGGGTAGTCCAAGATAAGTTACATCTAAAGGTTAAGCCTAAATATTTTGCAGTGGTTACACTTTCCAATGTCTGATTATGCAGACTATAATTATAAACAAGAGAGAATTAAAGAAGGGACATAGTAAACAATATAAAATAAACTCTGTGAATACTGGTGTCTATAAGTATTCCATCATAAATGAAGGACTGTGAAAGACTGGAATTCAAAAACTGTGACATTATATAAGCTTTATAACTTTAAATATTAACTGCTTCAGAAGTGCCATCTAAAACTACTACTAAACTAATCTCTACTGAGATCTGCTCCAGTTATTTTATCTACTTACTGTGTCTGTGAGAATTTTAAGTGTGCATCCTAAAACAATCAATTTGAACAGCTGAAACGAGGTAAGGGTATTGGTGTAAATTTTCTGAAGCTTTTATAATAGGCCTATGTTGAGATCCAGCGGAGGCCAATACGAAAAAAAAATAAAAAAAAATAACCGGAGCGGATCTCAGTAGAGATTACTAAGTAAATCAGCGAACACCTCGCCTGGATGAGCTCTACTCAGGAAATGAGTTCATTTCCAGTATGATACAGATACAGTGACTTGTGTAAAACCCAGTATTGTGATCTACAATCCATTATTTAACCCAGAACTCATTTCGCAGCTTTTCTAACTATCTCAGTAGATCGCGAAAACACATTACATAACGATTTTTTTGCCATATTTGCAAAAATATACAAACCTTTATGTATATCTCTCTTTGTCTCTCGTAAGTAATTATCTGGATTACGACTCAGTACTTTAACTTTCATTTTCGATTCTATCTTATAGCTCAACTCATCGCAAAAATTCTTTCGTCGTAATTTTCACGTGTATTTTTACCGGAAGTAAACAAAATGAATGTGTTAAAGTTTTAGTCTCTACTTATCGGTGTCGTCACACAAGTATGGCCAATTAAATAAAATATGTTTTATGAAACCCTAAATTTTTATTTGAACCGTAGGCACAGCCTCAGAGCGGGCGAAACATGATAACCTTTATTTCTTTATGCATTTTTATCACTTAATTTCTTTCGGTATTTTTTTTTTTTTAAAATAATATATAATATTTATTTTTCTTATTTATTTTTTTTTGAAAGATTGTGCCGCTGAAACTGTTTAGTCCCGTACATTAACAACCTACTTCCACATTTTACAATCTCTAATTTGGTATTGTATAGGTAAAAATCATATTCTGTGTTTCTTCCGTTTTCAAAAATCATATATATATATATGTTGCAGCGAGAGTAAACCGTGAAAACAGCGGTTTCTATTGATCTCTCCTAATTAATTACATCATAAAGATAGATTTAGCACATTTCCTTTATTTATTCAAACTTTTATATCTTCACGTACCTTTAATTAGTGTTCTCAACACAAACGCCGACAATTATACTTTATTCCGTAGTGTGGATGTTTGTAGCAATAATTTGATCATCGCATTAAAACTGACATCTCAATTACCATTAAATTTCAACAGTTTCATTTATTTATAAATTTATGAATTCTTCGAAGGATTAACCTAATGATCATTTATTTATCATGAAACAAACCGTAGTAGATGTTTGTATCAATATTAATCTCTTTATATCAATAATATAATTTCATTATAACAGTTTAAAACATATTTCTGTTGACTTCGAAGCTCTTAACAACTCATCCTTATATTTATACAATAATTTACAATAAATTTTACATGGGGTCCGTTTTAACCAAAGTGGCACCGTTTTGGCTATAAATGGCACCGTTTTGACTATTTTGAATGAGGAGGGGTCCGTTTTGACCTTTTTATGGGTCCGTTTTGACCAATTTGGCACCGTTTCAACTTGGGTCCGTTTTTACTTGGGTCCGTTTTGACTGGTAACCCTTCCACACTGTTTGTTGGATTTAACGTCCCACCGACAGTATTTCAGTCATTTGGAGACGATGCTCAGAAATGTTGATCTAAACAGAAGCCTTCGCGATACCGTAGGGCGAGCCAGCTTTGCCGTCGAGCGAGCTTCGCCCGCTATAATTTTCTAATATTATTTTAAATCGAAAAACAGAAATGTGTGCAGTGCACTAAAAGGTAGAGTGCTTTATATTTATTGCTGAAATGGGCAACTTGGTTTCGAAAGCGGAAAAGTAGGTGAAAAGGGGAATTCCCATCTTCTGATCTACATTAATGAGGTCACAGATGTGTTACGTCTTTGTGTGATTTTTCCTTCTAATTTATTTTTCTTTAGAAATACATGTTTTTACAGATTTCTCGAGTTCATGAGGATTAATAATGGTCCCCGTTCTATTGTAACAATACGTACTGTACTTAGCCATGTGAACGTTACTTACTCAAATAGGTGGACGATATTCAACCAAGCAACTAAGCATTAACACAGGACCCCGATATTCAGTTCAAAAAGTAGAAAAAAAAATCAACCTCTCTTTATTTATATATAGAGAGGTCGATTTTTTTTACTGAATATCAGGGTCCTGTTGCATTAACCACTTAAATAGGTGAACATGTGAGCATTCCTAAATGAATTAGGCGAGTAATGCTCATCCAATTCGGTGAGTATTTACTCATTTAATACATGAAAGGTGATAAAGTTTCATCTATTTGAGTTTGTAATGATCAATATTAAGGTGAGCATTACTCACTGAATTCGTTGAATACTATTCACCTATTCAGTATGAAATGTTCATCATTAAGTGAACCTTACTTAGCTGAACATTAGTCACCGACGTAAGTATTAATGAATTTATTTTAAAATGATCTTGAGTGAACGAACAAGTGAGTACAGTTAATCTTTTTGAGTGAGTGATGCTCATTCGAGTGAACATTACTCACTGAAACAATTGACTACAGTTAATCTATTTGATTGCGTAATGCTTAACTAATTATGTGAATATTACTCCCTTAATTATGTCAACCTATTTGAGTGAACAGTACTCCCCGAAATTTGTGTGTAAAAGTCATCTATTTGAAAGGGTAATAGTCCTATTCACACATTTAAGTGAACAGTCAAATTGGTAAGCATTTACTCACTGATTTTAGAAAGTAGTGTTCCCGTTTAATAAGTAGGCCTAATGCTTATATAATTAAGTGAAAAGTACTACTCGGATAATGTTCACCAAAGCAGTAAGTAAAGTTGACCTTATTAGATATACCTTTTTTCACCTGTTTCAGCTGGTAATGTAGAAATGTTCAGGTAAACAGTAACTATGTAATGGTGTTCAGCATGTGGTCAGACAAGACTAAAAGTTCAAAAATGAAATCAAAGACATAATAAAATAAGTGAAGAGTGGTCAGCGCATGAAAGACAACGACCAGAGGCATGCTTTGATTTAGACCTAAAGTGAACAACAGTGATGGTAGATTAAGTTCGTCCTCAATAAACTAATGAAATTAGCATTGTCCGCATTGTGCAGACACTTTACTTCGATTACAAATAATATTTATTGCATATTTTATATGTAACATTTCATAGATAAAATATACAATAAGAAATGCTGTTATTTTTTTTATTTACGCCGACTATCGTTTTTATAGATATTCTTTTGTTTGACAGTCCAGAAAACTAAATTTCAACACTAACCTAGCTCCCTTCTTTAGTTACTTTAGGTCCTGCTGGCCTGCATGTCATTTCGAGACTGAATAACATTTTCAAATAGTCAAAGAAAAAAAAAAGCAATATAAACGCACGTTATTATTATTATTTTTCTTTGGTAACAGATATGCCGGAAAACGCCCCTGCGCGCGTCATAGAAAAATGTTTATGCACATCATTTTAGGCCCGTTACGCCCATGTCCACTCTTCTCTTTTGATAAATCATGAACAGTACAATATGTCAGTACATAACCTATATTTAAAAAAAGACGCACGTGTGACTCTCCATCAGACAACAGAGGTGTGCGTGTGCAGGCAAATCTAGATCAGTTTAAACAGGATTTGTGAATTATGCATCAACAGTAATGTGTTCATTTTGTAAGTCACATTTATATTGTATACAAGTCTATTTTTACTCCTTTTTTTCTGACAAATTGTACACATATGGAATTAATATATGCCTGAATATGTGCCTGTATACAACTTCCGGAGGTTTATATTTTTCTTGGAAGAATTCAACATCGCCATAAATAAGCGCGATTCCATACTTCTGTTCACAAGGAAACATTTTCATTTAGGATAGTGACTTATCCAAGAAAATAAAGTTTAGCGAATGTATTGCGGTTTCACATTGCATTACATTTGGAATGTAATTTAACGCGCGCGCGTACACACAAAGTTGACTTTGGAATTCTTAGGACATGTAATTTTTATTGAAACAAAATTTGGAGATTGTATCTTTATTTATTAAATCGTACATATTTTGTAAGATTTGTGATGCAAAAGATTATCAGATATACAGTCATTTTAGTGTGTAGTTCAATAAAACAAATAGTCCATAAAAGTCTTTGCTGTATGTGTAGAAACTTCAGCGTGAGCAGGTAAAATATTGGGCAGGTTACTCTTCCACCTGGAACAATGAAAACAAATTAATAAAAATAAAGGAAGGAACAATTCCCCCAGTCACTTGATGGACCATGACCACAGTTCGATTATCTGAAGCGTGCCTAAGGCCAACGTCTCCACCCAATTCCTGATAATTACTGCTCTGTCAAACACATTTATTTATTTATTAGTTCTCAATATAGATGTGTGATGCGATATTCAACCAGTATGCTTTAAGTTAGATCAATATTTGTGCCCTTTAACTTTCACTTGCAGGCCAAATGGGTGTTTGGGCCCGACAGGAAATAAAACTGCCACTGTTTAAAGATTATTACTGCTGGCATTTAATTTGGCATTTCATACTCATCATAATCAAGGTAGTTTCATGATTAAACAAACGTTTAGCTCAAATATTGTTCTTAGTTAATACTGCTACTAATATAAAATGAATTTATCAGTCTCGATAATATTAATAAATCGCAAGATTTGTTGTTAATAATTTTTGTTATTCTACACAAAGTTAACCCTTAGAACAAGTTTGATCAAAAGTCTTTTTAAGAGTTTTCTTTCAATTTTCCCAAGTTTCCATAATAATCACATAATGCATATCATTATACTCCCTCATAGTTTGATTATCTGTTTATTTCTTTTCCACCCCAATCTCCTTTCTTACTCTCTTCCTTTCATTTTTTTATATTCCGATCTCTATATGTTAAAACTATAGTTACCATTGCTGAAGCAAATGGATTATCCATCCAAACTTTCACGTCATCCTACAAAATTATTAAAAACAGTTTGAGAGCTAAACTGGACTTATGTTGTTTACCCCAGTACCATTGCTCTCAAAACAATGAAAATGTCATTTCAAAGTTTTATAACACCACGTTTTGTGGAGACCAGGTACTCAAGGTTAAAAACGACCTTATTTTCCTCACATGAACAGTGTAACTATGCCCATAAAGACAATGAAAAACATGGATTTTTTCAATGTCTACAAAATTAAATTGATTCATATTAACAAATAACACAGATTGATCACGTGATCAATCGTTGAATTGGTTTTCATAAAAAAACCATTGACAGACTGGAAAGGCCTAATGTATCAAAACCTTTAAAATTGATTTTGAAAAAAGAAAATGCTATATTACAGGGACCCAAAATCCTGAACAACATATCTTGAATGAAAATCAAAGTAAACTTTGACATTTTTAGTGAAACTCCGAATCTATATATAATCTTATATCAGTCACAACTGAAATCGGCTATGAGATCATGGCGATGAATATTGAATAAAGATTGCAAACGCGTACACGATGTGAAAACTGGATACTTATTTATCATTTAAGGGCCATAAAAACAGACTTGCTGGTCTGGAATTTCGCAATAAGGAAACATAAAATTAAGATATTAAAGCAATAACTGATACACTTAAAAAAAACCAACGAAATAATGGAGCTTTTCTTTGTTATGCAGAAATTCTTTAAACCGTCAAAATTTTATTCTAGAGCAGTTTTGATTTTTGATATAGAACAGAAAACTTACAATATTTTTGTAATTATCAAAGACCTTGTCTTTCTACACTTAACCAACAACAGATAAATTCTACACCATGCACCGTGCTGAGTACTGGAGAAAGGTTTCATGGCGTGAGCACGTTAATCGAATTTACAGCTTTTATCTCTGGTCATGAACTCGTTAGATGCTACAATATATCATTTTCAGAATGAAAAAAAAATGTAATTTCACTTTTCAAGTCCTTCCATGTTTTTATTGAAACAATCAAAACATATTTTTTTAATTTCACCATTAAAGTGAATATGCTATTTGACTGAAATACTGTCACTGTAACAAAATGAAAACCATTACCTGCAGTATGGTCACATTTCCTGCCCGTGTACCCACTGTAGCATGAGCAGTAGTAGGAAGGATAGTCATTTGTGCACGTGCCATGCATACACGGGTTGGGCGAACACGCATTTTTTACTGACAATAAAAGAGGTTGTATGGGGATCATAGCAGCAGTGTGAAAAGCTCTCGATACACCAAAGTTGGTTGAAAATTCATGTAAAGAAAGAAACAGATGAGATTTATTGACCAATTGAGTAGTACACTTGACTTTAAGTATTAAATGAGTATCCGTAAATCTTATTTGATTAATTAAGGAAAAATTACCCCGTTACATTAGACTATTTTCGAGGCAGCTGGAAATCAAAAGCAAGCATCTTCTGATTGCCATCGCCAATTAAATGTATTATGCTCAGTAGCATATCCACGAATAAGGGTGGAATGTTACGTAGACGTTTCAATAATCATAATATATGCCTTTAATGTATCATATTTTGTTAAAATAGTTTTTTCACATTTTTTAGCTGGAAACACCATCTGGGAAACACCAATTTTACCCGTGAACAAAACACTACATAACACCCTTACTATTTATGAACATCAAAATTATTTGCATATACATCTTCTACTAAACACTGCAATATTTTTATTTAGCCAAAGTAGATCACAAGTGTTTTACATAATATTCAGTTAACAACTTTAAACCGTCTTCAATTTCCTTCTAGAGTATGTCTTAACTTTCATGTATAAAGGACAACTTGAAACAATTTTAATTAATAAAGACCTTGTCAAGTTATGTTTAGCAGCGTCTTTATCACTAAAAAAAGTAAAGTCAAGGCATTTCATGCAGCGGGCACATTCAGCGACTTAACAGTTTTTACCCCTGGTCATGAACTCGATAGATTTAGGGTTTTATCAGAACTTTTTTTCAGTGTACATTTCTGCATGGATCAAGTAATTAAAAAGATAAGGCACGACACAAAGAACAAACCAGTAAGGCCTGATTAAAAACTGGCTCAGGGGTTTAAAACAAGATATTGTTAATCGTTAATTTGTTGACACAGGATGACAGACGTTAACCTTAGGGTAGATCACCTAGAACAATTTTGGTTATAACCATTAATCTCATAACATACTGCTCAGTTATGTGTTATATCGTACCTGTCTGATTGCAGCTGGCCCCGGTGTATCCAGGGTCACATTCACAATGGTAGGACGACGATGAGTCCAGTAAACAAATGCCATTGTGACATGGGTTGCTTAAACAGGGATCTGATGAACCTAAGAAAAAAATTATCAGTGATGTTGATTTATACTCCGCTAATTCAACTCAACATTATGAAAGATTATGAACTGTTACTTTTTGAGAGACACTTCCATCGAGTACTACTTGCTAAATACTCGAAATCGATGACCCAGGAATGCACTAATTCATTGTAGAGTATTGCCTTTAATGTAATAATGAGAACATTTATGCAAAAGACACAGTGAACAACGTTAAAGGCCTTACCGAAGTAATAGCTTTTGCAAGGTCATGAATGATGTCAACAAACTGGGTTTCACATGAATACCGGGCCTATTGATTGATATAATCCATTTGGAAACAAACTCAGCAAGGAGCTTTAACAAACGTAGGTTGGATAGTTATGTATGAAACACGGAAAATAAACGGTGTGTAATTATCAATTAAACAAATTTTCATTTAAGTGTTACTTATTTTCCCCTCCAAAGAAATCCTCTCTTGTCAAGATTCATACCAGAAATTGATAAAGAACTCGGGAAACTTAGCTTCCATATAACGCTTTTTGAATATCTTATTTCTCCACATACTGATTCAACTTGATATTCTGTGTCCCTTGATCCTTAGGCAGTTCAATGGTGTCTTACAACTTTTCTCATATATAAATATATAAGGTAATGGGCAGTGGATACAACATGTCCCAATATCCCAAAATATTCTGCTCGGGTCAGCTAATAAAAAGAGAATTAAGAAAACGGAGCGAAGATCAGACAGATCGAAAGACAGATGCATGAACGATTTTTGTTAAGTGACTAGTGTTTGAAGATTTGAAGGGTATATGAGGAGAGAAAGAGAGAGGTAAATGGTGGATAGATAGACCGTAGACAAAAGACAGACAGATAGATACTTTGGATAAGTGAGTCACAGTGGATCCCTGTGTATGGGTAAACGCAGTCACAGTGGCTATTGTCTCTACAAATCCCGCCGTTTTGACAAGAAGAACTTGTACAAACAGACCATACTGCAATACGTAACACACACGAGTTTATTTCTTCATTTGTTTCACGGTACTTTAACCCAATACCCCATGAATATTCATGTACAAATTTATGCCTCACGAATATTGATTTTATGAATTTTAATTAGTAAATGAAACAATTTCTTTTAGTCTTCAGACTGGAAGAATCAAAGCTAAATATTGTATGAGCAAGCAAGTAGATCCTAGAAGGATCAGTGCCTCCACCATTTGCCAAATCGTCAAGACACATCCATTTGAGGATGTTTGTTGTATATACACATTTGGAAATTATCAACTTTTTTAAATAAAATTTCATTTTTGGTCACATTTTTTTCTCTCCAAAAACAGCCAATCGGATAAAATGAAAGTCTGTTAGGTTTTTACATTGGCCATTTAATTTTTATTTTTTAGACATCATTCACTACAAATTATCATTTTCAGAAGACAAAAAGTGATTTGACTCTTTTAATCAACTGTATGTTTTTTTTTACACAATTTAAAATCAAATTGCCAATTCTACCATTAAATGTGAGCATGCTATTTGACTGAAATACTTTCAAACCCGGTATACCTTATAAAAAAACACACACACACAAAAAAGAAAACAAAAACAACAACAACAACAACAACAACAACAACAAACATTACCTGGAGCCTGGTCACAGTTCCTGCCCGTGTACCCACTGTTGCATGAGCAATAGTAAGAGGACTGGTCATTTGTGCACGTGCCATGCATACACGGGTTTGAGGAACAAGCGTCATGCACTGAAGTTGTATGGGGATCATATCAGAAGTGTGAAAAGTATAGATAGATATTCCGGGGACTGACTGCTAAAGTAATGTAAAAAACCTTTTTTTTTCAGTGTACATTTCTGCATGGATCAAGTAATTAAAAAGATAAGGCACGACACAAAGAACAAACCTGAAAGGTCTGATTAAAAACTGGCTCAGGGGTTTAAAACGAGATATTGTTAATTGTTGACACAGGATGCCAGACGTTAACCTTAATGTAGATCACCTAGAACAATTTTGGTTATAACCATTAATCTCATAACATATACTGCTCAGTTATGTGTTATATCGTACCTGTCTGCTTACAGCTGGCCCCGGTGTATCCAGGGTCACATTCACAATGGTAGGACGACGATGAGTCCAGTAAACAAATGCCATTGTGACATGGGTTGCTTAAACAGGGATCTGATGAACCTAAGAAAAAAATTATCAGTGATGTTGATTTATACTCCGCCAATTCAACTCAACATTATGAAAGATTATGAACTGTTACTTTTTGAGAGACACTTCCATCGAGTACTACTTGCTAAATACTCGAAATCGATGACCCAGGAATGCACTAATTCATTGTAGAGTATTGCTTTTAATGTAATAATGAGAACATTTATGCAAAAGACACAGTGAACAACGTTAAAGGCCTTACCGGAGTAATAGCTTTTGCAAGGTCATGAATGATGTCAACAAACTGGGTTTCACATGAATACCGGGCATATTGATTGATATAATCCATTTTGGAAACAAACTCAGCAAGGAGCTTTAACAAACGTAGGTTGAATAGTTGTGTATGAAACACTGAAAATAAATGGTGTGTAATTATTAATTAAACAAATTTTCATTTAAGTGTTACTTAGTTTCCCCTCCAAAGAAATCCTCTCTTGTCAAGATTCATACCAGAAATTGATAAAGAACTCGGGAAACTTAGCTTCCATATAACGCTTTTTGGATATCTTATTTCTCCACATACTGATTCAACTTGATATTCTGTGTCCCTTGATCCTTATGCAGTTCAATGGTGTCTTACAACTTTTCTCATATATAAATATATAAGGTAATGGGCAGTGGATACAACATGTCCCAATATCCCAAAATATTCTGCTCGGGTCAGCTAATAAAAAGAGAATTAAGAAAACGGAGCGAAGATCAGACAGATCGAAAGACAGATGCATGAAAGATTTTTGTTAAGTGACTAGTGTTTGAAGATTTGAAGGGCATATGAGGAGAGAAAGAGAGAGGTAAATGGTGGATAGATAGACCGTAGACAAAAGACAGACAGATAGATACTTTGGATAAGTGAGTCACAGTGGATCCCTGTGTATGGGTAAACGCAGTCACAGTGGCTATTGTCTCTACAAATCCCGCCGTTTTGACAAGAAGAACTTGTACAAGCAGACCATACTGCAATACGTAACACACACGAGTTTATTCATTTATTTCACGGTACTTTAACCCAATACCCCATGAATATTCATGTACAAATTTATGCCTCACGAATATTGATTTTATGAATTTTAATTAGTAAATGAAACAATTTCTTTTAGTCTTCAGATTGGAAGAATCAAAGCTAAATATTGTATGAGCAAGCAAGTAGATCCTAGAAGGATCAGTGCCTCCATCATTTGCCAAATCGTCAAGACACATCTATTTGAGGATGTTTGTTGTATATACACATTTGGAAATTATCAACATTTTTAAATAAAATTTCATTTTTGGTCACATTTTTTTCTCTCCAAAAACAGCCAATCGGATAAAATGAAAGTCTGTTAGGTTTTTACATTGGCCATTTAATTCTTATTTTTTAGACATCATTCACTACAAATTATCATTTTCAGAAGACAAAAAGTGATTTGACTCTTTTAATCAACTGTATGTTTTTTTTACACAATTTAAAATCAAATTGCCAATTCTACCATTAAATGTGAGCATGCTATTTGACTGAAATACTTTCAAACCCGGTATACCTTATAAACACACACACACACACACAAAAAGAAAACAAAAACAACAACAACAACAACAACAACAAAAAACATTACCTGGAGCCTGGTCACAGTTCCTGCCCGTGTACCCACTGTTGCATGAGCAATAGTAAGAGGACTGGTCATTTGTGCACGTGCCATGCATACACGGGTTTGAGGAACAAGCGTCATGCACTGAAGTTGTATGGGGATCATATCAGAAGTGTGAAAAGTATAGATAGATATTCCGGGGACTGACTGCTAAGGTAATGTAAAAAACCTTTTTTTTTTCAGTGTACATTTCTGCATGGATCAAGTAATTAAAAAGATAAGGCACGACACAAAGAACAAACCTGAAAGGTCTGATTAAAAACTGGCTCAGGGGTTTAAAACGAGATATTGTTAATTGTTGACACAGGATGCCAGACGTTAACCTTAATGTAGATCACCTAGAACAATTTTGGTTATAACCATTAATCTCATAACAGATACTGCTCAGTTATGTGTTATATCGTACCTGTCTGATTGCAGCTGGCCCCGGTGTATCCAGGGTCACATTCACAATGGTAGGACGACGATGAGTCCAGTAAACAAATGCCATTGTGACATGGGTTGCTTAAACAGGGATCTGATGAACCTAAGAAAAAAATTATCAGTGATGTTGATTTATACTCCGCCAATTCAACTCAACATTATGAAAGATTATGAACTGTTACTTTTTGAGAGACACTTCCATCGAGTACTACTTGCTAAATACTCGAAATCGATGACCCAGGAATGCACTAATTCATTGTAGAGTATTGCTTTTAATGTAATTATGAGAACATTTATGCAAAAGACACAGTGAACAACGTTAAAGGCCTTACCGGAGTAATAGCTTTTGCAAGGTCATGAATGATGTCAACAAACTGGGTTTCACATGAATACCGGGCATATTGATTGATATAATCCATTTTGGAAACAAACTCAGCAAGGAGCTTTAACAAACGTAGGTTGAATAGTTGTGTATGAAACACTGAAAATAAATGGTGTGTAATTATTAATTAAACAAATTTTCATTTAAGTGTTACTTAGTTTCCCCTCCAAAGAAATCCTCTCTTGTCAAGATTCATACCAGAAATTGATAAAGAACTCGGGAAACTTAGCTTCCATATAACGCTTTTTGGATATCTTATTTCTCCACATACTGATTCAACTTGATATTCTGTGTCCCTTGATCCTTAGGCAGTTCAATGGTGTCTTACAACTTTTCTCATATATAAGGTAATGGGCAGTGGATACAACATGTCCCAATATCCCAAAATATTCTGCTCGGGTCAGCTAATACAAAGAGAATTGAGAAAACGGAGCGAAGATCAGACAGATCGAAAGACAGATGCATGAAAGATTTTTGTTAAGTGACTAGTGTTTGAAGATTTGAAGGGCATATGAGGAGAGAAAGAGAGAGGTAAATGGTTGATAGATAGACCGTGGACAA
Source organism: Solen grandis (assembly GCA_021229015.1). Taxonomy (NCBI): domain Eukaryota; kingdom Metazoa; phylum Mollusca; class Bivalvia; order Adapedonta; family Solenidae; genus Solen; species Solen grandis. The sequence continues at coordinate 19,379,409 of CM037782.1, forward strand.
AAGACAGACAGATAGATACCTTGGATAAGTGAGTCACAGTGGATCCCTGTGTATGGGTAAACGCAGTCACAGTGGCTATTGTCTCTACAAATCCCGCCGTTTTGACAAGAAGAACTTGTACAAGCAGACCATACTGCAATACGTAACACACACGAGTTTATTTCTTCATTTATTTCACGGTACTTTAACCCAATACCCCATGAATATTCATGTACAAATTTATGCCTTACGAATATTGATTTCATGAATTTTAGTTAGTAAATGAAACAATTTCTTTTAGTCTTCAGACTGGAAGAATCAAAGCTAAATACAAATGTATTGTATGAGCAAGCAAGTAGAACTAGAAGGATCAGTGTCTCCATCATTTGCCAAATCGTCAAGACACATCTATTTGAGGATGTTTGTTGTATCCGGACTTTTTCAGTTTATTTTGGGAAATGACCAGTGAAATATTCAATACATGTATTTGGAAAAAAGTAATCATGTACGTCTCGATTCCCGTTATTATATTAATCAAAACATATTATCCACCTTTTTATAATGATCTTTTGATTCTTGAATGAAATCCCCAAATCTCCGAATCAAGCATTCTAAGTGTACTAGTATCAAACCTGAAATAAATTGCTTTTCTTCTGTAAGCATCGGCAATATTTTAGTCGATTGGGATTTTCCGCAAAGAACTAATCCAAAATACCCATAGAAAAGGACTGTCTTTGGATGAGCAAGATGTAATGACATATTTTCAACATTCATGAATTAAACTTATACTTATTCTAAATTTATCAACATAAGTCACACAATTTGCGACTTAATTTTTGCATAAGTGCTTACATGTGTGTTTTCTTCATTAATAGTATATAACCTTTTTTAGTTTAGTAGATTATTTTTGTCACTGTTCTCAAATATAAAATGCAATTTAACTTTTCACTACCCCCCATTCTTAAATTGAAACATCAATTCCCCGCGCTTTACAACCGTACCTGCCTGGTTACAGCTGACTCCGGTGTATCCAGAGTCACATTTACAATGGTAGGACGATGATGAGTCTAGTAAACAAACGCCATTGTGACATGGGTTGCTTAAACAGGGATCTGATGAACCCGCTATGAAAAAGAAACCAAAAGCTATCCTTGAACAAAATGGAAATAATATTGGACGTTTTGTTACCAGGATGTGATAAATTGTGACAGCAGCGCTCTATATATGAATACCTTATTCCTTATAATTAACAAGATTACCTATATCACTCACCTGAGCATCACTGCTCTAAGGAAAAAATCTTGGTAGAGAGTAACTCATAAAACATCTGTGCCAAAATCTTCTAAAATTTTTTAGAATCTGGCTAGTAGTTTTGGAGGAGAAGTCTTTTATCCCTTTCCCTCATAGAGGAAACCATGAAAAGACCTATGCGAACGAAATAAAACCAGATCAGCCTGCGAGTAACTCGCAGGCTGATCAGGTTTTATGCTGTTCGCTGCTCCTCAGTGGTCTGGAAATGGGGACTTTATAATTAAATTTGGTAAGGTTTAACTGTCTTTTTCTGCAGATCAAGCTTTATGTGGTACATATTGAATGCGTCAAAATGAGTCTATATGAGGGAAAGTTAAACTTTTCAGTATATACATTTAAGGCAAAGTTGCCCCGCACCTGGCAGTTATGTTTTTACGGATCGCAATAATTTAAGCATTCTTGGTAGAAAGTTAGCCAAGGAACACCATTTTGAAATCTGGCCAGTAGTTTTATTCTTATTATTTCTTTCCGTGGTAACCATAGTTCTACACGAATCAAGTTTATTTTAGCAACTTTTGTGAAGGTTTACCCAAGGTCATCCCTGCCAAATTTAATCAAATTCTGTCCAGCGGTTTCAGAGGAGATGTTTAAAGTTTTTCGGCCATTGTCCGTTTTGTTTTCACCTGAACTTCCTGTCTAAACTTAAGGGTGAAGGTCACTAAACAGCTGATGAATATTGTAAGTTTTGATTTGTCAACCTAAAAATCGAAAATGTCCCTCCGAAAAAGAGATCAGCTTATTTGCTTTGTATATACATCCCTACAACCACGATTTTTCGACAGATATACGAGCGTATATTGATACATGTCTTATCGTTCAAAATAATTAATTTAACAACACAAAAACATATCTAAAGGATGAAAAACACATGTCGGATTTGAAACCTTCAGACCCCTATCCTGGAAATCGCACATTCGTTAAGATGTGATGTATCAGAGCATAACTTCAATACTATATGGTGGAAGCACTTCAAAAATGTTTTGTATAGTGATACATTTAATTTTGATCATTTGATGTTCACCCTTTCTTTGACATTTGTTGGAATGCAGGTGACTCGAGTATTCCATCCAGTTGTATTGTGAACTGGTCGTTCGTCTGTCCTATCGTCAGCAATTTCATATCCTTTATATATTTTGAACGCTTGGAAGACATTCATAATACTTGGGTGAATTGTCCTCCCATCAAGATGCAGAATTAACATTAAATGTAATTAATACACCACGGCCGTGTATCTGTTTTAAAGATACTTCTTGTCACTATATACATTTACGGCATAGTAGCTTGGTCCCTGGCGGCCATGTTTTATTTTACAGATCGAAATAACTTTAGCAATCTTGGTTGAGTGTTACCCAAGGAACATCTGTATTAAAACATTTTAAAATCTGGCCAGTAGTTTTGAAAGAGATGATTTTTAATTTTCTTTCCGTTGCCATGGCATCCAGAGTTCTACATAAATCGAGTTTATCCTGCGGTTTCAGAGGGGATGTCGTTTAAAGCAAATTGTTGACGACGGACAGAAGGTGATGCTCACTTCGTGCTCAGGTGTGCTAAAAATAGGTGACTCAAAACTCAAGTATCAAAGCATCAAATAGTGAACTACTTGTTATTCAGAAGATAAACAATTCATCTAGGTTTTCCTATTAGATCATTAAGTTACTGGTTGTATTTCTTTTCTTTTCTCCATTCTGTGTAAGGAGAAGATAATGATAGTTGATACGTTTATTTAACTTGAAAATTATTCTTAGTGTTTTTCAGTACGTTTCATTATCAAATTCTGCATATTGAATCCTAACTGTACTTCTTCAAGCTTTAATCTAAAATACATCACACATATTTTTTCATAATTGCATTATTGTAAGATAATTTTTGAAACAGTTTATAATCCCTTATAATCCCTTATCAAATCAAACCCAGCAAGGTGCTAAACACTTAGGTTGACAGTTGCTTAAATATTTGTTACAAAAATATCATGAAAACATGGAATGATATACATTTGACTGCGTTTAAGGACGTTTCAGCTTTACCACTGTTTTTTTCCAATTTCTTATTTATATTTAGTAGAATGTTAAAGCAAACTCAAAATTTTACGATTCTTGTATTAAAACGTGATTAAGAGTATATTCGTATATTCGTCAAATGTTGAGGGTCCAAATAATCACAATATGGGTTTTCTTTGCAGGTATGGCTAAAACATAAAAAAAAATCAGTTTTAGTGATGATAAGTGGTGAGGTATACATTTTTTTACATTTTCAGAGAGGCACTTTATATCAGGATTTAATCTAAAAAGATAAAGTAAAGGAAATCTGTTCGTTTTTTTTATTAATTTTATCAAGAAAAATATATTTAAATTTTCATAGCTTTTGTGAAGTTTTTGTAAATATTTTACCCCAGACACAATGTCTATTCAGGCATGTTTGTCAGTATTTTAACCTGTAACTTATAAAAATGTTATGATAAAATATTCTGAAAATATTATATTTTTGTTATTAAATGTTTAGATTGCAATTTTTCCATTTTTTAATGCTTTGATTTTCTTTCAATAATTCTAGGTAAACAATGATGTTTTACCATAGGCTAAATCTCTAAAACGAGCATGGTGACCCCCTATTTTAAATTCATGCATCTTTTAATTATAGTTTAAATTCTTTATGTCAAAATTTTAGAAAAAAAATCCGCTAGAAACAACCCGCTCAAACGCCTTTAAACTTAAAACCATCTAAAACAAATTGAATGGTGGAATTACTTAAGTAGAACAGTAAAGGATGGTCATATGTATCCTAACAGTGATAACGACGATTACATATATCACTGAAGATGATTAATAGACCCGCTTTAATAATGCATTGGTCAAATGATGTAAAAAATATTAAAATACACAAATTTCCAAAGGTAGAAAGGGGCAATAGCTCTTAAAAAATGTAGAGAAATAATTGCCTTTCACTGTTCATGACCCTATTGACAATACCGGTATATATGTTTGAGAAGTTTTACTGCTGTTCCTTAAATATATATGAGACTCGACAGGACAGTATAGGATGCAATACTATTGTTCTTGTTAAGGGGTAATGATAACGATATACCAGTTTCACATTTTGCAAATACAGTGTCCATAAGGGTCCCACTACCTTAAAACTGATTAAAATCTTATAATTTTATTCGGCAAAGAAATCATACATGTTAAATGATTATTACAACTCAAAATATTTGAAATATGTTATATATTGTTCCAAACCAAACACATTTAAAAGACTGGTTTTACCATTTTCTACTTAAGGTGCTTAATGTAAAATGCCACTTAAATGTACATAATTGAGAGAGACATTTTAAAGTTTACCAAAATGTTTTAAGAAATATTTTTGTGGATCTTGCCAAATTTACAATATTTTTAGGATGTGGTTTTGATTTTTTTAACTTTCAAAATACCGGGTACCACATTCGTTATTAAACCTATATTCTTTTATCCAATAAAACCTATAAATTATAGAAAAGAAATAAAAACATTTTTCCTTCTAAGTCTCAACTTAGTAATACAGAAGAAATGGTCAATGAGAGAAAAAAAGGACACTACTGTTGTTTTGACCAAAACCCCCATTTTCTGTGCAGTTGGCAGTACTGATAGTCTATTTACGGACATTCATCAATTGAAGTTGATATATAAGGATCCAACAGCTTCAAGATAGATTTTTTGAATAGTTAACATTCAGCCACCTACATGAAAACATGATTTTTTAAGCATCAATACGTAAAAACGTGAAAATGTCAAAGTGATCTACTTTTTATCTGTGCAAGTTAAGTTCCAAAACCTGATACGTCTGATAAGTACCACGGCTTTAAATTAAACCAATAACAACATACTGTAATCACATTTTTAATACACAAGGAACTGTTTCAATCCCGGAACCATCGACAGGAGCTTGTATTAGTTGTAGGAACTTTATTTAGCAATCTATTTTTTTAACTCAACAGAAGATATTAAATTGGGAGCATTTTGCATTTTAACATAATCATTGCGTTTCTTTCAATATGCCTATTTTTGTTTAGTAATGTCCCAGATATAGAAAAAAAGATAGAGTATAACAGTAATGGTGGCATATTTCTGCCAGCCACTTATCCACTTAGCTATGTTGAAACTTTTCTGAAATATTTTCACATATTCAGTTAGTATCTGGCAAGTAGCAAATTTTCAAGTTATCTACTTAGGTATCTTAACAGGACTTAACTGTGTGTTAATGCCCGCTACTGCCAATCACATATTCACTTATTTTAACTGGATATCATGCCATTTTCCAGATAATTATGTGAAAAAATGCTTGTTATCCACATAATTTAACTGACTAACTTGAAAAAAGGCGAGATAACCAGTTATCTTAAGTGAATATATGGCTGGCAGTAGTGGGCACTAACAGGCAGTTTTGTTCTGTTAAGATACCTAAGAGATGATAACACGAAAGTTTTCTACTTGCCAGATACTAACTGACTATGTGACATTTTTTCAGAAAAGTTTCGACATAGCTAAGTGGATAAGTGGCTGGCAGAAGTATGCCACCATAATTTACTAAATTTTATCCTGATTTAAAATATACATGTATTCTTCTTAATTTTCTTTATACAGAAAACATGGCAAATAATATTGCTATGAATTTTCAAATTATAGTATGGATTGTCAAATTAAGTAATAATATGATTTAACAAAAAAAAACAAAAAAAAACAAAAAAAAAAAACAACAACAACAAACAAACGAGAAACCCAATTATATAATAAAAATCTATTTTGGATTAGTTTTTGACATATAAATATTGAAAAGTATTCTTTTTTCAAAATCTCTGTACCAAATCTTCGTCAAATTTGTTACTCCTTACTAAGTTTATTGTCTTTAATTCTAAGTATTATCAAATTCGTTCCAATGATTTCTTAGATAAGATCTCACGCCGAAACAATATCCCATTGCAATAAATGGGGATAAAAATATCATTAAAAATGTCAAAATGGCATTATCAAGTTTTTTTTGTTGTAAAACCAGTTAACACATATACCTATTTCACATCTTGTGCCGCTATATCCAGTTGGACATCTGCACGTGAAACTTGTGCCATGGTTTGTACACGTCCCGTGCAGACAGGGATTCGGTGTGCATGCGTTTGGAGCTATGTCATATAGGAAATGGATATGTACATGTTCTGTTACACAGGTGATATCATTTTAAAAGTTTTAAAAGTGATACGTTAAATCAACATGTTAGTTCTTTTCAAATACAAGTTGAGATATTATCTAAAAACATCTTGGAATATTTATGGGTAACGTTTGTGAACTGTAATGATACCTAATAGTAATATATATATAGCGAGTAAATGTATTGGTCAGTGGAGACATTTTGCTAATATACCACATCAAAATATACCTCGGTCACATTTTGTGCCAGAATATCCCTGTTGACATGTGCACGTAAAACTTGTGCCATGGTTTGCGCAAGTGCCATAAAGACATGGATTTGATACACATGCATCTGGAGCTGTATTATAATGAAAATATGATGATAGTATGAAAAAGCAAGACAATTCAAAACTTCAAACACTGTCTTTAAATAACGATTATCTGTGACAGTCGGTGTGTTGTAAAATAAAAAAAGGAAAAAAAAAGAAGAAAAAAGACAATAATAAACATTTAGCTACACGGGGATAATAGTCAGCTAATTAGAGTTAGGAACAAGCGTGACAGAGTTTTCATATGATCTATATAGAGACCTCCCCCTCCCCCGACACAGCATTCGGGTATATCACACAGATTACCTTGACATTTGCAACCGGTCATTAGATTTTTTAATTTGATACATGTAATATTACTTGATAATCTCGCTTAAGATCTTGTTCTAGAGATTTTTACTTGCCTCTGCAGGGGCCTAGTACTAAGCAAATATAACATATATATAATATAAGCAAATATATGATTGGTATTGTTTACGCATAAACATAAACACATATGCCAATGGGTATGATAGAAGTAAAAATGTCAATAGTTTTAGTTTATTTATCAGGCACATGTCATTCATATTTCTTTTGTCTTTTTTCTAGAATAAATTATTTCAGATGTTACTTGCTGTAATTACATGGTGTAAATATTGTTTACTCTATTTGGATTGTATGGAAGAAACTATGACATTCAATTCGGTGAGCCATTGACAACATCTGACTAGGTAGATCGATTTGCAAGGAGTAG
>CM037782.1:19387013-19422067 GCA_021229015.1 Solen grandis
TTGACCTTTGACTTCATTACCTCAAAATCATAGGTGTCATATACAGGCCGTGTGCAATGTCCCCATCAAGTTTCACAGACATGGGCTTATTTCTTCTCAAGTTATAAATAAAAAAAGATTTTATATTAAGTTTCACTTTGATCCAGACCTTTGACCTAATGACCTCAGAATTTAAAAAGGGTCGTGAACTTGCCATGGACAATGTCCATAACAACTTTTCCAAACTTAGGCTAATTCATTCTCAAGGAATTCGGCGGACAAGGATTTTTAGATTAAATGTCACTGTGACCATGACTTTTGATCGAATGCCCTCAAAATCAATAGGGGTCTTCAAAAGACAAAGGGCAATTTCTCTACTATGTTTCCAAAACCTATGCTTATTCCTTCTCAATATATTGTGCAGACAAGGAATTTACACTAAGTGGCAATGTGAATTTGACCTTTGATCGTCCGGACCTAGGGTAACCAACCCAATAACCGCCTTCTATCCTTACTTCAAATTGCTAGATTTTCGTATACAAGCCCTCATCCGAAAAACATGAATAACTGCCATGTTTTTGACGGAATCACTTGAATTTTCAGGACTTTTTGCACATCGTAGGCCTCGGCATTCGTACAAATTTCACCTTCATACAACAACTTGCCGATTTTATATGATTTTTTTTTAATAATTCATGCTTAAATATGCATATCGTCACAATCACGTTATCACAATCACAATTGACTTTATTATCTCAAAGTCATAGGTCACAATATACAGGCCGTGGGCAATGTCCCTAACAAGTTTCACAGACATAGGCTTATTCCTTCTCAAGTAATATATAAAAACTATTTTGTTCTTGCCAAACTCAAGTGTGATATATATAGAAGAACTGTTATCTAACGTCCCATATTTATAGCCAAATGTAACAAGGTGAGTAAAATGTACACACACGACTGGGGGACCCTAGGGGTTAAAGTGGGGACCCCTTTATTACGGAGCAAGTGCTATACAGAGTGATCTACCAGACCCTTTACACAAATATAACACTAAAAGTGTTACTTATTGGCCATTACATACTCCCTCGCCTCTTTTGAATTTGTTCCAAATTCACCGGACAGAACAAATTGATATGTTCATGACAAATCCAAGTGTGATTATACTTGAGAACTATACTGTACCAGCCCTACGTTTAGTGCCCAATGTAACCAGATGAGAAACAAGTGCAGGCAGATCAGACTCGAACCAAGGACCTGAACGAGTACCATGAGATTGGAATGCCTACTCAAAACTCATAGCGACAAGGGTATGTGCCGAAGCCATGTGAAGCTAATATGATTAAGTGGTTATGGTTACTACATGTATTATAAGTAAGAAAGGAAACTTGAAATTAAAAACATCTGTTGAAAAGTTGAGTTAGTACCTAACACAAAAGCCCAAAATATGAAAATAAATAAAAGAAGTGTCCACATCTTGTGCATATGTTTTGAATTAAGGCTTAATATATTGCTATATATCGCAATTTTAGGTTCGAATATTGCAAAATCATCATGTTTATTTTCATCTCGTTCGTTTTACTCAGCAATACCCTCAACAAAATTAAAGGTTTAACATTTCTTTCAAGCCAGTAAACATCGCCTAAAGAATACAACATGTAACAATGTCCTTGCAAAATTACAAATTGAGTTTAGTGCCAAACTATTGTAAGGGATTTTATTAATTTGAAGTAACACTATTTTTGCACCAAGCCATGAAACGCTACAGGCTGAGGTTTTCTATACATGCGTTCAAAGCTAGAGTAGATTGGCCGGATATTGTCATGTCCGGGTGCAGGATTGCTCTGCAAAACAAAGGTAGAGTTACAAAGTGCAGACTGATCACTACCTGGGAAGATATATATCCAGGTAGGACTTTCCCAGCCATTTTCTTAGATACAATAATACCCTATATAGCTTGCTGGGTGATCAGAGTTATGACGATTTGCTTCACATCAACGAAAAGTAAAACATTATTATAATCTTCTCAAGCATGCAAACATGTTGCAAGTAATACAATGACGAACATTCAATTTATGTAAACGTAGCTGTTCGGGAATTATTTGAAACTGATGAAATCACCTGCTGCATGGAGTGAGGCGTATTTTGCATTCAAGTTTTATAGTAATGTATATTTCTACAGCGTGTAAAAAAAGCATACCTAAGTAAGAAGACTGAATTTGAAATGTACAATGAATAATTTGTACATGTCTTTCAACTGCCATTTTATGACATAACAATACATTAAATGTTATAGATCTGTTAAAGTTATGCCCACATTGAAAAAGCCATTATCAAAAAATATGTCGGTAAATTAGAACCTAACAGATTAACATTGTGGCATCAAAATGATTATATAGTTGATAAACAAAATAGATAGATATGTAGTACAGAAATGATGACTCGGGAACGCACGTCAGTTCTGAAAAAGGAAAATGTTCGTAATAATTGAACAATTGTTTAAATGCCTTAATCAATGGCAGATTAAGTCGTTTTGAGGAATGAAAAAGTTGCATAGTGGTTATAGCCACAGATAGAATACCACGTAGCCCAGCACCGCTGTTGGTTCGAGTTTCGGTAGGTTTAATGTGAGGAAGCCATGCAGCGGTCTTGTGGTAGGTCCAGCGCATCAGTGTAAGCAGAGGTCTTCCCCCACCTGTGTTATATATATATATATATATATATATATATATATATATATATATATATATAGCTTGATTGTATAACAAAGTCCTGCGCCTAGTTTGTTATTAGCTGATTGAGTTGTAGTTGGACAAAATAAAGATCAATGTGAGAAAAAAAAAACAATACTGTTTTAGGCGCCAATCAATTATACATGTGTATATTGTAAAAGGAGGAAAAACATACCCAAATAAATTTTTATACTTGCTTGGGGTTAGAATAAAAAAAACACCCAGAATATCTTATTTTTAAATTTTAAAAGAGCAAAATCGATATAATCGTTACAAATGAAATTTAATTATGCTAAGTTTACAAATGAGATAGGGGCCTTCCTTGGTGGCTGAGTAGTTGAATTAAAGCATCCTTTACGTCCTCTACGACTCTTACCTTCAGCAAACAATAACAACAACTACTACAAGAACAACAACAATAAAGTAATAACAACTAAAAGATGCCGAAGACGCACGATTAAAATATCGGTGTCTCCGGTTATGACCGAACACATAATTCGTTGCCCAATAATCATGATGTGTTGTCTGTAATTTAGACATTTGTGGTCTTGTCTATCATGCCGTAGACAAGTGGCATGAAACCGGAACCACACCCAGTTACATGAACCTGACTCTGGGCCAACCAGCTATCTTTGTTTAATGAGCGCTAGGTACAAGAAAGATATTTAGAACTCCTTTAGCTGCTTTGGTATGTCGCTGCAGGGAATCGAACCCATAACCTCTCGGTTATTGTGCGGAAGCTATAACCACTTGGCCACCACAAGAAAGAGGGCCTAAATCTTCGAAACAGGGGCGGCGCGTGTGTGAGTTTTGTGACGGGATGTGGGTGTATAATCCGACATGATCAGGGACAGAGTGTTGTAATATTTAATTATTCAATATTGAGTTTTATAAAGTAAAATTTATCTTTGTTTTCACCAAGAGGATGGATTACGTTTTTTAATTAATATTTTTGGTAAAGAATTGGTTGGAAAATAACTGTATTTTTTTAAAAACATGTTGAGAAAGGTGAGAAAAGAAAGATAATTGTTAAAAAGTAATAGAGAAATAGAGAGTTGCATTTCAACGAAGATGCTATCGTTTTTGTAGTTGCTTTCTTGCATTGGTCAGTCCTTGAAATTAAAGACTTATTAGACATTAAGCCAAATTGATTATACTCGTATTTTGGCACAGAAGCCTTACGAGCTCTTATTTACGATATCACGGAGGCAGTTACCGATTACAAGCGACTTTTCTCAGCTATGCATACATATATCATGAAGGATGGTCACATTTTCTGAAGAATAATGACCCGGGCAAATATCTGATATATATCATCTGGTGAGGGGTGAGATTCAGGGATAAAGGGGGGCGCAATTTCTGAAGAATAATGACCGGGATCAATATCTGATACATATCGATGCAGGAGAAGAATGATGACCCGAGTCAATTATCTTATAGTTATTTTATAGAAGGGGGATCATTTTCTCTGAAGAATAATGACCGGAGGTTATATTCTTGAGATATCTCGAGGGATTATTATTCTTAAAGGAGGGTGTCAGTATTTTATAGAAAGGGGATCATTTTCTCTGAAGAATAATGACCGGAGGTCTATATTCTTGAGATATCATCGAGGGAGTTATTATTCTTAAAGGAGGGTGTCAGTATTTTATAGAAAGGGGGGGCGTATACAATAAAGCATATGTGTATTTCTTTGATTTGGCAATCATTGCCGAATTGAAAAACATCTAACATGATTTCATAATCTAGTATGCGCGGTAACCAATGTAAAATACTTTTTAGACAAAATAAATCATAATCTTATATCTATAACACCAGTGTAGGGTAAGCGATATCTAAAATGCAATCGATGTTAACAGCGTCGAATTAAAAACTTCGTGCTGCGGTGCACTAGGAAAACGTTTGGTGGAGAGCACGGTTATAAAATAAAACAAACACTTTTATGTTCTGTAATGTACGGTGGCTTAAAACAGACACGGAAGATATTTTTTATATTTCGTCGCCACGCAATATAAGAAAATACCGTCCATGCCACCGTAGCATTGGGCTTGACCAAGTTTGTTTTTCAATGCTATCATTTCAAGTTCACGGAAAACAATAATAAAACAGTAATCACAGCCGAATTAATCACAGCTACAAAAAGATACTGCTTCTACTTCAACGACAAACGGTCCAACTGAGTGACGAAGTGGTTAGAGCAGAGAATCTGTTCCGTAACTGGGTCGTGGATTCGATCCTCGGGTTACGACATACCACAGTGGTTGTAATGGTACATACTGGTATATCCCCATTTCGCTTGGCCCCCAGCACATTTAAGCGAGTTCCAGGACTGGTTGACCTAGTGTTAGGATAATGTGACTTTGTTGTATCAAACCACTTAATTTTTACGACATAATGTCGGAGTGAGGCAGCACTATATATCTCTCATGTTGGCAAAAGTCCCAATTATACTGAAATGTGCTATGATCGCAAGGACGTTCATCCCAAGCAAACAAACAATACTACTTCTGCTACCAAAATGATTACTGTCTGGTCTCTACTGTTGCAACTAATAAAATAACAAACTGTCGTTCTGAAACTACTATCTCTGTGTCACTTTGATCCTGACCTTTGACCAAATGACTTGAAAATTTAAAAAAAGAAAGTTCGTGAAGTGGACATGGACAATGTCCCTAACCAGTTTCACAAACTTAGGATTATTCATTCTCAATGAATTCAGCGGACAAGGATTTTTACACTAAGTGTCAACGTGACCTTGACCTTTGACATAATGACCTCAAAATCAATACTGATAATCTACTATCTATGTCAACCTTTCATCTACGTATGAAGACAGCACACATATTAGTAATCAAGTTATTGAGTGGACATTGATATGGACAAGCGCCTTATCAAAATAAGGGCGTATTACTAAACTTGGTATTGTAAGAAAACTCTAAGTGTTAATCTTGAAGAAATCATAATTTTTTATTCAAAGTTCATGAAACTACAGCGTTTCAATTTCGTTAAAAGTACACTTTTCGTCTTTCTGCCATAACTCAACCAATTCAACCCCGATCTTCAAAAACTAAATATCACCTGAAAGGTCTTTCAAAGCACTACAGACTTTACCCACAGTGTCCAGGTAGAATCTTTTTTCGTTTTTGAGATACACCTTGCCGAATAAAAACACCAATAAAGAACATATGACCTTGACCTTTAGGATTTTCCGGAAATGGAAGTGACTAAGGTAAATGAGATGCTACGTTGCACATTCAGTGAACATTTTATGCAAATCGGTCAAAAGTTAAGGCATGCAGGGCTAAAAAAACCTACATTTTGGATTAAAAGTTTGTTAACGCGTCATGACGTCAGTTTACATCATACGACGTCAGTCTTTTCAGAGCTGTAAGAAATTGTTAAGACACATGTTCTGCCCAGTTCTTAAGTTTCTAGCTTATCTGAAAGCTTCGTAATACTTAAATAAATTTTCAGGTCCAAAGTTCGAAACTTGTTTCCACCATAGATCCTTGGTCTTTCAGAATGTTGCAAAATGTATATAATCCTGCACATCTAAATCGCAGTCCATACATTCTGTGAATAAATCAAGTCAATTGGTCAAGAAATGGCGGCTGTAGAGCGCGTTCAACCCTGAGGTCACGTGACATCACATGAAGAAAAATATTGCTGCACTCAAAAGCGCCAAAGTCACTGTGCATACTGTTTAAATTTCATGCTGCTGCCTTGTCGGTTTATTTTAATTTGAACCTCGAAAGGAAGAAATAAAGTAGCATAATAATAATAATTAGATTTCGTTTGTCCCGCACAAACGATAGGGCTTTCTGCTCCTATGGCTTAAGTGTCATTATGACCTTAAACTTTGACTTTATTACCTCAAAGTCATAGGTCAGAATATACAGGCCGTGGGCAATGTCCCTACCAAGTTTCACAGACATAGGCTTATTTCTCTAAAAAAAACCCCTTTGACCAAATGACCTGAAAATTTAAAAAAAGATGTGAACTGGCCATGGACAATGTCCCTAAAAAGTTTAACAACTAAGGATTATTCATTCTCAAGGAATTCAGTGGACAAGGATTTTTATATTAAATGTCACTGTGACCTTGACTTTTGATCTAATGACCTCAAAGTCAATAAGGGTCTTCAAGTGACAATGGGCAATTTCCCTACCAATTTCAAAAATCTATGCTTATTCCTTCTCAATTTATTGTGCGGACAACGACTTTACACTAAGTGTCAACGTGACCTTGACCTTTGACATAATGACCTCAAAAATCAAATCAATGATCATTCAATATCCATGTCAACCCATCATGTTTTTAAATTGAAATAAATATCACAGGGATTTGAAGTTCAGTAATTTAAAATAAAATTCTGAAAATAATAGTACTCCATACATACAAAACATATTTTTTCTTATATATACGGAATACTAAATTCTACTGAACTTCAAATCCCTGTGATATTTATTTCAATTTAAAAACACACACTCACAGACAAGTGAATTTATATCTAAGTCTTTAAATAATTTATTTTACAACAAGAAAATTACCAAGAAACAGCTGATTTCTCCATACTGCCTGGTTTTTATTTTCTTTCAACGCCCGAATAGTCAGCCCTTTAATAATTTTTAATTTAACGGTTTGACAGATTGCGGGAAAATAATCGCAATATCGCTGACCAATTTCGCAGCGTAAAAATCCGAATCATCCCGAAATGTACTGCGCTGCTGGTCCAGGTTGTTGTCCTTTTCTCGGATTCGCATATATTTCAAACAAATAAACATACAAAGGAGGATTATTTTCACGACTATTTTGTATATTTCGATAGAGAAATATATATTTGAGTGATTCCGTATGTTAACTTCATAGATTTATTTGAATGATTTGAAAAAACGGAGTTGAAGCGAGTCGACCCCTGAAAAGATGTCCACCCTTGTTGATAGTGTATGTACAGTGTGTGTGTGTGTGTGGTGTGTGTGGTGTGTGTGTGTATGGGAGCAAGTCCCTGTGCATCCTGTTAAATATCAAGTCAATCGGACCAATATTGACGGCTGCAGAGCGCTAACCAAATTTGGTAGCTTATTTGAACTGTGACGTCAAATGACGTCATATGAAGATAAAAATTGTTGCCTTCAAAAGGGCCAAAGTCACTCTGATTACTGTTAAAATTTCATGCTGCTGGTTTATTGGCAACCTGTTTTAATTTGAACCTCAAAAGGAGGACAAATAATAACTAGAACCGCAAGCGGTATCTCGGTTTTCGCTTTTAACCTAATCAACTTGAACACTTTATTTCAACTCAGCCACAATTTTCAATATGAAACAGAACGCAAAGGTTTTTTGAAGACCTACTCTCATCTGCACAGTTTTTTTTGTTTGTTTTTTTTTGCAATGTAAGAACATTCAAACTCTTCTAGCGCAAATATTTTCCCATACCCTATATGAGAAACAAAATTGATAAAAATTTTACAATTAGGTACCTAGAAATGCAGCAAATAGTTCAAACAAGTATATAAGTCGCACTAGTCGAACATTCTTTTTCTTATATATCACAATTTGAAGTATAAAAACTGATTAACAATTATTCCAAAAAAGGATCAAACTTTGGACTGCCGTAAAATGAACAAATCAAGTCCGATCTTCAAAAACTAAACAGTATACGAAAGAACTATCTAGAATTAAAACTTTTGTTCCTATACTCTCAATGAAATATTTTTAGTTTTGGGGCACTTTGGGGCCGAATAAAAACACAATAATCGTAATATGACCTTGACCTTTTCATTTTTTTTAATTGTGAGGCCCTTTCAAACTTAACAAAACATAACGTGTTAAAATTTCATGACGAAAAAACAAAAAATTAAGTCAGGAGCGACAAAAAAACATGTTTTTTGAATTTTAATTTTTCCTAAATTTAAGTGAAGTTTGACCGTTTCTAGAGGACAAACCACGCATTTCTTAAATTTGCCACCCATATATTTTATGCGTATACGTCTTGCAAATCGTATGCAGCAAACATAATTCTTCTATCTGATCTCTAATAAAAGTGGGTAGGTTTTTCGTAGACCTACCCTTATTATTCCACTTTTTCCAAGGTTCGAACATTCAACCTCTCCTAGAACATTTTTTTTTCTGTGCTCGATGATGAGATTTCCATCATATTTGATGGGGCTGTCAACAAGGAACATTATGTAAAAAACCGCATCTAAATCAGGTTTAAAATTTTTCAGTTATTAGCAAAACAGTGATTACATGCATTGCGCCCCCTAGTGGCTAAATCAGAAATAAAAGTGAAAGTGCTTGAGGCAGAAAGCCCTAATAAAAGTTTGAAAAAAGCCGTAATGACAAAGGCAATATGCTTATCGGTCCTGGTGTACACCATTGCATCCTAAAATGCACCTCATTCTCTCAAATACGCATTGCAATTAACCTTTCAACACGGGCACTCTTTCCTGCGTAGGAACGTCCGGATAACCAACCTAATATCCGCTTTCTGTGTTTACTTCAAATTGCTAGATTTCAGTATACAAGCCCTAATCCGAAAAACATGAATATCTGCTATGTTTGATGACGTAATCACTTGAAATTTCAGGACTTTTTGCACATCCTAGACTACGACATTGGTGCAAATTTAAATTTTAAGCAGGATGATCCTTGAGTGAACCTTCACAAACGATGCTAAAATAAACTTGATCCATGTTGAACTCTGGTTGCCATGGCAACGGAAAGAAAACAATTATGAAAATCATCTCCTTCAAAACTACTGGCCAGATTTCAAAATGTTTTGGTACAGATGTTCCTTGCGTAACTATCTACCAAGATTGCTTAAATTATTCCGATCCGTAAGAAAACATGGCCGCCAGGGGCGGGGTTATTTGCCTTATGTGTACATAGTTAAAAACTTTAAACGACATCTCCTCTGAAACCGACGGACAGAATTTGATTAATTTGGCAAGGATGATTCTTGGGCGAACCTTCACAAAAGTAGAAATCTGGTTGCCATGGCAACGGAAAGAAAGAAAAATTAAATCATCTCGTTTTGAACTACTTTTGTTCAAATCATGACTCTGGGATCAAAATTGGTCTAGCCCCAGGGGTCACATGATTTAACAGGCTAATATAGGAAAAACTTGAAAAATCTTCCTATCAGAAACCACAAGGCCTGGAGTTTAGATATTTGGTGTGCAGCATTGTGTAGTGGATCTATACCCAATTTGTTGAAATCATAACCCTGGGGTCAAAATTGGCCCCGTCCAAGGGGTCACTAGGGTTAACATAGGCTAATATAGGAAAAACTTAAAATATTTTCTTCTCAGAAATCACAAGGCCTGGAGTTTAGATATTTGGTTTGTTACATGGGCTAATAGACCTCTACCAAGTTTGTTCAAATCATGACCCTGGGATCAAAATTGGCTCTGCCCAAGGGGTCATTTTATTTTACCTACTGATACCAGGTGAGCGATTCAGGGCCATCATGGCCCTCTTGTTTGCATGTAAAGAGGACTAGTGATACTTGGTTCCCTTGCAGAACACTAAATTTGAGTATTATTGTAGTTATTTTAAAGATGGTTCTCGAAAAGCTAGCATTATGAAACTGTAAATGAAAACAAAGCCACCGATTCCCTTTTGAATGAATTGACTTTAAATTTTAAATTATTTCATATGAAGTCACAGATTTTTATCTGCTATTTATATAAGTTTGCACTCTACAACCGTCAATTCGGGACATATTTTCTTCATTTTTTTGAAGATGGTGTATGTCAGAATAGTAAATGGATATGATCAGTTTTGACATGGTTTGACGTGCAGAAAGTCCTTTCTTTTGTTCAGAACAAAAGGAGTCTGGTTACAGAATGTGTTTGTACCAACGAATGTCAGTATCACATGCATAATAAAATTGCGGCAAGCAAGGACACATACCAACGAATGTCAGTATGACATGCACTGATATATAACTATTGTTAAATTAAATGACTAAAAAGTAACATTGTAAGTGGCATGTATTCTTAAGTGAACTGATGGTACAACTAGGATTTAATTTTACCAGATTTTTAAATAATTTGATAAAATTAGTAGCTTAATCTGAAGCAACATCACTATAGCCATTAACCACTACAGCGAAGTTTTTACAGAAGAACTATTACGAAAGTTTTGTTTTATTGTAAGATTGGGTCATTACTATCATGCGTGTAATATTCATTTATCCATAATCCATTAAGACGTTACCCTAAGATATATAATTTGAACTGCACTGGAAGTGTACATGAGCATGAAAACAAATTGTGTTGGTTATATTAACTTTACAATTCCTGAATATTTCAACCTCTTTTGGGCAGGTATTGCAGCATTGAGACACATTGAAAATTACCCTTACAAGTTTAAGTATTTATCATTCTGTAATATAAGATTTCTGTTTTGAAAGCGTTTGCATAAGTTAACGGCATGTCAAGGTAATGTCTATAAATAACACTGCATGGCTTTAAAGACTTGACTGAAATCTTACAAGTATTAATCATTCAGGTAATGTGATAATTTTGTTTTGCAAACGTGCGCCAAACGCTAGGTCAAGGACTGACGATAACTAGAACTATCACTTTAGATAATTAATACCCCCCCGCATCTCACCTTGTCTTTAATATATCTGACCACGAAACAAGAGAAAAGAAAACTAGCATGACGGTAGGACACATTTATGACCAAAGAATTTTTACTTTCTTGTTTGATAGAAGAAGAATTTGAAAATTTGATATTGAGAGTATATAGGGGTCTCATTTATCAAGGGATCATTTTTTAATTTACCAAGTATGGTAGAGCATTATTGTTACCAGCTACCGGGGCTCAGCTCAGTACATATTAAAACAAGTATACTTGAGTCGTTTGATGTATTTAATATTACATAATTAAGTTCATTTCGTATTATTCTGATTACTGTTTAACAAATATTTCAGGATACCATAACAATGACGGTTTCCAACCGAAATAAACAAAATACAATATCTGAGACTTATGTGATTTCACTGCTGAACTTACATAATTCATATCATAGCAGTTTCTCTAGATCCAATTGGTGACTTATATCATATGAATACCAAGAACAATGACATGGTCACACTACATGTACAAGATATTAAAAAGCAATACAACATTACACTTCACACATGTACATATTTACACAACTCACCAGTACATGTATATGGTACTAACTGGACGACATCCCTCCGGTCATATCATGCTGTTAATTCTGTAAATCAGGCGTAAAAAAAATTGCCTTGTTTCTGGTAACAGGCTGTGAAAAAATGGGTCGGTCGGTCGGCTTTTCTTTTTTTTTTGTGCTCTTTTTTTGAAAGCTTAGATCTAATGTGGCAAACGTAACATGCTACATGCCAATATACCTTTTACTGTATTTTGCAATATCAGACAGCTTTACAGAAAAATAAATCTTCCTAGTTTGTACTAAACATCTGTTCATTCAGCTAATATGAGAATTTGGTTGCCGGTACATGTACACAGTATATTACCTAGAAAGCACATGCTGGGTGCAGATGAAAATTCATTACAAATGGCGGAGGCAGTCACCTGTGTCATTCAACACACGTTCTTATGTTTGCTAATTATGAATAAATGCGAAATACTCGAATGGTATAGCTTACGATATCTGTTTACATTTTACACACTCTCTACCGACTTGCGTTTTATCTGCGGTAAGAAACTATTGTTTTCGGTGCAAAAGGGGGAGAAGATTGGCAAGAAATGTATGATGGACTGATTAATGTCTATTATGAAATCATCTGGTAGCTTGTAAGTATATTTAAAGTGTACTGAGGATCCACCAAATTAACTGTTATTACGACCCACTTAAAAAAAACTTGTTCGCAAAGTTTCAGACGTAGTTTATCTTTGATTACGAGTATTTACGAAAGATAGTTCGAAACGAATCCGTAACCTCTAAATGACTCCTAAGTTATCGTTAGTAACTTGTTTAAACGAAAAAAATGCGATATAAAATCTAAGAATAAAATGGATATTAGTTGTGTAAAAGTGGGATTCTCGCGGCCATTTTGTTTTAGGAGGAATATACAGTTATATAGAGGGAGCGTGTCTAGTCGCCATCTTATTTAGAGGAATATAAAGTTATACAGAGGGGGCGTGTCAAGTCGCCATTTTTTGGAGGTATATTGAGTTATATAGTGGGGGCGTGTCTGACCACCATATGCATAACTGCGTAAAGAGCAGTGGACATGTCAGTAATTAAGCTGTTTATTAACAAGGTTGTCATTGAAGTCACCATGTAGTGGACATGTAGTAGGCGTGTCGGCATTCAATATTCTAATTAAGAAAAGTTTTATATGAAAGGATGAGAGCTGTGTTAACAATAGAAGTCGCATGTCTCAGAATATAAAGAAGAAGTCACGGAGTATACGTGGTGTCAATTTTAGTTTTCTAGCTCACATAGGACCTACAAAATACTTAAATATATTTTAAGGTCCAAAGTTCGGAACTTTGTTTAACCACAGAACCTTGGTCTTTTTGAATCTGGGAAAACGTATATAATAATGCACATCTAGAACGTAATATACACAGTTTGTGAAAATAACTAGTAAATCCGCCGAGAAATGAAGGCTGTAGAGAACGAAAAAAACTTTTGTAGTAAATGTCAAACTTGACGTCATGTGACGTCATAGGAATGTAAAATTCATAATTCTAGAATTTCATCGCGTCAGATACGGGCTCTAAATTTTTCGTGATTCTAGACCGCCAGCAACCTATTGAAATAAGAACCTCTTTTGGAAGGAAAAAAAAATAAACAGCACAGAAAAAAAGGTCTAATAAAAACCACTTTCCTTTTTTTAACTTCAAATTGCTAGACTTCCATATAAAAACTCTTATCCGAAAAACACTTCTGCCATGTTTGATGACGTAATCACTTGAAACTTTCACGACTTTTTGCACATCTTAGGTTGCGTCATTCCTGCAAATTTAGACTTCATACATCAACTTGCTGATTTATATGATTTTTTTAATAATTCATGCTTTAATATTCATGATGTCACAATCACGTGACCAAACAAATAATCCTTGCAGTATACATCACTTCACTTTACAGAGTGTTAATCCTGAAAAATCATAATGTTTGACTCAAAGTTCATGAAACTACAGCGTTTCAATTTTGTTAAAAGTCCACTTTTCGTCTTTCTGCCATAACTCAACCAATTCAACCCCGATCTTCAAAAACTAAATATCACCTGAAAGTCCTTTCAAAGCACTACAGATTTTACCCACAGTGTCCAGGTAGAATTTGTTTCGTTTTTGAGATAAACCTTGCCGAATAAAACCACCGATAAATGACATATGACCTTGACCTTTACGACTTTCTGGAAACGGAAGTGACAAAGGAAAATGAGATGCTATGTTGCACATTCGGTGAAATTCTTTGCAAATCGGTTAAAAGTTAAGGCATGTCGGGCTTAAAAACCCTACATTTTGGATTAAAAGTTTGGTAACGCGTCACGACGTCATTTTACGTCATCCGACGTCAGTCTTTTCAGAGCTGTAAGAAATTGATAAGACACATGTTTTGTCCAAATTTTAAGTTTTTAGCTTATCTGAAAACTTCGTAATACTTAAATACATTTTCAGGTCCAAAGTTCGAAACTTGGTTCAGCCATAGATCCTTGGTCTTTTTGAATGTTGCAAAATGTATATAATCCTGCACAACTAAATCGCAATCCATACATTCTGTGAAAAAATCAAGTCAATTGGTCACGAAATGACAGCTGTAGAGCGCGTACAAGCTTTGGTGGCTTTTTTCAACCCTGACGTCACGTGACATGACATGAAGAAAAAAAATGCTGCAATCAAAAGCGCCAAAGTCACTGTGCATTCTGCTAAAATTTCATGCAGCTGCCTTGTCGGTAACCTGTTTTAATTTGAACCTCGAAAGGAAGAACCCAAGGTTTCTCTTGAGGCAGAAAGCCCTAATAATAATAATAAAAATAACAAACCCAATAGGACTTTCTGCTTTAGGCAGAAAGTCCTAATAATAAACAGAACAAACCGAATAGGACTTTCTGCAAAAGGACTTTCTGCCGAAAGGGCAGAAAGTCCTAATAAACACTAGATGTCATTCGTTTAAACGAATGATAGGACTTTCTGCAACATCTGCTTTATATAGTATATATAGAAGATGACATAATAGATAATCTGTCCAAATTGCAACTTTCTATCTCCTCTATTTCTATATAAAATAGCACAAATAGAACACATTCTGTGAATTTTAATAAAAGTCCGCCCATATCTTGCACATGTAGTTTACATACAACATTTATACTATGTCATATGACATGAAAGAAAAATGAAACAGTGTTCAAATGTAAGTTTCTAACTTTCATCACACATAGAATTTCATCACTCCAGCTCAGTTGTAACCTTGTTTAATTTTAGCCACAGTAGGAAGAAGTATTGAATATTTGTATAGTGCTATATCCTTTCGACACCTGTAACGTAGTTAAACGTATTTAGCGATTTTGGCGTGTTTGGGCTTCCGTAGTTTTGCCATAAATTTCTGGAATTTCGAACTATGGTGATATTTTGAAAGGTAACATCCCAGCCTACAAACTGATGCAATATGAATATCGTTAGCATAACAATGCAGTTTTTAGATGGTCTAAAATGTGGGACTGCGTGTGAATTTTTCAAGGCTTGCAAACTGCTCGCTAGCTACTAGTACATAGTGTTGCAAATACGGATTTTTGTCTTGTGCCGTTGTACATGTATTAACTTCAATGCTTATTTTTGAAACAGTCAACATTCGACAAAAAAACAAAATCAAGATATAGCCCATCAATTGCAATTTGATATATATATATTTTTTTTTTTAAGTCGTTGCGCAAGTATTTAAGCTTGGTGACCCCTGCGCGTGACCATTTCCATATTTTTATTATTCATGATTATGAAATATCTTATTTTCCATGTAACTTTCTTATATGAAGTCCAATTTCAATAAACTTGGTACCGTTAGAAAGCTCTTAAACCATGCTACATTTTATACGCATAATGTATAACTTATCTTCAGTCGTTTCTGAGATATTGAATGTTAAACCTCAAGAAAACAGCATATTATCAGCAAAATTAGCTTCATTTCATTTAGTTTTTTTGCTTATAACTTTGTATTGCGTAAACCAATTTTAATAAACTAAATATCTTTGGAAACGTCAATTATTCAGCTATAATTCTTATTCATACATATATTTACAAAAATCGATATTTATTGAGATATGGCTACATATATGCAGTAGGGGTGAAATCAAAATTTCCTCACGTGCCTAATAACCCATAAAAATTTCATCGTCCTAGGACTATTGCAACATATTAAAATGAGCGTTTAGTTAGGAAGAAGAAAAAAAATAATAATAAACAAATGACGTCACGTGACGTCATATGACGTTTATTTTCACATAATTGTTAAGACACCCAGAGACCTACTAACTGACAAAATTTCAACTTTCTATCTCAAATAGGACAGTTTTTATAAGCATTTAAATATTGACGTCATTGGTTCGAATCTTGGATCCGCCATATATGCTTGGACTTTTCGAATTTTGAAAAACGGACACCGGTATACACCATAAGAACTTAATATACACATTCTGTGAACATTTGATGAAAATCGGCCCATTAATAATGGCTCTGGACCGTGTACAAACTTTCTTAGTCAATTTCAAATGTGACGTCATATGACGTCATAGGCTTCTGAAAATCATTGAAATCGAAATTTCAGCATTAAATTTTAATTGCCCTTCGAAAATTTCAACATATAGAAATACTCTTGTTAATATTAGAAATTCATTATCATATAACGACGTCACGTGACGTCATATGACATTTTATTTTTTACAAAATGTTTAAGACTCCCAGAGACCTATATACTGTCCCAATATCATCTTTCTATCGCAAATAGGACCGATTTTATTAGAATTTGAAAATTTACGACCTTGGTTCGAATCTTGGAATCGCTATAGAACCTTGGACTTTTCGAATTTTGAAAAACGGACACCGTGTTGCACAACTAGAACTTAATATACACATTCTGTGAAAATTTGATGAAAATCGGTTCATTAATAATGGCTCTGGACCGCGTACAAACTTTTGTAGCTTATTTCAAGTATGACGTCATATGACGTCATAGAGATCTGAAAATCATAGAAATCAAAATAACATCTCTTGTAGAATATGACACCAAAATTTCATTGTCCTTGGACCATATTAACATATATAAATACGTGTTTAAATATTAGAAATTTGATGACGTCATATGACGTCACAAGACGTCCATTTTCACAGAATATTTAAATCTATCGGAGATCTATATACTGACAAAATATCAACCTTCTGTCTCATTTAGGGACGATTTTATGAGCATTTATCAATTTGACGTCCTTGGTTTGAATCTTGCATTCGCCATAGAACCTTGTGCTTTTCGAATTTTGAAAAACGAACAACGAGATGCACAACTAGAACTTAATATACACATTATGTGAAAATTTGATAAAAATCGGTTTATTAATTATCGCTCTGGACCGCGTACAAACTTTTGTAGCAATTGCCAAGTGTGACGTCATAATGACGTCATAGGCATTCGAAAATTATAGAATTTTTTAATGACGCATATGAATAATATGCCATCGAAATTTCATTCTCCTAGGACGATAGCAACATATGAAAATCCTTGAGGAAGAAAAGAATAATAATAATAATAACTAGATGTCATTCGTTTAAACGAATGATAGGACTTTCTGCAACATCTGCTTTATATAGTATATATAGAAGATGACATAATAGATAATCTGTCCAAATTGCAACTTTCTATCTCCTCTATTTCTATATAAAATAGCACAAATAGAACACATTCTGTGAATTTTATTAAAAGTCCGCCTATATCTTGCACATGTAGTTTACATACAAAATTTATACTATGTCATATGACATGAAAGAAAAATGAAACAGTGTTCAAATGTAAGTTTCTAACTTTCATCACACATAGAATTTCATCACTCCAGCTCAGTTGTAACCTTGTTTAATTTTAGCCTCAGTAGGAAGAAGTATTGAATATTTGTATAGTGCTATATCCTTTCGACACCTGTAACGTAGTTAAACGTATTTAGCGATTTTGGCGTGTTTGGGCTTCCGTAGTTTTGCCATAAATTTCTGGAATTTCGAACTATGGTGATATTTTGAAAGGTAACATCCCAGCCTACAAACTGATGCAATATGAATATCGTTAGCATAACAATGCAGTTTTTAGATGGTCTAAAATGTGGGGCTGCGTGTGAATTTTTCAAGGCTTGCAAACTGCTCGCTAGCTACATAGTGTTGCAAATACGGATTTTTGTCTTGTGCCGTTGTACATGTATTAACTTCAATGCTTATTTTGGAAACAGTCAACATTCGACAAAAAACAACAAAAAAAAAAAAAAAAAAAAAAAATAAGATATAGCCCATCAATTGCAATTTTTTTTTTTTTTTTTTTTTTTTTTTTTTTTTTTTTTTTTTTTTTTTTAAGTCGTTGCGCAAGTATTTAAGCTTGGTGACCCCTGCGCGTGACCTTTTCCATATTTTTATGATGCATGATTATGAAATATCTTATTTTCCATGTAACTTTCTTATATGAAGTCCAATTTCAAAAATTAAAACATGCTACATTTTATAGCATAATGTATAAACTTATCTTCAGTCGTTTCTGAGATATTGACTGTTAAACCTCAAGAAAACAGCATATTATCAGCAAAATTAGCTTCATTTCATTTAGTTTTTTTGCTTATAACTTTGTATTGCGTAAACCAATTTTAATAAACTAAATATCTTTGGAAACGTCAATTATTCAGCTATAATTCTTATTCATACATACATTTACAAAAATCGATATTTATTGAGATATGGCTACATATATGCAGTAGGGGTGAAATCAAAATTTCCTCACGTCATTAAATTTTCATTGCCCTTTGGCAATTTCAACATATAGAAATACTCTTGTTAATATTATAAATACATTATCATATAATGACGTCACGTGACGTCATATGACGTTTCTTTTCACAAAATGTTTAAGACTCTTAGAGACCTATATATTGACCAAATATCACTTTTCTATCTCAAATAGGACCGATTTTATAAGCATTTAAAAATTTACGACCTTGGTTCGAATCTTGAATTCGCTATAGAACCATGGACTTTTCGAATTTTGAAAAACGGACACCTGGATGCACAACTAGAACTTAATATACACAATCTGTGAAAATTTGATGAAAATCGGTTCACAAACAATGGCTGTAGACCGCGTACAAACTTTTGTAGCATATTTCAAATGTGACGTCATATGACGTCATAGGCATATGAAAATCATAGAAATAAAAATTTCAGCGTTTGAAGCATGTGTCTTTAAATTTTCATTGCCCTTCGACAATTTCAACATATAGAAATATTCTTGTTAATATTAGAAATACATTATCATATAATGACGTCACGTGACGTCATATGACATTTATTTGCACAAAATGTTTAAAACTTCTAGAGACCTATATACTGACTAAATATCAACTTTCTATCTTAAATATGACAGATTTTATAAGCATTTGAAAATTTACGACCTTGGTTCGAATCTTGAATTCGCTATAGAACCATGGACTTTTCGAATTTTGAAAAACGGACACCGAGATGCACAACTAGAACTTAATATACACATTCTGTGAAAATTTGATGAAAATCGGTTCATAAACAATGGCTCTGGACCGCGTACAAACTTTTGTTGCATATTTCAAGTGTGACGTCATATGACGTCATAGGCATATGAAAATCATAAAAATCAAACTTTCAGCGATTGAAGCATGTGTCATTAAATTTTCATTGCCCTTCGACAATTTCAACATATAGAAATACTCTTGTTAATATTAGAAATACATTATCATATAATGACGTCACGTGACGTCATATGACATTTATTTGCACAAAATGTTTAAAACTTCTAGAGACCTATATACTGACTAAATATCAACTTTCTATCTGAAATAGGACAGATTTTATAAGCATTTAAAAAATTACGACCTTGGTTCGAATCTTGGATTCGCTATAGAACCATGGACTTTTCGAATTTTGAAAAACGGACACCTGGATGCACAACTAGAACTTAATATACACAATCTGTGAAAATTTGATGAAAATCGGTTCACAAACAATGGCTGTAGACCGCGTACAAACTTTTGTAGCATATTTCAAATGTGACGTCATATGACGTCATAGGCATATGAAAATCATAGAAATAAAAATTTCAGCGTTTGAAGCATGTGTCTTTAAATTTTCATTGCCCTTCGACAATTTCAACATATAGAAATATTCTTGTTAATATTAGAAATACATTATCATATAATGACGTCACGTGACGTCATATGACATTTATTTGCACAAAATGTTTAAAACTTCTAGAGACCTATATACTGACTAAATATCAACTTTCTATCTTAAATATGACAGATTTTATAAGCATTTGAAAATTTACGACCTTGGTTCGAATCTTGAATTCGCTATAGAACCATGGACTTTTCGAATTTTGAAAAACGGACACCGAGATGCACAACTAGAACTTAATATACACATTCTGTGAAAATTTGATGAAAATCGGTTCATAAACAATGGCTCTGGACCGCGTACAAACTTTTGTTGCATATTTCAAGTGTGACGTCATATGACGTCATAGGCATATGAAAATCATAAAAATCAAACTTTCAGCGATTGAAGCATGTGTCATTAAATTTTCATTGCCCTTCGACAATTTCAACATATAGAAATACTCTTGTTAATATTAGAAATACATTATCATATAATGACGTCACGTGACGTCATATGACATTTATTTGCACAAAATGTTTAAAACTTCTAGAGACCTATATACTGACTAAATATCAACTTTCTATCTGAAATAGGACAGATTTTATAAGCATTTAAAGAATTACGACCTTGGTTCGAATCTTGGATTCGCTATAGAACCATGGACTTTTCGAATTTTGAAAAATGGACACCTGGATGCACAACTAGAACTTAATATACACAATCTGTGAAAATTTGATGAAAATCGGTTCACAAACAATGGCTGTAGACCGCGTACAAACTTTTGTAGCATATTTCAAATGTGACGTCATATGACGTCATAGGCATATGAAAATCATAGAAATAAAAATTTCAGCGTTTGAAGCATGTGTCTTTAAATTTTCATTGCCCTTCGACAATTTCAACATATAGAAATATTCTTGTTAATATTAGAAATACATTATCATATAATGACGTCACGTGACGTCATATGACATTTATTTGCACAAAATGTTTAAAACTTCTAGAGACCTATATACTGACTAAATATCAACTTTCTATCATAAATATGACAGATTTTATAAGCATTTGAAAATTTACGACCTTGGTTCGAATCTTGGATTCGCCATAGAACCATGGACTTTTCGAATTTTGAAAAACGGACACCTGGATGCACAACTACAGCCTAACATACACATTCTGTGAAATTTTGATGAAAGTCGGTCCAGAAATAATGGCTGTAGACCGCGTACAAACTTTTTCAGGTGACGTCAAGTCTGACGTTATATGACGTCATATGAATATGAAATTCAATGCATCCGAAAGCTCATGGTTTGAAATACATGCCATAAAATTCTGATTGTTCAGGGCCAATGGCAACACATCGAAATTAACACAAATATAAGAGGAAGAAAAAAAGAATAATAATAAGAAGAAGAAGAAGAAGAAGAAGAATAAACAGTACAAACCCAATATGACTTTCTGCCAGTAGGCAGAAAGTCCTAATAATAAACAGAACAAACCCAATAGGACTTTCTGCTTTAGGCAGAAAGTCCTAATAATAAAAAACATAACAAACCCAATAGGACTTTCTGCCGAACGGGCAGAAAGTCCTAATAAGAAGAAACATAACAAACCCTATACGTTTTCCGCAGGTTTGCGGAAAGCCGTAAATATACATTCATTATACGCAGAAATGGGTAGATACCCGTTATACATATCACGATATGAGAGAACAGTTAAATTATGGTTAAAATTGTTCGGAACAAAAAGCAACAATTACATACTAAATTATATCACAAAAACACAACGATTAGAAATAGAAGAGCATGATAACAGAAAAAAAATGGTCATCAAAAGTTAAGAGTTTTATTGCAAAACGCAAGCTTCAACGACGTATAAATGTTTCCAGAATCAGTAAATATTAAAATATTGTCCTATTTTGAGAAATCGCTTAAGGGATATTTACATTACACAATGGGAAATAAATATGGAGTCTTGTTCATCTTTGTATCTGTTTAAAGAATTCAAAACAACTTTTGAAAGATCCAGTTATCTAATTTTGTTAGACAATACTACATTCTGAAATATCATCGCAAAAATAAGACTTTCTTCACATAGATTATTAATTGAAACTGGTAGACATCAACAAATCGAACGGACACTAAGGAAATGTAGATATTGTGATAAGAACGAAGTAGAAGATGAATTTCATTTTATACTGATATGTCCACTATATAATAATTTTAGAACTTACTTTACAAATAGATCGAATATGTTTATATTTTTTTGAACTGATATACTGCGAAAAAAACTAGTGTTGATAAGATTAGCGTTGTTCTGGTAAAAGGCATTTATAATTAGAGACAGTATTCACATCTAAAGGATTTTGACAGCGTTGTGCTTCCATTGTCTATAAAAATGGATGTGTGTAAGAATATATATGTGCGGCTGTGTATATTTGTGTGTATAGATACATATATGTATTGTTGTATATGTAGAAATACGGGTAAATGTGTTTATATATATTATGTATATGTGGGAGTTCTCCCGGCTCTCCATCTCTCTCTCTAGCTATCCCTTTCACATCCGTCTATTATCTAGTGAATATTTAACACGTCCATTTATAACATACGAAAATATCATTTTATTCATCACCTCATCATTCCTAAATGCATTTATTTATTGAATTTTTTTTGCTACTTGGCCATAGATTTTTTAATTTATTATTCATAACACTAATGTTCGAAAACACTCTCATTGGCAAAAGAATATTAACACGCATGCAATTGATGTTTGTTTTATGTATTGTATATGTAAGATGACGAGCTGTATATGCTCAAATCTGAAAATAAACTTCTGTTCTGTTCTGTATTAGAAATTTAATAATGCGCATCGCGTCTGTGTTTTAGTGTGAATTTACTCACAGTATTTTTCCTTCCTTCTGTATAGAGAGAAAGATGCAAGTCATGTTACAATACAAGATTTTATTGTTTATTTCGTGTCCATTAAACCAGAAGTAAAACAAGAGTCGCTCACCTGAGAAACATTGCCTTCATTGCCAGCACTGCTTTAGAAATGAAGATGTTAGAGTGTAACCACTGCATATATTTGTGATTTTCTGATTCCATGGGCCTAAAATACAACTCAGTATCAGTAAAATATCAGTCATAATTGAACTCATATGAGATATTGTTGCCATTATCAGATAAACTACACATGGAGAGAGAACATACTGATAGAACAGTTATCAGGAGCGAAAGGTTCTGGTATTTTTAGTTTTAATTATCCGATCATAACATTTATAAATACATATACACATACTGAGTAACATTCAGCAATAAACATAAATACAGATAATCAGCGAAATAATCACAATTTACTGAGATTACAGGGAAGTAATCCGAAAACTAGGTTATATCCGAAACACACATATTAGAGATAGGTTTTTTTCTCACCATTTTCGGAAAATGACGCCGACCCCCAGAATTGGGAATTTTTTGCATCGTTTATCAAAACTGGGAAAAACTCACACCATAGTATTATTAATGATGCCCCTGAACATATTCATAAACTTTCAAGGCAATACGATAAATTGTTATTGAGATATAAGGTTGATAGTAACTTACTGGAAAACGTTACCCAACAGCTGCAATGCCAATGCCGACGCCGACGCAAGGGTGACTACAATAGCTCTCATATTCTTCGAATAGTCGAGCTAAAATGTGTTGTATGATGAATAAGGTCTACACTGTCAGCCAATAAGATCTGATTGTGAACATTCTTTGACTTGGCCTAAGAACTATCTAACTTGAGTCTTCATTGTTTGCAAAAATAGCATATTTGAAATGAAAGGTCAAATATCTCTCACCTTTAAAACTTTTCTTAGGCATAAATCATAAGGACCCCCAAATTCTGATTTGGACCCCCCCCCCCCCACCAAAAAAAATTGGGGGGTCAAAAAGAGCCCCAATTGCAACCAAGGAGGGAAATTCCTGTAAATATGTCAGCGATTTCTTGCGGTATATCCACATAATGGTCCACCATCTAGTAGCAGAGTAGGGAAAACAAAGTAATTAATTGCCTTTTTGTAATCAACTTTTTTCTTTTGTTTTAAATGACTGTGCTCTATCATGAAAAAAAATAAACTTCTAATTTCAAGAAAATCAAAGTTATAATTGTATGTGAGGCATTGAAATTTGATCATTGATAGCTTACTATTGCTTAGAAATCCCGAGATATTGACGTTTTTGCAGTTTTTTCCAACGCAAATTTAAATGCGTTACAAACGCGTGTAAGGTTTAAAAATAGATTTCTGAAAAATCGGTGACATCGTAAGTGCCTATTCGCACATGCGCAAGTAAATTTCTGATAATAGCAGTTTAATACTTTGAAACGACGTGGAGACAGCCAAGAGATTTAACCTTCATGTAGACAGTGATAAATATTGATGTCACTATGATTGAAATCTAGACGTATTGTAGCCGGGTAAAGGCACAGGTATTTGACACAATCCACAATAATTGTCCAAATATGCTATATAGCATATTTGGACAATTATTGTGGATTGTGTCAAATACCTGTGGGTAAAGGTATTTGGTGATAAATCAATAGGCAAGAACACATTAGGCTTGGTAGCTCAGTTGGTAGAGTGCAGGATGGCGGTCTTGCCATGATTTTTTCACCACCTGTTACTGTTAAGCATAACTACTTACCTCTTCGATAGTTGACGTTGAAAACATTTTGTTTACAGAACGCATTATCGACCACGTCATCTATGTGAAGTGCCCGTATAACGAAATTCAAGTTCTATTTATAAACGGGAAACTCCCAGCTTATTGGGTAAGATCAGAAACGATTTTATTTGCTAATAATTCGAAAATCAGTACATATCTGGCCGTTGTTAGACTTAATAACAAAATAGTGCAACTGGGAGGAAGTCACTTTAATATTCATGCAGTTTCCCCAAAAGTGTATCCTACTTCAGGATTTTTCTTTCCCCAATGAAAAAATATGTTATATTTTACTCAAATATGATATTAAGGCCCCTTCTCCAAAATCTTTAAAAAAAAAATTGGCTCTTAAATTTGTTAATCCATACATTGAATCATGTTATCATATTTCTTTTTTGCTATGTGCGTATATTCGCAGATGATACCAAGATGTACAGTTCATGGAGACAGAGATAGACTAAAGGATATTGAGAATCTGTCAGACTGGTCAGACAAGTGGCGGTTAGAATTTAATACTCATAAGTGTAGTGTAATACCCATAGGTCACATTAACCCGGGACACAGATATCACATGAGAGACAATAAGGGGAATTATCATGGGCTTCATGAAAGTAAAATAGAAAAAGATCTAACCATTCAAGCAGACAATAAACTGACATTAAATTTTCATCAACGCGTGGCCAAAGCTAATCGAACTCTGAGAATTATTAAACGCTCATTTGCCAACACAGACAAACAAGTCATTTAAAAAAAAACTGTATACAACTATGGTTAGACCAGTGCTAGAATGTGGGAATGCAATTATAATACTGGTGATATTGACAAGTTAGAAAGAGCAAATGCCTACAAGGCTATGTTCTGAAGTGAAAGATCTACCATATGAAGAGAAACTTAGAGTGCCTTAAAGCTACCATCACTGTACTATAGAAGAGACAGAGGGGACATGATCCAGGTTTATAAGATCCTCAATGGATTGTTGTAGTTGTATTGGGGTTTACCGTCGCTGCGATAGTATTTCAATCATATAGCGACGTCCAGCTAATTACAGGTGGAGGAAGACCCCGAGTACACAGAGGTACCCGGGTAGAACCACCGACCTACCGCAAGCCAGCTGGAAGGCTTCCTCACATGAAAAATCCGAAGTCCCTACTGGGATTCGAACCCACAGCGGTGAGGGGCTGAGAGATTTGTAGTCCACGACTGTAACCGCTCGGCCACGGCGGCCCCTAAGATCCTCAATGGAAGTGACAAGGTAGACCAGGATAGACTGTTGCCACTCCAGCACGCATCCAGAACCATTGGCAATGGCATGAAGCTTACCAAATAGTATTGAAGATTGAACACAGGGTCTCTTAATACTAGGGTCATGCAACTCTCTGATTGGCTGAAATAACTTGTCTCGCGAGAACGAGATTGGCATACCTGCGCCATTTTCGAATTTTATTGAGAGAAAGAGGAAAGTACCTGCTATGTATCCGCTCGTCTTTACTTTTTAAAGCTAAATAAACTGATGATTATTAGTTTACACACACAATATAATAATTTCTCATTTGCCTCCCCGATTTATTTTTCTTTTATAATTTCTCATTTGCCTCCCCGATTTATTTTTCTTTTATAAGGCAGTTAACAATTAAAGGTTAAAATAATATCAAATAATTTGTGTAATCATCCCGGGATCAAATGTTTACAAAATGGCGGATTTTGCAGGTGTACCTTGCACTTCTTATGGGTTTGATTATCACTTGTTTTGTACTTTGGGGGGGTGGGGGTGATAATCGGCCGTCTCAAAAAAGCTTTCTTAATCATGTATTCTACCTTGATGTATAATATCAATACAGCTATTTTATGTATTACATATATTTCCATTCTATTATTACACAATTGAATTTTGTTTATGCGCGTTTTAAGAGAAACAGGGTGATATTTCAAGGTTGGGCATTTTATTTATACAGTAGTTGTATTTTGTTTTGAAATGATAATCTGGGAAGGGAACATACCTTAAGAATTACTCTTCTAAAATAAGTTAATAATTCTCAATCCGAAGGATTAACTGTATTGAAATTGATTTTCTCAAGTTCATATTTTTTTAATTATATTATAAAGACATATAAACACATAGTATAGTAGAGATTTTTGTTTATAGTTTGTTATCATTTAAAGAACTAAACTCATATATGACAACAAGGCCTCTTAATACTCTTGTATATATAGAGACCCTGATGACAATTACAAAATAAGGGAATTCACACCTCTTACTCGTGACTTGCTGTGTATCCTTTAGGCGTTCCTTTTAAATTTCTGTTACCGATAACAAGTTCGAATCATGATATAAAAACTAACACAGAATATCATTGCGTTGCTTAACAACAGCCCTCAAAATACATGTATTAGATTCCAGATCTAAATCTTCACTCCATCTGAAATTAAATCCTGTCCCCGCCACCTCTTTAAATATGCATTTCACAATATGATGACAGTAAGTAAGATGAAATAAGTTAACTTGAGATGGTGTATGAAAACTACTTTGCTCAATTAGCAGATAAATTATCTTCTGCGTCATTATTTTTAAATGGTCTCATTTCAATAATTTAACACGTGAACTTTATTTCTCTCAAGTACAAGATTATTGTACAATATGGAGTATTTACATGCATAAATATAAATGAAAACAATAATTCCGGTTAACAATTTAACAATTTCAATTCGGTTTAGGCAAGTAAGGACATTCGTATGGACATTAAGGTAATAGAAAGAAAGAGGAATGGATATGAAATCGGGGTATGTGTGTGTGTGTGGGGGGGGGGGGGGGAGGAGTATAGTATAGTATAAACCAAAATTCTAAGTTAATAGGGGGTCATAATTGTTAATATATTCCATCAAGTGTTATCTTCCTTTATAGTATGATACCCCTAAACATATTAAAGATGTTTCAAATCAATCCCATGCCTGGATACTGAGATATAAGCATGAAAGTACCTTGCATGTAAAACTTTAACCAAAATTTCTAAGTTAAAAAAGGGCCATAACTTGTAATATATTCCATCAAAAGTTATCTACCTTGAAAGTATGATACTCCTAAACATATTAAAGATGTTTCAAATCAATCGCATGCCTGGATACTGAGATATTAGCATGAAAGTAACTTGCATGCAAAACTTTAACCAAAATTTCTAAGTTAAAAAGGGGCCATAATTTGTAATGTATTCTATCAAGAGTTATCTACCTTGGTTGTCTGATGCCCCTAAACATATTCATAAACTCTCAAGTCAATACCATGAATGCTTATTGAGATACAAACTAAATAGTAGCTTGCACGCAAAACTTTAACCAAATTTTCTATTGCATGCAAAACTTTAACCAAAATTTCTAAGTTAAAAAGGGGCCATAATTCATATCAAATTCAGTCAAGAGTTATCTACCTTGGTTGCCTGATGCCCCTGAACATATTTATGAACTTTCAAGTCAATACCATAAATGGTTATTGAGATATAAGGTTGATAGTAACTTGCATGCAAAATTTTAACCAAAAACTGCAACGCCAACGCCGACGCCGACGCCAGGGCGACTACAATAGCTCTCATATTCTTCGAATAGTCGAGCTAAAAACAGTCCGAGTATGTTCAACATTTCTGGCGAAAATATTGCAAACAGTATATGCGATATTTACAAGACTTACGTTTGAAGTGGGAGGTATTGGCATGGCTGCTAATTTATTGTTGAATGTTCGGGGGTATGTATATTAAGGATAAAATGCAATACTGATATTGCAGTTTTATTTTTTCTTTAGTTTTACACGAAAGAGATTGGCGACATTCCGTCGGTCAGATCTCTTCCGACCAAACGCGTTTTCGACTGCTGTAGCGCGATTCCTTTGGCAAGGAGTTGATTTTTGTACTTGAAACATGATGTACTTTTTTCAGTGGACGGAGTTACCTACCTTTTTATATAAAAGGTAATTGTTTTTAATGGGCAGCAACGTACCGGGTACCTTTGTTCCTCAGTGGCAATGTTTCTATTGTTACATAATGTACAAATCCTTTCTTCATATGGAGTTAAATCATAGCGACCTGTCTCAATTAGTAAGCGGTGATTTGGCAGTATGAAACTTTTAAAGGGTCTCTGCTTCATGTGAATTTAAGGACGTCATGTAAGCTTCAAATGTATGTTCGATTTTGAAAGAGGTGTAAATTCGACCTGTGTTTGTTGCAGTTGTGCATGACAGTTTTGTTTGAAGTGATCGAGTATTATTTGTTTAACTGATTTATGTATATTGATATTTCACAGCTGAAACTGGTTATTCCATAAATAAGGCACACCGACAGAACACAAAATTTCTTTCATACGCTTAGGTCATTTGTAAGTATTTGGCTGATTTAATATAAATTTGAACAGACCAGTTACGATTATTATTAGCTGTCTAGGTAAGCTAATTGCCTCAGAGCTAAACAATAGATTAACCAAATATTTAGTTGAGAACAATATACTAGAAGAAAATCTAGAAGGGTTTAGGAAGAAGTATTCGTGCACTAGCCATATTTTTACCCTCCATTCAGTTTTTCAAATTTTGAAGAAGAAAAAAAAAGAAAAAAACTATTTGCTGCTTTTGTAGATTTTTCTCAGGCTTTTGACAAAGTCTGGAGGGCGGGATTGTGGCATAATCTGTTACGTTATTCTATCAACGGAAAATTCTTTGCTGTCATTCATAACATGGATCAAAATATAAAGTCATGTATTTCACATAAAGGCTCATTGTCGCCAATTTTCATATCAGAATTCGGAGTAAGACAAGGGGAAAATCTGTCCCTTCTTTTTATTCATTGTTCTTGAATGACATACAATCCAAGAAGTTTGAATATGGTGCAAAAGGCGTGGAGCTGAAAGCCCCAAATGATTTAACACTTTGGCTCAAACTATTAATTCTACTCCCCCCCCCCCCCACACACACACACTACCCGGATGGACGTCGCTATATGACTGAAATAATGTCGAAGCGACAGTAAACTGAAATAGTCAAGTCAAGTCACCCACGCACACACCGTATCCTACGCAGAAGGACCAGAATCAGATCTTGGTGTGCGAGTGCCGGCAAAAGAAAAGTGCTGGCCGCCATTGGGTCACTGTTGATCCGCACCTGTGCCATCAGAGAGGCAATGTTTTCTCACATCAGACGGTTGATCAGCACCACGCTCAGCACCAGCTGTGGGCGTAAGACGTGTCTTGTTTTTGGAATTAATTATACGACCTGACGAGGCGAATACGTTGACATTGGACTGCATACCATCTCCACGTTGAGCCTGGTTGGTTGATGTCCATGGTCTACACAGTTGGCTGCCTGGATCCCCCTCTTGGTGAAACTCCACGGCGCCTAGATATAGGACGGCTTCGATTGCTATGTGAGCGGCTACGTGAGAGGGATTGCGTACGGGTCACGTGACTACCAGACACACGCGGCATGTATTTGTCTCTGAGAGTCAACACTGTTTACTGGATTCTGATTGGCTGTCACCGAAGAGGTGTCACTTTTGCCTAGTTTGTTTATATTGTCGGTGTTTGAGCCCTCGACAGCTACTGATTGAGCGCCGTAAATGATGCTGTGCCATTGCGGAAACATGTTAGAGACCAACCTACCATCTTTGGTTATTTTGGCAGGAAAGATGAGATTAATTTTGCTGCTAGGGCTGTCATAACAGAGTTTAGTCAATTCTGGCCATAAGGACTTACGAGCATTTGCGATCGCCTTCCGGAAGTCCCTATTAATATTGCAGTTAGTGTTCTTCAGTTTATTTGCACGTGAAATAATCAACTCAGTGTCTCGTGTGTCAAGGCAGTAAAGAATAATTGGCCGTGTCTTTTCACGCTTAAATTGGCCAAGACGGTGGACAGGGGACATCTTAGGACAGGGCTCAATATCTAGGTGATCACTTAAAAAGTTGTTTATCGTTTCATGACAATTTTCATTTCTATGTTCCGGAATTCCAATGAATATGAGATTGTTTCGCCTACTGCGCGCTGTGTTTTGTATTCAAGTATTTGCACCTAGAAAAATAAAGATGTTAAGTCATCTTCATAAAAAAAGCCTAAACGCAAAGGTAAACCTGAGCCAAAACAACTAATTTTTAACACTGATCCAACCAAGAAATATAGGTTAAAGCCATTAATTAGCATTTTTTTTAAAAAAATCATATCATGATGTACATGTGTACCTAGCTTCATAAAATATGAAGTCATCTTAGAAAACAAGCTTAAACACAAAGGTAAACCTGAGGCAGAACAACCATTTTTTCAATGTTCATCCAACCATGAAATAATGGTCACAGCTATACATTTGCATAAATATTAAATAGATCATATCATGAAGTACATGTGTACCTAGTTTCATAAAGTTGTGAAGTCATCATCATAAAAAAAAGCTCAAACGAAAAGGTAAACCTGAGCCAAAACAACCAATTTTTCAATGTTCATTCAACCATGAAATAGTGGTCACAGCTATAAATTTACGTAAATATCAAATACATCATATCATGATGTACATGTGTACCTAGTTTCATAAAGTTTTGAAGTCCTCTTCATTGAAAAAAAAAGCTTAAAAGGTAAACGTGAGCCAAAACAACCAATTTTTCAATGTTCATCCAACCATGAAATAATGGTAACAGCTATCAATTTTCATAAATTTTAAAAAGACCATATCATGATGTACATGTGTACCTAGTTTCATAAAGATGTGAAGTCATCTTCTTAGAAAAAAAAGCTTAAACGCAAAGGAGTTGGCGTGGTATCAACAACCTTATTTATAAGAAAATAGGTAACTTTTTCCATTGAAATTGTACATCGTAATTTCAAGTGCCGCGACTAATTTGATCATTGATAGGTTTCATGAAATTGGTCTTATTTAGCGTGGAAGGGATGAATAAAGACATACAGAGACAAACAACACCCCGTTGCCCGAGGAATCGCCATAAAAATGTTCACGAATACAGAACAGAACAGAACATATATTTTATTGATTTGTACCATGTACATCATCAAGTGTATAAACATTCAATATTTTGAAGCATAATATATATATATATATATATATATATATATATATATTTCTCATCAAAATTTCACCAATTACACTCCAAAGTATGATAATAACATGCTGTCACGTAATAAAATAATTCTTTGTGCATGTTATAATTCTGTTTTATAAATGGGACACACACACACACACTATATGCCATAAGAAGTAATTTTCTCAACCAGCAATTTAAAGAGGATGAACCATAATATTCAATCTTTATTTATATTTATAATATTAGATCTTAAGAATGGCTAAATTTTTATTTGTTACTTGATTTCATCAATTCTCCTAACTCATGTAAATTTGGACGATTATAATAATAATGTTTTATATTTTTTCTAATATCCTTACAACAAGAACAGATAAGTATAAAATGTAATTCATCTTCGACATAATTACCATTACAGCATTGACAAAGTCTATCTTCTCTTGGTACTCTATTTTTTGCACATCTTCCTGCCTGAATCCTTAACGAATGAGACGATAATCTAAACCTAGTAATGAAAGATCGTAATGAATAAGGAATAGCATCTAAATACACTGAATATTCAAAATGTGTTTTAGCAGAGTTAAACAACGATAAAACACTACTATTTTCTTTTGCGGAATACCAGTTTTGTATAAAATTGTCTTTCAATGTTCGTTCGAATAGGCATAAAAACATGTTAACATTAACATTTTCCGGATTATTCCATAGATATGAAAAACCATATTCACACAACATCTTTTTTATATTGGAAACCCAGTTCATACAACCTTTAGAACAATCACCCAACGACAAAGAGTACACTCGTTGTAAAATAATATTATCAGAATCTAATAATTTGAACCAGTATTTTAAAATACTCAAATAACGTTTTATAGATAATGGATATCTACCCAGCTCACCATAAACTCCCCAGGAACATATCTTATTTCTAACCTTTAAAATATTTTTACAAAATTTTAAGTGATTTTTAACCAGGTTTTCCAAAGGAAAACTCTGGTTATTAGATTGGGGTATGTCGGCGGGCGGGCGTAAACAATTTCTTCTGTGCGCAACTCCTCCTACATTTTTCAACGGATTTGGCCCAAACCTTTACAGAAGCATTATTACAGTGGCCTGGCGCATATTGTCAGGGTTTTGTGGTTCGACTATTTTTTAAGGAGTTATGGCCCTTTGTTATTTTTTCACATATGTAATATATAGGGAAATATTCTTTCTGTGCGCAACGCCTCCTACATTTTTCAACGGATTTGGCCCAAACTTTTACAGAAGCATTATTACATAGTGACCTGGCGCATATTGTAAGGGTTTTGTGGTTCGACTATTTTTTATGCAGTTATGGCCCTTTGTTATTTTTTCACATATGTTATATATAGGGAAATATTCTTTCTGTGCGCAACGCCTCCTACATTTTTCAACGGATTTGGCCCAAACCTTTACAGAAGCATTATTACATAGTGACCTGGCGCATATTGTAAGGGTTTTGTGGTTCGACTATTTTTGATGCAGTTATGGTCCTTTGTTATTTTTTCACATATGTAATATATAGGAAAACATCCTTCTGTGCGCAACTCCTTTTACATTTTTCGACAGATTTGGCCCAAACTTTTACAGAAGCATTATTACATAGTGACCTGGCTCATATATTCAGGGTCTTGTGGTTCGACTATTTTTTATGCAGTTATGGCCCTTTGCCCCTTAACGGATGTAATATAAAGGGAAATATTCTTTCGTGCACAACTTCTACATTTATTGATAAATTTTGTCCATACTTTAACAGAAGTACCTTCACTAAGTCACCCTGGAGAGTATTACCTGTATTTTGCAGTTTGACCATTTTTGATGGAGTTATGCCCCTTTGATAAAATTCCTTGTCCGGAGCATAACTCCTACATTATAAGAGGTATTGACTTGAAACTTTATAGGTGCATACATCTCATTGAGGCGGCATGCAGTGCATAGGAACTTCACTCTGTGAAAATGGATTATCTCCCCTTTCAGTTGTCAAATTTGAAATCCCATACTTCATGCATATTTATATAT
This sequence comes from Solen grandis, assembly GCA_021229015.1. Lineage (NCBI taxonomy): Eukaryota > Metazoa > Mollusca > Bivalvia > Adapedonta > Solenidae > Solen > Solen grandis. The sequence goes on from CM037782.1 coordinate 19,420,899, forward strand.
GATGTGCCATTGTTATGTAAAGTTTGTGTGACATCCATCTTACGGTTTAGGAGGAGTTGGGCTTTCAAGCTATTTTTGTTTAAAACAAATGAAAATGGATTATCTCCCCTTTTGGTGGTCAAATGGGTTTAGGAATTGTGCTTACAAGAATAGGGATAACAGACAGATAGACAACTGATGATTCCTATATACCCCCACAAAAAAATAAAGTAGAATTTAGTTAAAGTGAATGCTTAAGTGACATTTTCAGAAGCAGATTGTTGCATCATATTCATGTCTTGTTCAAAGTTTATGTGGATAAATTTAAGTTAAAAATCCTTGTTGCACATATTATGTATGTTTGCTTTATGCAGAATTGCATTAGATTTAATAGACATTGAGCATAAAATTATTTGACTGATACAAATAATCTGTACTGGGACGAAACATCGCGAAAAGAAAACCTGGTTTTGTGACAATTCCTGTCACTTGTTTTTCTACTTCTTTAGACCTTGTATAACCCCAAAGCATAACTTAAAACTGAACCAACAAATGCATCATACAGTTGACATAAATTAGACGGATTTAATGCAAATATCTGACAATTAATAAGCAAAATAATTAAAGCTTTAAGTGCTTTATCAGCAATATATTCTTGATTCAGAGTAAAATTTCCTGTGTAATTAAAAACTGTCCCTAAATAATTAAAGTTATCAACACTATCAACCTCTATACCGTTATACGACCAGTACTCATTTTGTAGTAAGCGACCCCTTTTTCTAAAAACCATGACTTTAGTTTTAGATATATAAACAGGTAAGCCCCATTTTTCACAGTATACGTGTAATAAGTCCAAGTGATCCTTTAAATCTTGCGGTGATTTACCAAATATTACCATATCATCCGCAAATAGTAACATTATTAATGAAATATTTTCTACACATAATCCTGAATTAATATCATTTTGTAAAGACAATTCTAGATCTTTTGTGAAGAGGGCGAACAAAATCAGAAACAACCAGAATCTAAAATTGCGTTAAATATATCACACATATGAGATCCTAATATATCTATACTTGCAATTAAATATTCATTCATAATACAGTCACTACCTGTAGCTTTATTCGTTTTCAAAAATTAACACTTCTTAACTTCTTGATACAATGGTTTTTCTAAAAATTCATCACAAT
>CM037782.1:19422167-19448681 GCA_021229015.1 Solen grandis
TAAGATTGAATAATTTTCTACAAATCTAATACTTTCTGTTAGTTACCACAATCCATTTTCCCCTTTTTTTGAAAGAATTTTTCAATCAATTAATATGTCTCACCCATATTTATTTTACTCACTTTATTTTACATAGACTTAATTATAGGGAAAACTAGAAAAATCTTGTCAGAAACCAGAATTAGAGTTAAGATAATTGGTGTGTAACATAGCCTTGTGGACCTCTACCAAGTTTGTTCAAACCATGTCCCTGGGGTCAAAATTGGTTCCGCCCTAGGGGTCACTTCTGCAGGTGGTTTATGTATTCAGTATGATTCTTTATACTAAAATAGGCAATGAAGGCACTGTTTCTCAGGTGAGTGATTCAGGGCCCTCTTGTTTTCATTTTTTATGATGTTTTTGGCCCTATTCATGGCCATTAAAAGAATATTGTATTCTGGTATTGTAAAGGTGTATCCCATTAAAATGTTTTCGTGTTAAATAGATCATTACAAGAATTTATGGGGTAAATTAATGTTTTTTGCTGTTTAAATGGGAATTTTTTATGGATTGTGCTTGAAGTAGTGATAGAAAGTAGCGAACCCCACCCACTAACCTTGCCTTATTGGTTTATTAGATGGCGATTAGCCGTCTTATGCTGAAGAACGAAATCAGGCCTTGCTAATTTGCATATTTTCCACAACAGTTTTAACTGTACCTCTCCGCGCTTAGTGCGGATCCATGAAATGCGATTCTGCACTAACTAATACGAGTGGAATATGTTACACAGACGTTTAAATCATAACCGTAACCGCTTTTAGTGTGTTATTGTTTGTTAACATGTTTTCTTTTGCCATTACTTTGCATTGGAAGCATCAATTTTAAGCGTGAAAAAATATCCGTGACATTTCTTAACCAGAACAGCAACCCATCTTACGTATATGAAGATCTACTCCTGTAAAAAGAAAAAATAATGCTTCGTATGTATGTAATTGACCTAAAGTAGTCCACACAATATTTTGCATGATGGCGAGATAGGTTCCTCCCAGGGCATTTCTTAACTTGGAAATAGATGGGCAAACATTCTAGTATCTTAAATAATCAAATACCTGGTCAATTTCTACATATACAAAACAAGATAGAATTCGCTAGCACTACAGAAAGAGAATGACCTACTTAGGTATGCAGCTCTTTATGAATGAAAGGTTCACGACCTTTACTCAGGATTATTATGTTACAAACAGAAATTCTGTAGCAACAGCGGGTGGAGTTTTTGTCGTCATGTGACTGCTTCAATAACTTCAGAAACTCTGGGTTTATAATGTTAATTATCCTGTCGCCGTCTCTCAGCGCATTGTGCGCTTTGATATATATTTGCAGCAGTCATTTTCTTGCAAATTTGATGTGTAATTAAATGCCAATCACTATAAAATGCTTGTTTCAATCAATTTAATTAGATATCGAAACTAAAAAAACAAATGATTGCCTTGTTATATGTAGCATTATAGCGGGGTTTTCCTAAGGCATTAGCGGTATGATGGTTATTGTATTTAAAAAGGGGAAAACTGAGGAACAAAGATTGACTTAGGAGATCTAGGCAATACATCTAAGTGTTCTTCATATTCTAAAATAGTTTTTAATACTCCATAAATATCTTATAATGAACTTTTTTTCTAATTGTAAAAGCCATTCCATTTGGAAATGGCCAATTACAGAGTGTTTAAAATTTACAGAAAAAGAATTAATACTTGAATTATTCACATTTTCAAATTCAATGAAATATCTTTAAGCATGTAAAAGAAAGTCAGTTCAGTATCATTTGCAGCATTTGCCTTAATATGTTTAATTAAAATCTTTTTGGAATTGGCAACTTTAAACCAGCACTTAATGATTCTAACAGTTTTTAGCTCACCTGAGCACAACATGCTCAAGGTGAGCTTTTGTGATTGCCCTTTGTCCGTCGTCTGTCGTGCGTCGTCAACAATTTGGCTTCTTGGTCTAGAGGCCATATTTTTAGGCCAATCTTCATGAAACTTGGTCAGAATGTTTGTTTCGATAAATTCTTGGACAAGTTAGAATTTGGGTCATATGGGGTCAAAAAAGTAGGTCACGAGGTCAAATCTTAGAAAAAACCTTGTTAACACTCTAGAGGCAAAATTTTTGGCCCAATCTTCATGAAACTTGGTCAGAATGTTTATTTCCATAAAAACTTGGACAAGTTCAAATTTGGGACATGTGGAGTCAAAAAGTAGGTCATGAGGTCAAATCTTAGAAAAACCTTGTTAACACTCTAGAGGCAACTTTTTTGGCAATATCTTTAAGAAACTTGTTTGGAATGTCTGTTTCCATAATATCTTGGACAAGTTCGAAGTTGGGTCATTTGGGGTCAAAAAGTAGTTCATTAAGGAAAATCCAACATGTTGCTCCTTTATAATCAGGTGAGTGATTCAGGGCCAATTCAGGGCCATCATGGCCCTCTTGTTTTACATACCTGGATACCTTCTAAGTTCTCCATAAACTATAATAGAACTAGTATTCAATTTAACATTCAAAAAGCTTTTTAAAGATTTTAAGTTGATTCTCTTTATTTCTTAAGATTTGGCATACCTCATGTTTCAAAATAATTAGTATTGGACCTAAAAATGCACCAAATAATTGGCAGTAAATTTTAGACTTGATATCTTCTTCTTCTTCGGTCGTTTGACATATTTGCTCCAGCATTCTGGGTTGGAGGTTCTCTTTGGCTGTTCTCCATTTCTTTCTGTCTCTCGCATCCTCTTACTTTAGCCGTAGGCTTATCAGGTCCTCCATGATGGTGGCTTGCAAGGACTTCTGCGGCTGACCACGTTGTCTCACCCCAGGAACATGCCAGTTGTCCTACACCTTCCTAACCCAGTCATCTTTGTCTTTTCTGACCACGTGTCCAAACCACTGCAGGTGCCACCTTTTCAGCGATGCTATTGATCCCAGTCAGTGTCAGCAGATCAGTGTAAGATGACTGCTCACACAGCCTGGGTCCAAATATTTGTCTTAGCATCCTACTTTCTGTTGTTGCCATCCTCCTTTCACTTTTGGTGGTCAGTGGCCAGATTTCACTGCCATACATCATGCAGCTCCGGATGCAGCTGTTGTACACACGTCACTTCATATATCAAAAAGATTTAATTGATTTACATTTTATGAAGTAACAAAGTCATTGATTAATCAGATCAATGGCTGTCCGTCGTCCACAATTATTTCAACTGACATCTCCTCCGAAACCACTAGGCCAAATTTGATGAAAATTGTCTGTGATGTTCCTTGCATGAAGCTCTACCAAAGTTGTTCAAATGGTTCCGGTCCATTGCATATCTGGGTCACAAGAGCTAAAAATAGATTTTTAAAAGTTAATTCTTTAAAAGTCTTCTTCTCCAAAACCGCAAGGCCTAGAGCTTAGATATTTGGTGCGTGGCATTGTCTAATGGGCCATTACCAAGTTTGTTCAAATCATGAACCTTGGGTTGAAATTGGCCAAGCCCCAGGGGTCACTTGATTTTACATAGACTTATATATATATGAAAAACTAGAATAATCTTCTTCTCATAAACAAGGCCTGGAGTTTAGATATTTGGCGTGTAACATGGCCTAGTAGACCTCAATCAAGTTTGTTCAAACCATGGCCCTGAGGTCAAAATTGGCCCCGCCCCAGGGGTCACTTGATTTTACATAGACTTTTTTAGGAAAAAAACTAGAAAAATTTCTTATCAGAAACCACAAGGCCTAGAGTTTAGATACTTGGTGAGTAACATGGCCAAGTGAACATCTGCCAATTTTGATAAAATCATGGCCTTGGCATCAAAATTGGCTCCGTCCAAGGGGTCACTTGATTTTATATAGACTTATTCGAGCAATGACCTTCAAAGTTTGGATGGCAGGTACAGTTTTTGTGTTGAATTTAGTTGATCTTGCTGTACTTCTGCATAGATTATGTATTCACTATGACTTGTAATACAATGTTTCTCAGGTGAGCGATTCAGGGCCATCATGGCCCTTTTGGTTTTTTTAACAGGAAAGGAAAGGTAAAAAAGGGGGAAATAAATTTTTTAAAGGTTAAACACATTTGGAGTCAGTTGTTTAAAAAGAGGGTCGATCGGGAGACCAAAGATGGAACTCTTTTTTTTTTTTTTGGCCATAGTAAAATTTTAAGTATAGTGAAATAAAGTACCAAGGTAATTAAAATCACTGTTTCAATTGGGTGACCATAAATTGTCCATTCCTCTTTGTCTTTGTAAAGGGCCTCTTTTTCTGAATGCAGTCATTTTAGTCTCTGCTCCTTCAATTCCAGTTATTGCAATATTCATGTAAAAGATCAAGGTAGTTTTGTATTTCCTCAGGTTTTTTACCAAATATGGTCATATAATCTGAAAAAGAAGAAATGGATTATAACAGTATTGTCTATCTTGATACCACATTTATGTTAAAATGTAAGAATAACTCTAAATTCCTCAAAGTAATGGCAAAATTACATCCCCTTGCTTCAAGCCAACAGAATATTGAAAATGATCATGGTCTATTGGCCAAGTGGTAAGAGCATCTACCTCAAATCTACCTCTACCTCAATTACCTCCCCTTGCTTCCAGCCAACAGAATATTGAAAATGATCATAGTCTTTTGGCCAAGTGGTAAGAGCATCTACCTCAAATCTACCTCTACCTCAATTACCTCCCCTTGCTTCCAGCCAACAGAATATTGAAAATGATCATAGTCTTTTAATAGCATAAATACGTTACCTGTTATTACTTCAGGTATGTGTCTATTTGTGCACAGCTTCCAAAACAGAGTCCGCAAAATAAACCATTCCCTAAACCCCCTAGTTACCGGAAGTGTAACCCCCGTTCTCCAATTGTGTTTTGGAAGCCATCGAGTTTCAGTGGGTTACCTTGTGTGTCCCTTTCTTGATAGCTTCTGTGCGCTACAGCTCTCCTTTCTTATCTTTTCATAGCCTCGGCTGTGTTATTTATATTGTTCTCTTGGTTTTATTCTATATTCGTGTAGAATTCCCAATCTCCGTCCCGTATCGGGACCTTTTGCCTTGTGTCACGGGTTTCCGTGCTTCGGCTCCCGTGACACTGGTATTATTATATTGATTTTGTATATACTGTTGTCTCGTTTCGAGATTTTTCTTTGTACGGGTTTTCTTCGGTCTTCCCGTCTTTTATTTTGCATACATTGTTCTTTTGTATTGCTATTTAATATGTCGCAGTCCCGGGGTTCCTGCGGACATGTCAAGGTGTCCTTGGATTCCCATCAGTCCTGCCTATCATGTTCAGGGTGCTCTAGGGTCGACACCTGCACCGTTTGCGCTTCGTGGACAGACGAGATATGGAAGAAAGCCTTCTCCCGTCGGTCTTACTCTTCCCGGAAAAGGAAGGCCTCATCTTCCTCCTCCTTCTCCGGGTTCAGCGCTGCTGGGGGTCGGAGTCCCTCTCCCCCTCCTAGGAAGAAGGCTTCCCGCCCCTCTCCGGAGAGGCCGCCTTCATCTCCTGGCTCCCTGCCCGGCTCTCCTTGTGTCAGCCCCAGGGGAGCAGTCAAGGAGACCACTCCGACCGGTCACCGGTCACCGGGCATGACCGGTCAAGTACATGATCGTAGTCATAGCAAAGCTCCCGACCGGTCACCGGTCAGGTCTAGCCACCGGTCACCGGTCAAGACCGGTCACCGACCATCACGGGACCGGTCACCGGGTAACTGCCAGGGACCGGCCCCCGGCCGGGCCGGCCGGGGCCGGTCACCGGTCCGACGCCTCCCGCTAGAGTGGGGTCCCGGTCTTCGCCGATTTTGTCCGAGAATTCGGATTCGAGTTTTTCCTCAGGCAGCCCTGCGGTTTCTCCGCTTCGGCCACCTCCTCTTTCACGTTCAAGGGTGCCCAAGAAACGGTCCCACAACCGTTCCCCGGGTCTTTCCGGTCACCGGTCCCCTAGCTCTGCTACTCGGGACCGGTCCCCTTTACGCTCCACCACGTCTTCGAAGGTTCAAGGTGCGGATGTTTCAGCGCAACCTCAGACCTTTGACCCTTCCACATGGTGGTCCCACATGATGGGGGAATACGCCAGGCATTTCAGCTCTGCCTCCTCCCCCGTCATGCCGGGTGAACCTTCTTCTTCTAGGAGGGATCGGGTTTCTCTGCCACCAGAGACCCTTGATCACAGACTGTTCCTTCAGTCTCCTCCCTCCTCGGGCCCACAGGGCGCTTCTTCCGCACAGCCCCCTATGTGGCCCTTTTTCCCTCCATTTCCTTTCATGGGCTTTCCCCCTCAGGATGCTCCCCCTTCGCGCCCTGAGGCTGGGTCTCCTCCCTCTACTCGCAATCCCCCTACTAGTGGGACTGCTACGAGCGGACAATTGGAGGATGAAATCTCCCTTCATGCTCCGGAGGAGGACTCCTTATTTGCTGAGGACGTGCCTCTTTCGTCCACCTCGCGCCGATCCAGCGCTCATTCCGAACCTCGTACTGACAATCCTCTCTCTGACAAGGACGAGGAGTCAGACGACAATCGGTTTTCCATGGACAGGGCTGTTCAGGAGGTCTTTGCTACCTTACCTGCATCAGTATGCAAACCGGCCCCTCCTCCCTCCCGGAAGAGGTGCGAAGGTTACCTTGACCTTGTCGGTAAGCCTAAGGAGTCCAAATCAGTCGAACCGGAGTTACTCCCTTTCTCTCCGGTCGTCTGTTCGGCTCTGGAGGATTTTGAATCTTCATCCTCCTCTAAGCCAGGACCGGGCTGGTTTATTCCAACTTCGGACCTTCGGCCTTTGGGTTTTAACCCCAAGACCTACAAGTTTCCGGAGGGTGATTTTTCTATCCACCCCCCGAAACTGGACCTAGATGCGAGTCGGCTCCGGCTCAAGGTCCCCTCCTCTTTACCGCTTCAGCAGAAGGTCCTGGATCGCTGGGAGCAACGCTCCCGCTTCCTTTCCGGCATCTCGTCGCATACTGACTCCTTCGTGGCCGCTCTTTCGGTCAAGCTACAACAAAAGGATGCTTTATCTGCTTCCGTCAGGCTTCTTTTAGAGGCCTTAGCAGCGACGGCAAAACATTCGATTTTGCTATCTCTCTCTCTCTCTTCCGAGATGACTCGCTGCAGGCGGGATGCCATCCTGGACGGCCCCAACAAGCTACTTCTCTCTTCTTCTCGAGAAAAGCTTAGGTCGGCCCCTCTTTCTTCTTCGTCCCTCTTTGGGGGCCGAATCAAGGAAGTAGCGGATGCCTCCAGGGAGGAGCAAATGCACGGCGCGGTGGCCTTCCAGCCCCGCACTCCTACTTCGGCTCCCCCTAAATTCCGGATACCGAAGAAACCTTCGGCTTCTTCCGGTAAATCCCCGAAGGACTCGGAAAAGGGCAAGCCTCAATCTCCTTTCAGAGGCAATCCCTCTTCCAGGGGCGCTCGCCAATCTGGTCCGCAGCGACCACGATTTCCTCCTTCATCGCCCCCCACCCCTTCTTCTACCTCTACCAGTCAAAGGGGTAGGAGTAAGCCCTAGGGGTACGTCCTTTCTTCCGCTTCCTCTTCCAGACGTTCGATTAGGAGGAAGAGTGTTTCTGCCCCTTCCAGTAGGCGGCAGACTCACTCATTTCATTCATCATTGGGAGACAATCACCGACGACCAATGGGTCCTGTCTATCGTGAGACACGGGTATCGGGTTCCGTTCAGTCGTCCCCCTCCACTATCACGCTCTCCCATTCATCTCTCCTCCAATCATCCTCGTCTGGGACTCGCCATTTCAGATCTTCTGGAAAAAGGAGCGGTAGAAAGGGTCTCGATTCCAACCTCTCCGGGGTTTTACAGCCGTCTCTTTCTGGTTCCCAAGAAGGACGGCGGGTTTCGACCGGTCATAGACCTGTCTCATCTAAACTCCTTCATTCCGAAGGAACACTTCAAAATGGAAACAACTTCGTCGATCAGGGCAGCCGTCCTCCCCGGTCACTGGGCTGTTTCCCTGGATTTATCGGATGCTTACTTCCATGTATCTATCCATCCTCATTCCAGGAAATACCTTCGTTTCACGGATGGCCGAACTGTCTACCAGTTCAAGGCCCTTCCGTTCGGCCTGTCTTCGGCCCCCAGAATCTTCACCAAAATAGTTTCGGTTCTGGTCGCCAGGGTTCATTTTCGCGGCTCACGCCTCCTGGCGTATTTCGACGACTGGCTTCTTCTTCACATGGACCCAGTCGCTCTTCTCGACGAACTTCGATGGGTGACAGACCTAGCTCTCCGGCTAGGCTTCATCCTCAATTCCGAGAAATCGGAGTTGATCCCATCCCAGAACTTCACGTTTGTCGGGATGCAATTTCTGACCGACCTAAACAGGATCAGAATTCCGGAACCCAGACTTATGTCTCTTCTAACTCTGGTTCGGGGGTTTTCGCGTCGGCAATCGATCTCAGCCCGCGAATTCCTATCGCTTCTCGGAGTACTCAATGCAGCAGCGGATCTTGTTCCGCTGGGCCGCCTTCACATGCGACCTCTTCAGTTTATACTACTCTCGATCTGGCGTCCCAGTCGAGACCATTTACAGACCATTCTTCCGGTTTCTCCGGAATTGGTTCATCATCTCAGTTGGTGGAATTCCCCCTCGTTTCTCCGAGAGGGTGTTCCTCTTTCTCCTCCTCAACCGGAACTGTTCCTCTTCTCGGATGCCAGTCTGTCAGGCTGGGGTGCTCATCTGGAACCTCTGGGTCTCACGGCCTCGGGTCTTTGGTCCCCTCAGGACAGTTCTCTTCATATCAACAACCTCGAACTCAAAGCGGTTCTACTAGCCTTACGACAGTTTTCTCCTCTCATTCGAGGCAAATCTGTTCTAGTATCTACGGACAACACGACTGTTGTCTCTTACATCCGCAGACAGGGGGGGACGCACTCGCCTTCTCTGTGCATGGAAGCATGGCACCTTCTTCATTGGTGTCAGGTGTCTTCGGTACTCATTCAAGTCAGACATCTTCCGGGTCGTCTAAATGTTCTAGCGGACCAACTGTCCCGCAGACATTCTCTTCTCCCCTCGGAATGGAAGTTACTTCCTCGGATCGCGACAACTCTGTTTGCGATTTTCGGGTCTCCGTCTGTCGATCTATTTGCTACCAGGCTGAACAACCAGCTTCCGCTGTTTGTGTCACCGGTATCGGATCACCGGGCTTGGGCGATAGATGCTCTGTCTGTAAACTGGGATCATCTATTTGCTTATGCGTTTCCACCGTTTTCTCTGATTCCCTTAGTTCTAAGGAAAATCCTGCGATCTCAGTGCCGGATCCTCCTTGTAGCTCCACTTTGGCCAACGCGATCTTGGTTCGTGGATCTTCTGGATCTTCTGATAGACGATCCTGTAGAACTTCCCCAGGTTCCGGACCTTCTGTCACAAGGTCGGAACAGGGTCCTTCACGACAATCCTTGCGCTCTTCGTCTTCACGCTTGGATGTTATCCAACAGCGAGTTAGACAGAAGAAATTTTCGGCAACAGTTGCCTCTATTATCTCTAAAGCCAGGAGACAATCTACTCGATCTGTCTACCAGGCAAAGTGGAAGGTCTTCCGTGATTGGTGTATCGCACGGCAGATTAATCCGGTCAAAGCTCCTGTCAGAGAAATCGCTAACTTTCTAGTTTTTCTTTTTAACGAGAAAAAACTTGCGGTCAGTTCTATCAAGGGTTATAGGTCTATGTTATCGAACACGCTTAAGTTTCACAGATCCTCTTCCCTTGGTTCGGATCCTTATCTTTCGGAAATTATTCGTTCGTTTGAACTGTCTAGGCCAGTTTCTCGTTCGTTAACTCCGAAGTGGGATCTTTCTTGTGTTTTACTGGCTCTTACTAAGGCACCTTTTGAACCTCTTTCTGAGGCGTCTCTACTGCACGTAACATGGAAGACGGTCTTTCTTATAGCAATGGCGTCTTCTAAACGTCGTTGCGAAATTCATGCCTTTTCTACTGAGGAAGGCTATTTACGCTTTAACAAATCTGATGGCTCTGTATCTTTGAGCTTTCAACCTGGTTTCCTTGCGAAAACCCAGCTCCCTTCGGTCTGTCCCCCTCCAGTAGTTATTCCGAGCCTTGCTAGGTCTTGCTCCAGGGGAGATCCTGATCGGCTTCTTTGCCCAGTTAGAGCCTTGAAGTTTTACCTCCAGAAGGTTAAATCTTTACGGGGTCGTCGTCTTCGACTTTTCCTCCCAATAAAAGGGGGGGGCGAAGTTTCGGCAGCATCAATATCTCGTTAGGTTGCCTCAACTATCAAGTTTGCCTATTCGGATCTTTCGGACAGGGATCTATCCTTTTTAAGAATTAGACCACATGAGCTCCGTGCTTTGTCTGCTTCTTGGGCTTTCTTGAATAAATCTCCCATGGACGATATTCTCAAAGTGGCCTCTTGGAAGTCTTCTACTACGTTTTCTTCCTTTTATCTCCGCTCACTGGCTAACGAATCACAAAACCTTGTGGATTTGGGTCCACTTGTAGTGGCTCAGACAATAGTTTAATCATCATGTCTGACGCCTCGGCGGCTTTGGTCGTTTTCTACTTCGGGTATCGCTGCAATCAAGGTTCTTTGTTAGCAACCTCCCGCCTTAGCGACGAAGTCATACCTGAAGTAATAACAGGTAACGTATTTATGCTATTAAAATGAAATTTTTGAAGTAAAATTAATTTTAATTAGTAAATACTTACCTGTTATTACAGAGTCCCACCTCCCTCCCCGCTTGCTGGCGGTTGTATCCCTCGATGGCTTCATATACAATTGGAGAACGGGGGTTACACTTCCGGTAACTAGGGGGTTTAGGGAATGGTTTATTTTGCGGACTCTGTTTTGGAAGCTGTGCACAAATAGACACATACCTGAAGTAATAACAGGTAAGTATTTACTAATTAAAATTAATTTTACTTCAAAAATTTCATTTTGGCCAAGTGGTAAGAGCATTTACCTCAAATCTACCTCTACCTCAATTACCTCCCCTTGCTTCCAGCCAACAGAATATTGAAAATGATCATGGTCTTTTGGCCAAGTGGTAAGAGCATCAACTTCAAATCTACCTCTACCTCAATTACCTCCCCTTGCTTCAAGCCAACAGAATATTGATGGCCAAGGTAAGAGCATACTCAAATCTACCTCTACCTCAATTACCTCCCCTTGCTTCAAGCCAACAGAATACTGAAACTGGCCAAGTGGTAAGAGCATTTACTTCAAAGCCAGGTGGTTTAGGGTTAAATCCTTGGCTACAAGAAAGCAAATTTATTGAAACCTTCCTTGTTTGGTGGTCAGCATACAAGGGTAGTTCCAGGACTGGCTATCCTGTTGTAAGTGGATTTAGTATTATTCCACTTTTCTATGGCACTCTGTATCCATCTCATATATACATAGTTCCCATTAGCAACTGAAATACTGTCAGTTAGACATCAGATCCTGCCAATAAACCTACATTAAATGGCATGTGTATAATGGGACTGTAGCCTTCAGTGTACTACTGTCCTTATACTTAATGGAACCTATGGACACCAGCAGCTGTTCCAGATAGAGCTGGGTCGATTTCATCTATGCATCAATATATCGCCATTTTTTGCTGATGATACCAAATTGTGATTCTAACCTCAAGAATCGATTCTCAAACAATACTTCAATGGATGACAGTTTTTGGTGTAAAGCGCAGCTTATATCTTCAGCATAAAGTGTCTATTTCCGTCATAGTTACCTTTTGTTGACTAGATTGGCTGGTAGGCTTCATTTCAAATTAAATAAAAAGATTTTTTAAATTAAAAATTAACTTAAAAATGCATTTTTCTATCATTTGTCCATGTGTCTAAGCAACATAGCAACATGGAAATCTAATTTACAGCAGAAAACTATTGGTTGGCCATGCTAGAACTACATTATTTTTTATATTATCAAGTATTGTGATACTGTTTCATATCGGGCCTACAATATCATGATACATCGTGATACTTTTTTGCTGGCGATACCCAGCCCTAGTTCCAGATGTGATACACACAAAAGTGATATACATCTGTAGTGGCAGCAAGTTCAGTACTTTGATTTGACATACTTTGGTTTATGAAAACTGTTACAAACTGTAGTAATTGTTGCAGGAAGTAATTCTGGTTTATTGTATCAATCAATGCGTTTCATGATGTAATGACAGGAAATGGGAGCATCAAAGCTATGTTAAACATGTGAATGAAATGTCATAGTTATATATGTGTGATGATGTGTGATACATTAGCTAGTGTATTATTTACATCAACAATCAAAGCGCTCAGTGTGCTGAGAGACGGCAGCTGGTTTAACAGGAAAAAAGCTGTGATTCTTAATTATTGATACAATAGAGACAAAAGCCACATGACGCAAAAACTCTACACACTCTCCTGCAACTATAGTCTGTATTCGCTCTCTGTTTGTTTCAAAACAATCCGGAGTTCGGGTCATGAACCTGACTGTATGAACTTCAGAAGAAGGTCATTCCCTAGGACCCGATTTATGTACAATCTACTGTTACTTAAGTATAGAACTTGACAAGGCAGGGGTTTACTTAAGGATTTGACTTTCACTTGTCCAAGGGGCAAGTTACTTTGAACACCTACTTGCCCCTAGCGAAAACCAGGTTGCCAAGTCTTTAAGTTAGTTGTTGTTTGTTAATGTTTAAAACTAAATATGTGCAATATTAAGGTGGATTTTAGTTAATATGTATCAAACACAATTGCAAGCATTTTACCCCTGATATACAATATAGAGTAGAAAATGAAAAAAAACAAAAGATTTCATTTACATAAATAAACTTGCCCACCGGGCTGTCTTCTTTGAAAAATCGCTTGCCCGCAGAGATTTTAACCCGGCGGGGGCAAGTGGGCATCCACTTAAGAAAACCCCTGCAAGGTACTCGGTGTTTTAGATACTTGAATGTTTGTTTCTATTTCAAAGTTAAGAAATGCTCTGGGAGAAACCTAACTCACTTTCATGCAAAATTGCCTGAACTACTTTAGGTTAATTACAGACATTCGAAGCACTACTTTTTTTTTTTTTACAGGAGTAGATCTTCAAGTATGTAAAATGGGTTGCTGTTCTGATTTTTAAGTGTCATGAATATATTGTTCACGCTTAAATTGGATGTTTACAGAGCAAAATAACACGTTTACAAACAACAGCACATGAATAGCGGTTACGGTTATGAATAAAAGGTCTGCGTAACATATTCCATTCATATTCTAAAGCGCAGAATCGCATTGCATGGATCTGCACTAAGGGCGGAGAGGTACAGTTAAATTTGTCATGGATAATATGCAAATTAGCAAGGTCAGCGATGCCTGGTAAGCGTTTCTAGCCACTAAAGATGGCAGGAAGCTGACGTCTAAAAATTAACTGGCAGAAATTAGACTGAGTGTTGTTATTAGAAAATGCTCTGGTAATTGTGTGATTTTGACACCAGTAGCTCCATTTGCATTTGTGCTCTCACATACATAGTATAATAATGGTGGATTGAATTTTCCAGTGTTTACAGATTTGTTCAAATTAAATTATCACATTATCCAATAGCCACACTGGAATACCATGTGACTTAAAGTTCACAAAAAAGAGCACATTGGTTTATTTGTAAGCAGCAGACCAGGTCATAAATGGATAAAAATCCCTTAACTAATGACCTCTCCAGTCTTAAATAGACTTTCAGGCTATCCAGTAGCTATACTGGGACAACAGGTTGGCAGTGGTTGGCCTGGTTTAGAAAGATTGAATAAATCTGTACAGGTTTCATTCCAGATTTTCCCCCTATTCATATATAATTCAACTTCAATATTTAAGACCAGTCTTTGGACCTGGTGAATATGTTTTAGCTCTACCAACAATCATACTTAGCACCAAGTAACACATACAAACATAGGCATGTTTTTATCATTCTTGTTCTACTAATAAAAATAAATAAGCATTAATCTTCTAAATGAACATAGCTAAATTTTGTTCCAAAGGTGATATTTGATATCAGTTTAGTTGTATGTTTGGATATTTCATAAATCAGGAATGGTGGAATTCATTTCTACATAGTTTAAGTATGTCTAAGCACAAAGTATTGTTGGTAGAAACTGAGCCTGGTCTTGAAAATGAGGTAGTTTGATTATTAAGCTAAATAAACCAATAGTTCATGGGGAAAAGTGTGCGTCCTGAAGTCGCAGGAGTGACGTGATTCTTATGTTAAGAGGTATATTTACATAAGGTTATTGAATATCCTCGGAAACACCTACGGGTGTCTGGACAGCCAAGTGGTTTCATCATTGCAACCAAGATGCTAGTCTGCAGTTGTTCCAAATCTATATGTTGGGAGGGACGAGGTCACCTGCTCAAACACAATGCTCTGATTTCCTCTCCAGTTTAAGGCTATGGAATTTTCAACATTTGTGCCATCATGAGCTTGATTTTCATATTAGCCACCTCTCTTTCTATGGAATTATAAAATAAGTTTAGATAAAAAAATTCTTATACATGATTTTCTCTAGTCTCCCTAAACAGATGGATGAGCATTGCTCTGCTTCAGAAAATATTTGGCAATATTTAATTCTGACAAGGTTTGCATTAAGTTTCTACCAAAATCATTTTTAGTTTACAGATAAAACTTTAAGATTGAAAAAATAAAATTACTTATGATATAGCCTCACTATAGATAGTTTTCTGTTGTTAAAAAGAAATTACAATGTATGTGTAAAATTCTTATGCTCCCCGTAAAACAATCTTGGGAGCATATGGCAGCATCATCTAATTTTATTGGCAGCTTCACTTACAAGAGAAGAATTGCATTTTATCACTATGTTCCAGGTCATTGATTTTTCACAGATATTGCCCTTTTAATATAAAATGATATCTTGAGATTTATTGTGTCTGGGCTTTTCTTCAGTAGTTCCCAATTGGAATTAAAATATACATTATGAAAGGTCATACTAACAAGAGATATACATATTATCACCATGTTCCTGTTCTATGCATTTTCCACCATCCTCATTACATGTTTTATCATACACCAGTAAGTGGAATAGCTATTTCTACTCTTGTTTTTTAATTACTCTAGCTTTCTATACTTGGGGGATCATCCATCAGCTTCACCAATATCTTGTGTCAGTTGCAAAAGTCCACAAATCATCTGGAAAATTGGATGCATTAAGAAGTCCATAATTTCTCAGAAACAGATATTTTAAATACATAAAATGGTATTCTGCTATATTTTTTAGAAGTGTGATGACAATTTCACTGATACTCTCTGAAATGGGTTCAATTTCCTATTGCTATGTATTTTTTATTTACTCTCAAGTAGCTATCTGAAAGATCTAATCACTTCCTGAAAGCTGACATTTATGAACAGAAAGAGACTCTTTTTGTATGCTTTTTAAAGAGCAACCAGTTCAGATTTCATTTTTGTTATAAATTCGATCTCTGAAGACGTTCTCATTTGTTTTCATTTCTGAAGTCTTTCATACCATCTCAATTGCTGAATATAAGGGCTGTGTGATATTATTTTTTAGAACAGAACAGTCAATTCTATGTCCATTTCAACCGCGAGTGTAGATTCACTTTCTTTATGTAAAATGATGTATTATATATGATACTTGGAGAGATTTTTTCATTACATTAATGATTATAATTGCTTACTTAAACATTTGGTGAAAGTTGTGTGACAGATCTCAGACGGTCAGTGTTTTAGACTGTACCATCCAGGTTATTTATAAACAATTATAATGTAAAATATGGCTAAGCAAAATAGGAAATCAGTCGTAAAGTAATATCTTTGCATCCTGAAAAAAAACAAAAAACAAAAAAAACCATCAAAACTAGCATCATTATAGAAAATGTTGCAATTTGCACTAAGAACAATTCTAATGTGAAATATGCAGACAGAATGGCAAATTTAACAAGTCAGTCTTTCCAGCATCATCCGGCATTGTCGTCTGCAATTGCAATCAAGGCAAGCTGGTAGTTTGTAAAGTTAAGGTTGAAAAGAGTAATATAAAAGTAGCTTTAAAGGTTGAAATTTCCTTTTTTCAGTTAATGATAAAACAGAAAAAGTTTATCAAGGTTTCTCAAGAAAGTGACATCAGGAATGTGACGTCAAGCTACCTGACTTTATACAGAATTTTAATCTGGTAAATTGTATTTGCGCCTCATGTTTTGCATGTATTTGAGCCAGAAAAGTTATAGGTATATGATAAAATAAAATAACAGAGTTAAGGATATAGTTTACCATCGCAATGTTTAGGACGTGTAAAGTTTTCCGGATACTCACCTTGCTTTAAGGGTTACCAGAGTTAAGGATGTATGATACAGTTTATCATCGCAATGTTTAGGACGTGTAATGTTTTCCTGATACTCACCTTGCTTTAAGGGTTACCAGAGTTAAGGATGTATGATACAGTTTGTCATCGCAATGTTTAGGACGTGTAATGTTTTCCTGATACTCACCTTGCTTTAAGGGTTACCAGAGTTAAGGATGTATGATACAGTTTGTCATCGCAATGTTTAGGACGTGTAATGTTTTCCTGATACTCACATTGCTTTAAGGGTTACCAGAGTTAAGGATGTATGATACAGTTTGTCATCGCAATGTTTAGGACGTGTAATGTTTTCCTGATACTCACATTGCTTTAAGGGTTACCAGAGTTAAGGATGTATGATACAGTTTTTATCCTATCATCAGATTCACATCGTGGTATAAACTGCCTATCGAATAAACTTAGCTTTATACTCATTCGTGAAATTTTATATACTCTGACGTCATCGGAACTACTTTCTTGAGTTCAAATGTGTTTTGTGTATTGGGCTCAACCGTGTAAGATACTATTCTTTTTAAATATATTTTTTCTTGTCGAGTATTTGAAAGATGAAAATGCTTAACGCATATGCTTAATAAAAAGTTTCGAAAAGTTCGTGAATTGTTATATATAACCGTTTTTTTAAATCCTGGGACTACTTAGGTGTGTACGCAGAACGGTTTGTCCTGCTCGGCAAAGAAAAAATAAACCGCTCGCCAAGGCTCGCAGTTTATATTTTCTTGGCCTGGCAGGATAAACTTATCTTTATCCAACACTAACCTAGTATTCTCTATATCATCGCAATGTTTAGGACATGAAATGTTTTCCAGATACTCACAATGCTTTAAGGGTTACCAGAGTTAAGGATGTATGATACAGTTTATCATCGCAATGTTTAGGACATGTAATGTTCTCCAGATACTCACAATGCTTTAAGGGTTGCTTGAATTGCCATTAAAGGATGAACTCTAGTTTATTCATTTCATATCATATGAAGTAATTATGTATAAAAGATTTTAAACTTTTGTTGTTTGTTTAGCATTAGGCAGAGTGATGTATATTTAAACTATTCATTAATAATGGTTACCATGGATAAACAAACAGTATATAAACAAGCACAATAATCTATCAAATTTTTATGCCCCCATATAGATAGATTGGGGGCATATTGTTTTTGGTCTGTTAACTTTACCCTTGACCATAACACAGAAGTCCCTCAATCTACAGATGGCTTTGACCCCCAAGGTCTAAAGCCCCTGTGGGGGCATGGCATTCATTCAAATGTACATGTAGCTTGTTTCCACTTTCGTATTCAGAACAATATTTTACATAAGATAAATGAAAATCAGAAAATTCTGTTAAGAAAAAGATCAAGTGCATACGTCCTTAAATTCAAACTTACCAGCACAACCATACTGGTTATGGAAGTGATTTGTGAGAAAACATTTATGGTGAACCTGTGATCTATTCCTACATTCATAATGCACAAAAATTGTATCATTAGTATGTTGAGAAACAGATATGTTGTGTTTAGTTGTGCAGTTCTTTGCTTACCAGTGGTTA
This sequence comes from Solen grandis, assembly GCA_021229015.1. NCBI lineage: Eukaryota > Metazoa > Mollusca > Bivalvia > Adapedonta > Solenidae > Solen > Solen grandis. The sequence continues at coordinate 19,440,007 of CM037782.1, forward strand.
ATAGAACTTTACTGATGTAATTAGCCGTGTTTAGTGCTAGACTTCCAATCTTAGAGGTTTATGCATGGCCTTGAGCCGGAAAACTGGATACACTCTGTACTTAAACTCATTAAGGCTTCAGAAATTCTTTCCACATTGTTAGCCTTCTTAATTGAAGAGAAAAAGAGAGCTTAGTTTTTCAGGTCCGACCCAGAAGGCATTCTTGATCTTTTCTTTTTCTGTCAAGTTGGAAAGACTTCCTTTGCTCGTTAATATTTGGGGGAATGGGAAGATAGAATCTTAACCCAGCTCAGTTAATGCAGTGATGTCATTTCTCCACACAAATGAATTTTAAGTGAAGAATAAAAGCAAGCCAAGGGAACTGTGACCAGTCAAAATATTCCTGCATCTCCGTCTCAGACAGTATTTCCAGCACACTTAATGTTCACTTTGTAAAAACAAATAGGGAGTATTTGCCTAATGTGAATCAATGCCTCCTCCTTTACACACCAGTAACAAGTTATTGCCCAGGCAACACTATTATTTTCTCATTTAAGGTTCTTGCTGTTGCCATTTATGGTTTATGTTACCACCAGAAGTGGCCATTAATAGTGATTTCATGTTTATTTACCCAGTTTATTGATGCATGTCTTACGCCTTGTGACCCAACAGTTTAAGTGGGCTGACTGCCTGTTTGTATAATGTTTGTCTATAGCTATTTGTGGCATAATTTAATTCGGACATACTTAAGATTTTAGGTGTTTGGTGCACTCTTGTGACCAGAAAGTTCAAACATGGAGTCATGGTTATATTTTGTGCCCAGCATACAGTATATAGGTCACCCTTTGAAAGTCCCATAGACATTCATACTAAAGGCATATGAAGACAGATTCTTGAAAGAAGAGGTATAAAATGGCTCCTGTTCTCCCTATGTAGCTAGTTTTTGTGGAAATGTGATTGAGAGACCAACATGCATACCAAGAGTCCTAAGTGGGATTTCAACTTGGGCAGCAGGATTTTATTTGGTTACATTAATATGAATGGGGTCTCTGTGACTAAGTGGTTCAAGGTGGACATTCATAGGTGTGGGTTCAAGTCTCTTTCTAATTTTTTCATGTGGGGAGCCTGCCATTTGGCTTGTGGTAGGTTTGTGGTTCTACTTTAGTGAACTCTGCAAACTAGGAGTTGTCCTTACACTTTAATAGCTTGATGTAGTTTTAAGACTGAAATATTTTTATTGAGACAGTAAGCTTTAAACCAGTTAAATACATACATGACTGTTATCTTTCAAAAGATATCACTCAAACTAGTCAATGCCTGAATCAGCTTCTGTGTTGATAGTATTACATTAAATATGTCAAGAATTTCTTGTCATTTGTGTGCTAGTCTTTTCTATGATTCTCCCATTCACAAGGTACTAGTCCAACCCAAGAACCATCTAGCAAGAATAAGATAAAGAAGTAAAAACTAGTTTCCCAATTCACCAAAACTCTGATTTGTCTATATTGTGGATATTGGTAACCCAGTAGATTAGTGTCTAAGACATGTCTCAGAAAAGGTCAGTGACATCTTTGCTATAGGCTCTGTCACAAAAAGCAAGGGCATAGTTGATGGTCTCGAGGCATGTGCTGCATAGTTGATTACATTTAAATGTTGTGCAGCTAACTGTGATTGCCTTAAATATTGCCAAGTACGTAAATAGAAATTTGCTTGGTTTCTTGATTGTCATTAAAGCCCCCAGAAACCAAGTGTATGGGGGTTATATTGGAGTCACATTGGTCCTTCTATCTTTTTGTAGAAGAGATTTGTCTGTGCTATTTCTTGGCATTGGATTAAATTTTACAAGACTGGTAACAAACAAGCCTAGTTGCACATATAGTTTGCAGGTCATGATTGGCTTGAGTTATGTTCCTTTGTTATATTATGAAATATATTGCTATATTTATAAAATATATTTTATCATCAATATTTCTCACAATTTTTTTTGCTTCCTTTGGTTGGATTTTGATTTAACTAATCAGCATTATAAGTACCAAGTCTAGTTGTGCATATCATCGACACATCATGATCAGCTTGATTTTGAATTAATTATGGCCCTTTTTAGCTCACCTTAGCACAACATGCTCATGGGGAGCTTTTATGATCGCCTTTTGTCCGTCGTCCGTCCGTGCGTCCGTCGTCAACAATTTCTTTAAACAACATCTCCTTCTAAACTGCTCACTGGATTTTGATAAAACTTCACAGGAATGTTTATCATGGGGCCCTTTACCAAATTTGTTAAAATTATTTTGATTGGTCAAAAATCTTGGTCACAGGAGCTAAAAATAGATTTTGAAAATGAAATTTTTTAAAATCTTCTTCTCCGAAACCACAAGGCCTAGCCTTTTGATTTTTGGTATGTAGCATTGTCTTATGACTCTCTACCAGGATTGTTCAAATTATGACCCTGGGGGTTAAAATTGGCCCCGCCCCAGGGGTCACATGATTTAACATAGACTAATATAGGAAAAACTTGAAAAATCTTCTTCTCCGAAACCACAAGACCTAGCGTTTTGATTTTTGGTATGTAGCATGATCTTATGACTCTCTACCAAGATTGTTCAAATTATGACCCTGGGGGTCAAAATTGGCCCCGACCCAGGGGTCACATGATTTAACATAGGCTAATATAGGAAGAACTTGAAAAATCTTCTTCTCCAAAACCACAAGGCCTAGCCTTAAGATTTTTGGTATGTAGCATGATCTTATGACTCTCTACCAAGATTGTTCAAATTATGACCCTGGGGTCAAAATTGACCCCGCCCCAGGGGTCACTTGATTTAACATATGCTATTAAAAAAATCTCTTCTAAGGCCGGGGTTTATATATTTGGTGTGCAGCATTGTCTAGTAGATCACAACCAAGTTTGTTCAAATCATGGCCCTGGGGTCAAATTTGGCCCCGCCAAGGGCTCCCTGATTTTACATAGGCTAATATAGAAAAAAAAACTTGAAATATCTTCTTCTCAGAAACCACAAGGCCTGGGGTTTATATATTTGTTGTGCAGCATTGTCTAGTACAACCAAGATTAAAAAAAAATTAAAAATCTTCTTCTCAGAAACCACAAGGCATAGAGTTAAGATATTTGGTGTGTAGCATTTTCTAGTTGATCTCTACCAAGTTTGTTCAAATCACGACCCTGGGGTCAAAATTGGCCCAGCACCAGGGGTCACTTGATTAAACAAAGACTTATATAGGAGAAACCTGAAAAAATCATATTCTCAGAAATCACAAAGCCTGGAGTTTAGATATTTGGTATGTAACATGGGCTAATAGACCTCTACCAAGTTTGTTTAAATCATGAATCATGCATTGTCTAGTGGATCTATACTTTGTTCAAATCATGGCCCTTTCTTATTATATTTTTTTATATTATACCAAACCCTTTGTTGTGTGTGTGTGGGGGAGGGGGGGGGGGTAGTACTGAAATCGGGTTGTCAGTCCATAGACACAATTTTGTGTGCACTTCTTCTACAGTTATATGTCAATTTTGATGAAACTTAACAGGAATCCTTCATACTATGGAAACTTGTGCACCTGCAATTTTCATAATGTATTGTTGACTTACAGGAGTTATGCCACTTTGAATTTTTTCTGTTTATAGAATACACAGGGAACAAATCTTGTGTGTCTACATGTACATCCTCCTACACTATTACCCAAAACTTTCACAGGTGGTCAACATATATGAGAAGATGTGCATGTGATTTAGAATTTTGTTGTTACCATTTAAAGCCTGAGTTACTGCCTTTTGAATTTTCTTCCTGTGTATAAATTTAGGGAATAAATCCTGAGTGTCTAGCTCCTCCTATACTATGCTTGGATTTACTCTATATTGTTATATGCCCAAAGGGTCGTATTATGTTATACCCTCAGTCATCTGTCCCTCCCTGTCTGTCAGTTATCAGAACCTCGTAAACCCAACTCTTTCTATACTTCTGGAGGGATTTGGTTCAAACTTACCATTAATACTTGCCTTTATATGTAGATTAGCGTGAAGGTTGGATTTTGCGCTCACATGCAACTTTCAAGAGTAATGGCCCCTTCTCAATTTTTCCTATATGCAGTTTTATAAGCAGAACCTCGTGAATGCAACTCTCCTCCACTACTGGAGGGATTTTGTTCAAACTTACCAGAAATACTTGTCGTTATATGTAGATGTGTATAGAGGCTGAATTTTGCACTCACATGCAACTTTCAAGAGTTATTGCCCCTTCTCAATTTTTCCTATATGCAGTTTTATTAGCAGAACCTTGAATGCAACTGTGGGGATTTCAAACTTACCAACAACACTTGCCTTTATATGTAGATGTGCATGAAAGCTGGATTTTGCGCTCTATGATCTGAAACTTCCAAAAGTAGATGTAGATATATCAGCAAACAACATCGGAGTCAAACAAAAGTGTTTTTCTCATGTCAGCATTTTGTGAATATGATAAAAAAAAAAAAATCAGCCATTGATAGAATCCACAAACAGCATTGCCCACATTACAATATCTCCTTACAGGAGTTTTTCATTATGTTTAAGCAACTTTTACAGGAGTTATTGTCCAATTAATTGATTTTTATTGCCATTTTTTATTGAATTTGCAGTATTTTATTGGGAAAATCAATGACAACACACCAAAAAATTTATTATTAATATTACTTCAATGTTCTGGCTGACACCTTCATCAGGATAACAATTACTTGTACATTTAAACATAAACAACGGATTTTCAGTATTTTTATGTAACAATTTCATCTGCGTGTATTTTCTTATGTAATATTGTTGTGGGAAAAAGCAGTTGAAGAGTTATCTAACTTGTTTATTTATAATGACATATACATGCATATATCTGCCTTTTATTTGTATCCCTGTATTCTCACAAGCATTGATTCTGGCTGTTGGTATATGTTGGAGAATCTTGCATGTCATGCTTACTTTACTTTTCACTTAGTAATGCCCACTTCTCTTTTTTTTGTATATCTTTTTTTTTCAGTTCTTTTTCTCAGCTCCTATTGGTCAAATTTTGATTGAACTTCACAGCATTATTTAGTACTAACACTAGTTTTGCATATCCTTGGTACATCATGATTGGTTTAATTTGAATTGAGTTATACAATTGCTCTTTGTAATATTTAATGAATATATTTTGTCTGCAATACATTATAAAACAGAACAGAACAGAACTTTTATTCACCCAGTATCAGTGTTACAATATGGGGTTATTTACAAACAGTTTTATAAGCTAAGAAAGGAAGGATGTTTCCGGTCAGTTCCGGTCAGAGTAAATTGACAATACATAATACATTATAAGTGTATCAGAGCTCTATCTGTTTTGTGTGTGTTTTTATTCTGTGTCAAGACAGTCTGGGAGGTCTTGGGTTCGATCCCTGGCTGCAAAGAAATGGTACTGTTATAGCTCCCTTGCTTGGTGCTCAGCATATAAGGGTAGTTGCATGACTGTTTGGCCTGGTGTCAGGATAATGAGACTCAGTGTGGTATCATGCCACATGTCTCTGGCGTGATACTGCAGTGTGGCTGCACTATATCTGTCTCAAGTAGACATCGTCTCCAAATGACTGAAATACTGTTGGTGGGATGTTAAACCCAACAAACAAACAAACAAGACTGTCTGATACTGTAACAGTAACTGTGACAAAGCAGTGTACTATTATCAGACTCTAGTAGGTCTCTATTGTTGTAATAAGTCTTGATAAGGTATGGTATGTTGATTATATATGACTGTTGTTCTGGTTATGCAATGTCTGTAACCACTTTCGACTGTTGCTAGTACTAGATCTTCTGTTGTTTGTTCCAATCTTGTTTGATTTGATACATGGATACTAGCCAGTATATAGAGCTGTCCAGCTAGAGATACCTTGGGAGATACCTGGAAAGATACCTAGGGAGAGACCTAGGACACAATTCCTTCAGTCCAGACGCAACATGGCAGTGCTCAGAATGAGTGGGCCATGGCCTGTCATGCTGAATAAAATAAACTGGACAAAGGCTACTTGTCTTGTATATGGCCATTACACGACAGCAGTATCTGCGGGTATTCATCATCTTCAGTAATATTTCTTGTTTTTAGTAGAAAATATTTCTGTATTTGATTCTATTTTCGTATCTCTGAGTACAAATCATTGGTTTTTGGTATATATAGATTTGCTATTGACACAATAACTCATCAAAACAGACATCATTACATCTCTTGAATGCAGACTCTTTTTATTATTCTGTCTGGTGCATTGCTCATCAGAACCAGTGATTATAATCCAGCTTTGGAGCCCGTAGTTTGTATGGTTCATCGTTCAATCCGTCTGTAGAGATAATGGATTCTGTGGTACAAGAGTGGATCTTCGGTCCTCACAAACAAGGGCTATGTTTGGGAGAATGGAAATAGAATATTGTAAGATACAGGTTATTATCTTCAGTAAAATTTTATTAATTTTGAAATGATTAATTCTAAAATAAAACAACTAATTTACTAGATGAAGGTAGCAGATATTTATTATTTAAGACACTGGATATAGCAGAAATACTTTCCATTAGAAGAAATTGATTTTTGACTTGTTAAACATTTGACTCTAGTTGCTTTGTGAAAACTGCCCAGGAGTCCTCACAGTTTATTCAGCTAAGTGAAGCAATTGCTGAGATTTTTGTGCTGTAGGAAATGATTAGTCAAAAAAAGTTTTTAAGATTGTGTTTAACTCTAACCATGCTAAGATTCTTAATTGGATTTGTTCTTTCTTTATTTTGGACTGTACTATTTGTTGTTTATAGGGGTGCTTGCTGAAAATTTATTGACTGATTGGTGAGCAGTGCTGATCAGACTGCACAGATATGCATGGTTTGCATTGGTCTCAAAGGCAGTCACAGGTGGCCACAGCCTTGTTATGTTTAACATATACCATGTTACATCAGATATCTTTCTTCATGAATCAGCTGATTACTGTATATGAATATTTATTTACCATAGCTGTATACAGAAGTTGTTGTCTTAACACCTTTTATGATCATTGTAGAAATAGACTTTACAAAACCAAACCAATAGCCACCTTTTCAGCCATGCTTACTGACCATGAGACAGCTTCTTAGAAGGCATTTTATAAAATGTTTCTTGCATAGGAAATTGCTTTGAACATTTCAGCTATATATTGCGTCCCTGACGGTAAGTTTTGTGCAGGGTTTATTTCTGAGGAAGCATGGGATGTCTGATCTGAAGCCATATGTATTGTAAAGCCATGGTTAATCATAGTGAAAACTTTTTGTGAAGAAGTGGTAGTTTCAGAATGACTACTCTTCGTGGGATTTAAATCCTGGTAAAAGCATTTTTCTTTGAACCAACATTCTAGGGTTTATTTTTATTTCTTTGTTAAGTTCCTTCACTAAAGTATTTAAAATTAATAATGGACTGCTTTACACTAATCATCTGGAATTGAGATTTTCTAAATGTCTGCAAATTCATGTTACATTTAGCATGTTCTCAGTAAGATTGTCTTTACTCAATTTTGAGTTGAGGAAAATGTCGTCCTGACATGTTTCATAACACATAGGCCTGGTATTGTAAGTGGCATGAGGCTCCATAGATGGACAAGATGTGACATGATACCACCCCCATTTACATTATTCTGATACTAGGCCACCCAGTCCTGGAACTACCCTGTAAAAATGCTGATCACCAAGCACGAAATCTTAAGATTTTTTGTAAGTCAGGGGTGCATGTTCATGTGGTATCAGGACAGATACATCCATCCTTGGTCACAGCCTAACAAACTTGTTAAAAATCTCTCTTTGATTTATGCTCAGATTATATGGGTATTCAGGGGTGTAAAATTCCACTCGTCCACTCGCCTTGGCCAGTGAAAATAAGTGCAGGGCAAGTGAAAAATGAGAACATTTCTTTGCAATTTTCTTTATTTTACTATCTCAAATTTTGAACAGGCCAGGCAGAGCGAGTGATAATTTTAGGAATTTCACACCCCTGGTATTTGTAAGACTGGTTTGCCCCAGTGTCAAGATAATGTGACTGGATATGCATGTATTATGCCAATTAAATTTTGCATGATAATGCAGCAAGGCTGCATTCCAGCTATCTCATGAGGACAAAGTCCTCAACTGACTTAAATACAGGCAGATAAACCAAACTTAGTCAGTGGAGACTCAGCCTACTTTGACTTTACTCTCAATATGATCTAAATTGGACTGTCACCAGATACTTTCCAATACATTATCTCCAGTTGTTTGTTTACTCCTTGTCTTTGACTGTCCAATCTGATGTGGGGAAAGGTGTTAATCCAATCATGTTTGGACCAGTCTGTCATCCAGACTTGCTTTCTAAATGGATCAAATCGGACAGTCAATCCTCCAGGGGTGTTATCCATGTTTTGGCATTCACATTTTATTTTAGGACGGATAGATGGGAAGTGATTTTCGAGAGTTTCTTGTAATCCATTATTCAAGGATTTCATCTCCCATGACGTCTGCCATGTTATTACTGGAACAAACAAGAATATGGAGAGGAAACCTGAACTATTTCCCTGTGTAGAGCCCAATAAATATTTTATCAAACCATATACGATGAGTCTGTAGCAAGAAAGAAGATTTATTTTCTGTCATATAAATGATACTCCTGGAAGCTTTTGTTTGAGTTTGATGCTATTTACTTTTT
>CM037782.1:19448781-19466306 GCA_021229015.1 Solen grandis
AAAAATTTTTAAAAAAATTCTTCTCCGAAACCACAAGGCCCCAGTTTGATTTTGGTATGAAAACTGATCTTTTTTACTCCCTACCAAAATTGTTCAAATTATGACCCCGGGTCAAAATTGGCCCCCCCCGGGGGGCACCCTTTAAATTTTAAAATAGGGTAATTTTAAAAAACTTTTAAAAAAACTTCTCAAGAAACCACAAGGGGGCCGGGTTTTTGAATTTGGTTGAAACAAGTCTTAGAATCCAAACCCGTTTTTTCAAATTTTATGGCCCTGGGGTTTAAAATTTTGGGCCCCGCCCCAGGGGTCACCCTTTATTTTAAAATAGGCCCCAAAAATAAAGGGAAAAAATTTAAAAAAAACCCTTTTTCCAGAAACCACAAGGGCCCGGGTTTTTGATATTTGGGGGTTTTAGCATGTCTTTTGATCCTTCCAAAATTTGGGAAAAAAATGGCCCCGGGGGCAAAATTTTGGGCCCCCCCCCGGGGTCACCTTTATTTTTAAAAAAGGGTAATATAGGAAAAAAAATTGAAAAAAACTTCTTCTCAGAAAAACCCCAAAGGGTGGGGGTAAGATATTTGGTTTAGCATTTTCTTTGGAAACCCCTACCAAGTTTTTTTTTAAAAAACATGACCCTTTTTGGGCAAAATTGGGCCCCCCCCCCAGGGGTCACTTGAATTTTAAAAAAGGGTTTAAAATAGGAAAAAAATTTAAAAAACTTCTTCTTTAGAAACCCAAAAAGGGCCCAAAGGTTTTTTATATTTGGTGTCACACTGTTTTAGTAAAAACACAACCAAATTTGGGTTTAAATCATGGGCCCCCGGGGGCAAATTTGGGGGCCCCCCCCCCAGGGGGGCACTTGATTTAACATAGGGTAAAATAGGAAAAAAATTGAAAAAAACTTCTTCCCGAAACCAAAAAGGGGCCCGGGGTTTAGATATTTGGTTGAGCATTTTCCCCTTTTGATTTTCCCACCAAGTTTTTTAAAATTAAGCCCCGGGGGGGGAAAATTTTTGGCCCCCCCCCAGGGTCCCCCCTTTATTTAAAAAAGGCAAAAATTTGGAAAAAAAATTGAAAAAAAAAAACTTCCCCAAAAAACCACAAGGCCCCCGGGGGTTAAAATATTTGGTTGTAGCATTTTTCTTTGGAAAACCCTAAACCCAAAATTTTTTTAAAAAATGAAACCCCGGGGTCAAAAAATTTCCCCCCCCCCAGGGGTCACTTGGGTTTTTAAAATAGGTAAAATAGGAAAAAAATTGAAAAAAAACTTTTTTCCAGAAACCCAAGGGCCCCCGGGGTTTTTTAAAATTTTGGGGTGCAGGGATGTCCCAGTAGATCACAACCCAAATTTGTTTTTTTAACCTGGGCCCCGGGTCCCCAAAAAAAAGGCCCCCCCCCAGGGGCCAAATTGATTTAACCCAAAGGGTAATATAGGAAAAAAAATTGGAAAAAAACTTCTTCTCAGAAACCAAAAGGGCCCCGGAGTTTTGATATTTGGTATGTAGCATTAAACTTTTGGGTCCTAACCCAAAAAATTTTTCAAAATTTTTTTACCCCCCTTGGGGCCCAAAATTTTGGGCCCCCCCCCAAAGGGGGCCCTTTATTTTTTAAAAGGGTTTAAAAAAAGGAAAAAAAACCCCTTTAAAAAAAACTTCCCCAGAAAAAAACAAGGCCGGGGGTTTTTTGAAATTTTGGTGTGTAGCATTGGGCCCAGGGACTCTTCCCAAATTTGTTCAAAAAATGGCCCCCGGGGTCCCAAAATTGGGCCCCCCCCCAGGGGGCACTTGAAATTTTAAAATAGACTAATTAGGGGAAACCTGAAAAAACCTTCCCCAAAATTTACAAAGCCCCGGAGTTTAATATTTTTTGGTTTTTGGGAAAAGGGCCCAATAGACCTCCCACCAAATTTGTTCCAAAACTTTAATCATGCAAATTTTCCCAGTGGGTCAAAAATTTAGTTTTTTTTCAAATCATGGCCCTGGGGTCAAATTTTGGGCCCCCCCATTGGGGGCAAACCCGATTTTACATAGGCTAATATAGAAAAAAATTGAAAATTCTTCTTTTTAGGAAAATAGAAAACACATGGCCTGGGGTTTTGATATTTAGTGAAAATTGTGCACGCCCCAGGGATCACTTGATTTTACATAGACTTATTTTGGAAAAAAGCTAGAAAAATTTCTTCTCAAAAACCACAAGGTCTGGAGTTTAGATATTTGGTATGTAACATGGGCTAATAGACCTTACCCAGTTTGTTCAAATCATGACCCTGGGGTCAAAATTGGCTCTGCCCCAGGGGTCACTTGATTTTACATAGCCTAATGATATCAGGTGAGCGATCAGGGCCATCATGGCCCTCTTGTTTTTCTCATTATAATCAAGATTTGTATAAACTGTTTAGAATATGTCATAATGTCAACTTTGATGACACAAAGTCATTGATTGAGAATTTTTGAGTCACCTGCTTAGCATGGCAGACACATAGGGATCACCTTGTCGTCAGAGGTGGTGACATCATTGGCTTCATCGTCACACTTGGTACATGGATAGCTTGTGAGATGTAGAAGTGCAATGCACTAAACCGTAACTAGCTCATCAGTTTCTTGAATTATCCTGATAGTTGATTTTTAAGCTCACCTGAGCACATATGTCCGTCGTCCATAATTAGTTTGTTACTGGACATTCTAGCATCTTCATTTCTAAAGCAATCGTCTTCAAAAACAAGTTATTCCCCTTTTAATATAAAAAATGTCAGATTTCACTTTGTTTGCACTCAAGCATCTCCATTTCTTAAGCAATCATCTTCAAACTTATGGAAATGCCTAATACCATAATCTCTTGGCCAAGTTCAATTATGGCTGATATCGGCCCATAATGTCAGGAGGTATGCCCCTTTTAATATTAAAAAATGCCAGATTTAACCTTGTTTGCACTTAAGCATCTTCATTTCTCAAGTAATCATCTTCAATCTCTATGACAATGTTTATAGCTATAATCTATTGGCCAAGTTTGATTATGGCTGATATTGGCCAATGAGGTCAGGAGTTACTCCCCTTTTAATATTAAAAAAGGCAGATTTCTCTTTGTTTGCACTGTAGCATCTTCATTTCTTAAGCAATCATCTTCAGCTTTATGACATTATTTATAGCCATAATATCTTGGCCAAAATTGATTATGGCTGATATCGGCCAATTAGGTAAGGAGTTATGCCCCTTCTAATGTTAAAAATGTCCAGATTCAACTTGGTTTGTGCTCTTGCATCTTCATTTCTTAAGCAATCATTTCAAAATTTCTGATAATGTTAATAGTCATAATCTCTAGGCCAAATTCGACTATGGCTGATATCAGATTATAAGTCAGGAGTTATTGCCCTTTAAGTAATAAAAATGCAAGATTTCACTGTTTACACACTAGCATCTTCATTTCTTAAGCAGTTGTTTTGACTGACAGTGTTTAAAGCCATAATCTCTCAGTCAAGTTAGACTTCAAATTTTGACCACAGGCACTGTTTTATTTGTGGAATGATTGATTGATCTCATGATTTATGTATTCAGTACAATTATGCTATAATTTAGTAACTTGTAAAGGCAATAAAGGTAGTTTTTCTCAGGTGAGCGTCTTAAGGGCCATCTTGGCTCTCTTGTTTTAAATTGTCCTTAGTATAACTTCAACACTTTTGCATGGATTCACTCCAAACTTGGATCATTGGTACTATATAAAGTGTAGAAGTGCAGTGCACAAGAATCAAAACTATTGCTCATCTAATGCCTGTGTCTGGCGTCTGTGTGTCTTGCCTCTGCATCCAGCATCAATAATTTCCTTTAAACAACTCTCTCCTACATCATTTAACAGTTTTTAACCGAATTTCACCGGATTGATCATTATGAGCACCTCTATCAAGTGTTCAAATTGTTTTTGATTGGTTGAAAAAGAAGTTGGAGGAGCCTAAAACAGATTTTAACTTGCAAAACTTTGAATCTTCTTCTGCAAAACTACAGGGCTAAGAGCTTAGATACATGTAACTGGTGTGTAGCATTGTCTACTGGACCTCTACTAAGTTTGTTCAAATCATGACCCTGAAAACAAAATAGGCCCCGCCCCTGGGATCATTTTTTTTTTACATAGACTTATAGAGGTATAATACTAGAAAAATCTTCTTGTCAGAAACCACATAGCTGGAGTTTAGATATTTGCTGTGTAACTTGGCCAAGTGGACATTTGCCAAGAAGTTTGTTCATGTCATGGCCTGTGAACAAATTGGCCCTCCCTAGGGGTCACTCTATTTTACATAGGCTTAAAGTGGAAATACTAGATAAATCTACTTAATAGAAACCACAAGACCTAGAGTTTAGATATGGCCTAGTGGACATCTACCAAGTTTTGTTCTAGTTCCAGAATGTCATCCATATGAAATGGTCATGTTCTAATGAATACTATTTCCTAAAATGATGTTACATATGGCATAAAGCATGTATCGATGTTGTGTTATCATAGGAAATAATTGCCCATGGATTATGCCTGAAAATAGGAAATTTTAACTTCCGTAAGTTTACATTTGCTTTTAAATATGATGCACAATATGTCATTTGATATCTAAGAAATGACAGTGCCAATGCACTTTTTGGACATACCTCTTCCTTAACATGAAGTTGACCTGTCGTAGCAGGTGTCCAATCTTAAGGACATTCTATTTAAGTTAAATAGAGGAAGCTAGTTTGTATAGTTAAGGCTGCTACAAAACATCATGAGCACTTTCTGCAGCCTTGTAGGAAATCCCGTGGACATGTCTTCTACATTTTACCATATTGCTTATTTAAGTTGACATACCAATGTATATTTCTGTTACAGAGTACCCTTCCCAATAAGTTAGCTAAACCTGGTTTAAAACCGGTTTTAACTCGGAGTTAAACCCTGCGGTATTGGCACCGGGTTTTAAAGTGGGTTTTTTAGCTTACCGAGCAGGTTTTTTTTGGGCAAAAAGCAGGTTTTAATGATTGAAAACCCAGCTTATACTTACTTCTGTGTTTTTTCTTGCTGAAAGCGGGTTTTAAAACCCACTTTTCCAAGAGTTGGTTTTTTCTGTGTTTTTCTTGCTAAAAAGCGGGTTTTAAAACCACTTTTTCCAAGAGTTGTTTTTTCTGAGCAAAAAAAACCCAGAAAAAACCTACCTTAGACCTACTTTTTGTGTGTTTTTTAAGTTGGTAAAAGCTGTTTTTTTTTTCTGGCTTTAAAGTGGGTCTTTTAGCTTACCAAGTAGGTTTTTCTGGGCAAAAACCAGGTTTTAATGATTGAAAAACCCAGTTTATACTTCTGTGTTTTTTCTTGCTGAAAGCGGGCTTTAAACCCACTTTCCAAAAGTTGGTTTTTTCTGAGCAAAAAACCCCAAAAAAACCTACCATAGACCTACTTTTTGTGTTTTTTAAGTTGGTAAAAGCAGGTTTTTACTGGCCTTAAGTGGTGCTTTTAGCTTACCAAGTAGGTTTTTTCTGGTGTGGAAAAGCAAGTTTTGATAATTAAAACCCAGTTTACACTTACTTGAGTTTTTCTTTGCTGAAAAGTGGGTTTTTATTGGCTTAAAATGTTTTTTATTCTTACGCTTAAAGCAATTTTTTTAAACAAGAATGTTAAAAGTTGTTTTCTTTTTGGTCTAAAAGTGATTTCTCTATGGAAGTGAGTTAAAAAAAAACCTGCATAAAAACCCATTTGTATGTGTTTTTTTCTTCAAAAAAGTCAAGCAATTTTTTATGATTGTCATTTAATAGTTTAATAGTTTCAATATGTTTTACAGTCAATTTGACATCATATATACATTGTCCTCAGCTTGCACAATGTCCCACATATGTCCCCTTCAACCTGGACCACTGGTGAACTTCCATGAGATTAATATCTGAAATGAGATAGTAAGAACCATCTAAGGATCATTCCTGTTAAAAGTTTCATCAAAATCTGCTCAGCGGTTTAGGAGTAGATGTCGTTTAAAGCAACAGTTGATGACTGATGACGGACAAAAGTGGATTTCATTAAAATTTAGCTAAACCTTGAATCATTGAACATCCCAAGCAGGGAAAATTTAATTTGTTTGAATAATGGTTTGTTTTAAGTTTCTGGACCTGATGTGTTTGAATCACAAATCACATCAATCATGTGTTAAGACAGTGTGATGAATATTTTTTTTTTTTTTAGTTAATATCCAGTATTTTAAATTGAAAATTAATTGGACTGCAGTATGTGAATTTTTTTTTTGTCCAGGACAACTTGTCTTGTTGTGTCTACAGTTACCAGTAGTCAGCTTGGAGCTATGGACCAGGTCTTCATCATTGATGGTGAACATTAATTTGTGACAAGTAAATTCAAAACCATCAATAAATGACAACATTATGGACCAACAATAATTATGACAGATGAACAAAGCAACAACTATATCTTTGTGATTCGGGGAGCATAAACCTGTTATTTATTTTTAAGTTGAAAAGGACCATGATTTTCCAATCCTTTACATCCATTCCTTGCTACACATGTTGATTTGCCACGGTCAATGTGAACTTGTTTAATTAAGGTTAAATAAACAACTGCATAAATTACATTGATGCTGATGATAATGCAAAGGCTATCACAATAGCCAATTAATTTTATTGAAAAATCTTGATAATAAAGATATAAAACTAGCAGGCCATGATGGCCCTTAATCACTCAATTATTACTGATCATGCCTTTAGGCTAACCTATAATCAAACTTGACTGAGATATCATCAAAACGCACATTCTTACCTAGTTTGAGAAAGATATGTCTAATAATGTGGCCTGGATTATACTAAGATTTGATCTAATGACCTATGTTTTTGGCCATTACTAACCCTTACCAATATATCAACACAAACAATTCTGACAGTTTGAAAATAGTTGGCTAAAAATGTGACTCCCTGTGGCATTAACAACATTTACTAAGATATGACCTAGTGACCTACTTTTGGACCCCACCCAATCCATGATGGAACTTGACCAAGATATCATCAAGGCAAACATTCTGATCTATTTTGAAAAAAAAATCTGCTAAAAAAGTGGCCCCTAAGGTGTAAACATGATTCTACTAAGATTTGACCTAGTGACCTACTTTTTGACCCCATCCCACCCATGACAAACATTGGCTGCGATATTATGAAGATTAACATTCTGAGCAAGTTTGAGAAAGATTGAGCCAAAAATGTGGCCTGATAAGTGTAAACAAGAATTATCCAAGATTTGACACCGTCAAACTTATATGAAACTTAACTGAGACATTGTCAAGACATACAGTCTGAGAAGTTGGGGAAGGATTGGTTAATGAATTGTAGCTTTAAGAGTGCAAACATTAAAGTTGTTGACATTTCTCTAATAATAAAAGGCCATAACTCCTGAACTAATGGGCCATTACTGAGTCATAACTGAACTGAGAGATTATGACCATAATATTTTCTGTTACAGTTTGGAAGAGATTGCTTAAGAATGAAAGATGCTAGAGTGTAAACAAAGTGAAATATGACTCTTTTTTTTTTATATAAAGGGGCCTAACTCCTGACTTAATTGGCCAATCTTAGCCGTAATCAATCTTGATCAACATAATTATGATCATAAACATTTTCATAAAGTTTGGAGATGAGGGAAAAAAAAAAATGAAGACCTTCGAGTCTAAGCAAAAGGATTTGGATTTTTTTTATATTAAAATGTACATAACTCCCAACTCAATTGGCGATTCCAGACATTAGCAGAAGTGAGCAGGACATTATAGTTATAAACATTGTCATAAAGTTTAAGGATTATTGCTTCAGAAATTAAGACGCTAGAGTGTGAGTGTTAACAGTAAATTCAATGATGTGAATGTCTAAACGACACACATACAGACGACAGACACTCAATGGATCACAAAAGCTCAACCTGAGTGTTGCTCAGACAGGTGAGCTAGAAAGAATGATAATTCTGTCAATTTTACCAAGAGGATCAGGTGACTTTTAGACTTTTGAATGTTCTCACATCCTCAGTGGATTTGGCAGTCTTCTGTTTCTATCTGATGATGACATGTGGCGATCTTTTCCAGGAGCCGGTTCTTCAGAACTTGAAATAGTTGCTGTCATCTTTTATCTACCAATCACAATGATATATGACAGATCATAGCAGGTTAAGAATTTATAACCAAGCAATTATTATACTTCCATGCTCCTACCTTTTGATTTTTTTAGCTAATAATGTGTAAAACAACCAAGCCAAAATAGTGAAAAGGTTGTGACAGTGTTTGAAAGACCACAAAGTTTAGCCAGATGATGCACAAAAGCTACATAAATACTGTCTGTAGTAATTGCTCACTCTAATAAAAGGATACAGAAAACTAAAAGGCATATTTGTACATTTAGTTACAAGCTAAAAAAACTGGATCTGGGCATAGAAAGAATGAAACTGCCTGTGTTAGGGACTTGTTTCGTAATCAATGAAAAATAAAGTTTATTTTTTAAAGAATAAAACTATTTTGCTGGTGGAAATAACACAATCCAGAAAGTTTATTACTGCAAACTGATAGCCTTAGGTTACTATGATTGAAAATAGATAGCCTAAGGTTACTATGATTGAAATAATAACAATAAAGAATTACTTGATATGTTCACCTTTGCATAAATCAGCATTGGTCCCCCAGTGACTGGGTCTCTTGTTGGGGTGCTCCTATCCCCTGGCCCTGCAATCAAGCATGAAGTCACTAAACAATACAGGAACATGAAAGAAAAATTCCAGTCAAAATGATTACACAAAATAGATCTATATCTTTATCAGCTGAAGCACTATCTAATGTATTAATGGTATAATTATGTCTTAACAAGAATGCGATTTTCTACACATTGATGGAGGTACCCGTTTAATCAATCTTTCGTGCTCATTTCAAATTCAAAGGAAAAAATCCACTCACCGCCGATCTGATATGTTTTTCATGATTTACGCCGCATCTGTGATCTACGATCAGTTTCGTCGGTGTTAATACAGATATCTAACCGATCACAGAAAACTTGTAATATTGCGATCATTTTTTGACTTTTCTATTTGTAAATAAACATCAAAATTCAAAGCCTTAGTTCGCGCTGAAGAATTTCAACCAATGAAACAACAGCTTAGGTCAATCGGTAATGTCCGGTGATACCGAAGAACAACATTTTACTTTTTTTCTGTTATTTTTATTTTCCTATATTTTTATTTTGTTTTAAATGTGTGTAATATGTAAATATTTCAAGGAAAGAGTCTTTTTAATCGATATGCGATAAAATTTTGCAAAAATACAGCAAAACACACTATCTCGCATAAGCGTGATTCGAACGTGATCACCTATAAATAACACGTACACGGACCGTACACAATCGAAATCGAAACTAAAGTTGCCATTTCCCGCAAAGTATACAAACTATATAACTTCGATACTGTAACGTTGCCGATTAGGTGAACAACTTGAGAAATGCAGGATACGAATAAGGTTGCTTTAGAAGGGTGGACAGAAATTTGACCAACGAAAGGATCCAGAAAACAGCCCCTCGTAAGTAGCAAACCTTCGAAATTATTTTCTTACGCATTCTATCTTTCTGTACTGTATGGAACGATTGTCATGGTTGCAAATGTCTGCCGAATCATAAATATTAAGAAGAATAATCCTTTTGAAAGAGACATTGTGGAATATGTTTGACAACCATGTTTTTTTGCAAAAATTACCGGTTTTCGTGGCACAGTTCAGGAATATAAATTAAAAAAAAAATTTTACTGATGAAAGTTTTTGTTCTTTTTTTATCATCATATGGATTATTTGTGATAGATAATTGGTGAATCATCTTTTATTTATGAACTGGTATAATGTGCCCCAAGTTCATAATTCTAGTTTTGTTGCAGTTTTTATCTTTTGAAAACATCTATTTTTAATCGCCACAATATTAATTGGTCATAAACGACACTGACCCATTGTAAACATTAATTATCAATTGGATGTAAGCCATGCATTTTGTCTGGGGACAAATTTCCTTGCAGAGACTACACTACAGTGCAATATGTATTTTTTTTTTTATTATAAAATATGTTTTGATGCATGCTTCTGTAACATTTCATCTCCATTAATGTCTGTAACAAAATTATGTATTGGTATTATGTGACAAAGAAATGTGAATGCTGGATTATCCTTTTTTTTCATGTATACATTCAATATAGGTCATTACCTTTTTGTTTGAATGAAATAACCTTTGTTGATTATTCATGAATGTATCTTAGCAGCTTGATCTTTTACAGGATCATCTGCACAACACAAAATACGAGTTCCAACAACAATCTGCCTGTGTTATGAAATGCAGCTATGATGTTAATTGGGAATGGTAAGCTATTTTTTCCATTCTTATGCCTCTTTTTTGAGAAGGGCTGCATGATAGTAAGACAAATAGCACTCACCCCACTGCTGACAGCTATAGTATGCATTATTACAATTGATATATTTTAGGAATAAGTTAAACCCAACAAACAGAATGATGTCCATTCCCTAATGTGCAAATTTGTCTATCACAAAATGTACAGAGTTATTGCTTACAAAACATGGCCCTGTTTAATATACTTGTCCCATCAAGATACCCTAAAATGAATGTCATGTCAGCAGGAGGTGAGACAATCATTTCCTGGACAGTACTTTATGGCTGGACTCATGCTGTGTGGTCACCTGGCTGTGCTGTGCAGGTGCAGCCAGCAGTGTGTTTTATGGCCCTGCAGTGTGATATTATGTAACCTGGCCAGCCTTTTAGTACTTATTTATGGTGATTTTGATGTTGCAGATTTAAGTGATTATAAGTTTGATGATGGAAAGTTTGTTATCAAAACTTTATTATATCATGACTGGTATACTTTTTGTTAGTTTTATACACTAATTATGATATAGATGCTGGTTTTGAAATTATATAAAAAAAACACTTTTCATCGAAAGTTTGGGAGAAATTCTGTGTAATCTAAATGGGAAAATATGAGTGTTGAGAAATGTGAACAGATCCATTCTAATACAATGTGGAAATAAATAAAAAAAAATGTTTATTAGATGTTTAAGATGACATGCACTTCATTTTTCAACATTTTTTTTGTTTGTTTTACCTTTGGTAGTCCTTTTTTAATATCAAATATGTTTGTATTCTTCATGTATATTTTTTTTTAAGAAGGAGGTCTAGCTTATCACAATAAACCTTAAATGTTTACACTAACTTATATCACAGTTTAAAAATGCATAATAATAATACAGTGTCTGACCCATACACTATATAGACAGAAACATTTTTTCTCTTCTAGAACATCCATGGAAATATCATATATGCAGTCAACTTTTGTCCAGAAAGCAGTGACTTCAGACACGTTTTGAGAGCAGACATCCAGAGTCTGTGGCCTGTTTGGGGACTGAGGCAACGAGTTGGAAAGACATGATCAATGCCTACCAACAGGCCCTTGTTGAGGATCTTAATCAGCTACAGGTGTATGATTTATAGAACTGACAAAATATAAAGGCTACCTTGACTTGCTATACCATGGATATCAGATTAAGGCTAACTTTATGGAAATGGTGCAGAAACATTGGATGGTATGGCTACATCTTCTGTGAAACTCCGGGAAAGTTCACAATCAGAGAAAGGGCTGATTATGGAGGCTACCCAGAGAATGAAAGAGGTTGCTACTCAAACACTAAGTTTGTCAATTTTGTATAAGCATTGCTTATGTTTGCTTGTATATTTTGATATATGCAAACAAAAAGTTTTTATAGCATTATGTTTCAAAATAATGAATTATTAAGAATAGTGCAATGCATTTATTCCATGTTTTTTTGTTTTTTTTTAATAAAAATATTAAAAAACAAAGTTATTTGTTGTTCAATGATGTATGTTAATTATACAGTCTAGTTAAAATGGTAGCTAATTTTATGTAATGTAGTTGCTAGTCCAATGGCCATACAGCAATAAACTATTTCTACTTCTTAGAAAAAAAGCAAAATTTTATAAATAAATTGATGATAACTGTATTTTCTGAGATTATTTTTTCATTACAACCTTAATATGAAAAACATTTACATCAGAACATGACTTGGAAAACTGACACATTCTCTGTCTTCATTAAAACACAGATATATCTAAAGACCCACTTCTTAAGAAGTAGGTTAAAGGTGATGTTTTTCATAAAAATCCTTCCACTAAGAAAAACCAACTTAAATGTAAAAGACCCACTTTCCTCAATGAAAAGACTCGCTTCAAATGACTGAAAACCCACTTCAAATGGAAAAGACACACTTTCTGCCCACCTGTCATGAAAAAGACCACTTCTTATGTAAAAGACTCACTTTTTGCCCACTTGTTCAGAAAAAGACCCACTCCCTTTGTAAAAAACTCACATTCTGCTCACTTGTTCAAATAAAGACCAACTTAACCAAACTTTTTGAGGTAGAAAACAACAATAAACCCACTTTCTTCCACAAAAAACTTACTTTAGACCCACTTTCAATGAAAAAAACAGGAAAAACTCACTTTTTTGTAAAAAAGCCAGAAAAAGCCCACTTTTAAGTGGGTTTTGGTAAAAAACCCACTTATCGTTTGGGAAGGGTACCCACGAATGAGACTGATCCAAAACCAAGACCCATAGAGCCTGTAACAGAGAAGTCAGTGTCTTCTAATACAAGGACAACAGCTTCACCAATTTTAAGAGTAACTCCAGGTGAGTCATGTCATAACATAAACAATTTGAGTGGGATGATTTATGGAACGCCATGACCGTCTCATCATGACTTGTTTGCTTATATGCAGTAGTTATTTCATTATATGTGGTAGATATTTCATTATATGTGGTAGATATTTCATTATGTGCAGTAGAAATTTCATTATTTGTGGTACTAGTTTCTTTATATGCTGTACATTCTTGGTTATATGTAGTAGAACTATTCTTATATATGGTAGTGCTTTTTACATTACATGATGTGCAAAATGGAATATATGTAGTAGTCACTGTTCCCATTATGTGTGGTGCTTTTCCCTTATATGCAGTAGAAATCATATTATATGTCGTACTTTCATTTATATACGCTGTATAGGTTATGATGAGGTGGTTAGGATATTTCTGAATGATACCGTATATTGTCGGATTAAACGAATTCGGATGTTTCACACGAGTAATTCTAGTGCACCGACACCGAACATTTTCCATAATCATGGCGCAAGTAATGAAGTCGTCTGCAATCATGTTGCAGCAATGTCTGAATGACATAGGGCTTGGAACATTGTTTCAAGGCTTCCAAGATCAAAACATTGATGACACCATATTCGAATAGTTAAGTGATTCCGAGATTATCAAACTTGACATTGAAATGATCGGAGATCGCATTTGACGTCATGAGAGGTTCAGAGTTCACAAAGGTAAATTGCTATTTCTGTTATTTTCACTCCAATTATTTTTAGAGTATAACTAAGTTAATAGAAGATTACAGAATAACCTAATTGGATACTGCTGTCCAAGCTATGGAGCGGACATGATAGCGAAACAGAATGGCGGACGGACGGACGGACAGAAGGACGCGCGCAAACCTATCTTAGCAAAATAATCAAAACTTTCTTAAAAAGTTGATTTATTACAAAGACTTAAAAATGTCAATGTATAGATTATCTTTCATGAAATTTGAGAGAAAAATCTGCATTTTAAAAGGCCAATTTCTGAGACTGAGTCTAAAATATAGACTTAAGAGATTGATTAATAAGAGCCATTGATATTACTTCTATATAAGGTCCACTGTGTTCACAAGCTGAACTACATACATTTGGCCAATTTCAAGGGGCATAATCCAGTCATGCAGTGGCTTACTTTGCTTAGTTTAGTAAGTATCAAATTATTAATGGAGGCTCTATTGTGTATACATATTCACCTATTTCAATGGGCATGGTCCAAGCATGCATTCGCAAATCCTGCTAGGTTTCAAAAGATGCGGTAATATGGTGAATATATAACTATCGTATATAATTGTTCATCAGATAATAAATAAATGGAGTCTCTGTTGTGTTCAAAATCTCAATTAAGACAAATGAAAATAAAGTGGGTCATGGAAAAAATACAGGCTAGGTATGTAGGGAGAACATTTTATTTTGGAAACTCATTTCATTACGTACACAGTATTTTGTATACCGCATCCTTATTCGTCCAAGCATTTTATTTCCAATTTTTCTAGGATATGATATTAGTCTGGACTCAAAATAGGGTTCATCTGGGATCTGGAAATTTTACGCCTTATAGAAATTTGTTTTTCGAAAAGGGCCAACATCTTAAGAATATCTAACTATTGTTTAGGCTCAAGTGTATTCACAGGCTCTGTAACAACTATTATGATGAGTAATATTTCAGAATTCATAGGAATTACTTCGATAAATTTTGGGACTGACTTTTCCCGGGTCAAAGAGACTCGAAACACTAGTGACACACATTCTTACTTCACACAGATCCTTCTTTTAATATACCAGCTTGGAAAGGGATTAGTCTTAAGCTATCGACATGCATGAAATGTTCAATACCATGACTACAGACTTACCTGATAAGCGCAATTCAATCAACTGGAAATTTTTGGTTTTGCATTCAACACGTCGAATAAAACTGTCTTAATGCATTAGAATTATACGTATGAAACATCCGGATTTGACAATATTGGAATATTTGGAAATATTCTAACCATCTCATCATAACGACGAAACTACCGCACATAATGAAAATACTACTGCATATAATGCTGGAAGCACGGCATATAAGGAAATTGCATGTACAACATGTAATGTGAGATCTACAGCGTTAAATAAACGAAAGTATGACACATAATGTGATTTCTACTGCATATAAGGAAAAAATCACCACACATAATGGGAACAGTGACTACTACATATATTCCGTTTTGCACATCATGTAATGTAAAAAGCACCACGTATAATGTTTTATCTACAACACACAATAACAAATCTACTACATATGTTGGTCTTTGTACCACACACAAAGGCAGTACTACCATATATAAGAATAGTTCTACTACATATAACCAAGAAGTACAGTATAAAAAAAAATTTCTGCACATACTAAAATATCTACCACATATAATGAAATATCTACTGCATATAATACATTTTCTACCACATATAATGAAATATCTACCGCATATAAGCAAACAAGTAATAATAAGACGGTCATGGCAATTCATAGTGGTTACTCGTACTAGAAAGCAGTGTGCTTGTGCAGCAACAGGGTGTAAAAATCCTGAAATTATTACTTGCCCTTAAATGAAATACAATGAAATGTTCTGGATTTTCACTCGCCCTGAATAAGAGTTCACTTGCCATGGTGAGTGGGCAAGTAATATTTACACCCCTGAGCAATAAGGAAGGTATCTGGCTACAAATATTCATGAAATACAAATATGAATATTACCTATGTGAAACCTGTAGCGCCCACATGTTGTGAGTAAATAGCCAGTTAACACATAAAGTACCTTACTATGACAGGATGTGACGTGAGAGGTTGCTTAAGCATTGTTTTCTTTCTTTTTTTCGGATGATGTTTGATATACAACAACTGGTTGGACTTCATACTAATGACTTAGTGATTGCCTAATATCATTATTGTTGTTGAGAAGGTGTAATATTCTCAGG
This sequence comes from Solen grandis, assembly GCA_021229015.1. NCBI lineage: Eukaryota > Metazoa > Mollusca > Bivalvia > Adapedonta > Solenidae > Solen > Solen grandis. Next base: position 19,464,456 of record CM037782.1, read on the forward strand.
TGACATGTTATCTGTAACGAAGTCGTTGGGACCAACATTTCACTTCGATAAAGCATCAGTTTGAATAATCCAAAGTGGTAAAATGTAACTGTTTAAATGCATGATTTTAAGCTCACCTGAGCAAAGCTCAGGGTGAGCTTTTGTGATCACTTGATTGTGCATTGTGCGTCAACAATTCCATCAATCTTCTCCTCTGAAAATACCAGATGGACTTCATCAAATTTTGCCAAAATGATACTTATGATAGCCTAATGCAAATCCCTTTTTTTTTTCAATTTCATGAAAAGCTCTGGTTGCCATGGCAACCAGAAGATAAAATCTTTGAAATTCCTTTTTTCAGAAATGTTTAGACCTACAGATTTGATATTTGGTACATAGCATCAGCTCATGTTGCCTCAATATCAGTGCAAAATTTGTGCCCCTGGGGTCACAACGGGCCACGCCCATGGCCACACCAAGATTTTATATAGAACTATTGGGGAATTCTTGAAAAAAAACTTCTTTTCCAAAACTAGTCCATGGATTTTCACATTATTTACCTAACATGATACCTATGTAAGCCTTAGGCTAATTCCTAATCTTTCTTAAATTTCATGAAGAATTTTGGTTGCCATGGCAACCAGAAGCATAACTTCAACATGCGTTTTCTCAGAAACATACAGACCTACAGATTTGATATTTGGTACATAGCATTAGCTACTAAAACAAATATATGCATCAGGGTTTACATGAGACACTCCTATGGGACCACACCCAGATTTTGTATTGAACTATAAAAGGAAAACAAAAAAATCTTCTGAAACCATTGGTTGGATCTTGAAGAACTTTAGTTGCCATGCAACAAGAATGCATAACTATAAAATGCCTTCTCTTAGAAACATACAGACCTACAGCTTTGATATTTGGTATATAGTATCCTCTCATGGTTCCAGCATTTCTACAACAATTCAAATTCAGGTGAGTGATTTAGGGCCATCTTGGCCCTCTTGTATATTTGTTCATGTATGTAGTAACAGCCTTGAAATAAATCTAAATGAAATAGTCCATGTTCGTATATAATTAAATATGATTTTAAAAAATATACTTTTGTTTTTATTGTAATTACCTTATATGTCGGCCATTTTGTTCCATGTGTTACTGCATCAATCAGTGTGTTTTCCTTCCAGGAAATATGAAATTAAACATGTTATTCTTCATTTACATTCATTAACTCATGTACATTTACAAAGATTGAGTATCGTAAATACAAAAGATACATTATACATTGCTGAATATGACTAGCACATATCACCATCGTCAAACCAACGCATTACACTGTATACAATATCACAGGCATTGTCAACGAATGTAGGATAAAATCCCCCCCCAGACATAATCCCCCCCCCCATGAAATTTTGTATAGGCGGACATAATCCCCCCCAGAAGTTTGTCAAGGCGGACATAATCCCTCCCAATAGATTTTACAGGCGGACAAAACACCCCTCCTGAATTTTCCAGGGCGGACAAAATCCCCCTCGTTATTGTATTTGCTTCGATAATTTTTTTTCACCTTTTCACGCCCGTTTTAAGATATGTTAATAAAGGCCACCTCTGTCTTAATTGGTTTATTTGAACATTCCCTTAACTAATTACACCAGTTGATAATGCAAGTTATATTTTTCTTTTATTTGTATTATATATATAAGTGATCATGATATTACAACTTAGACTGAATTATCCACTAACTTCAGCTGGAGAACTTTCATTTAGTGGACCCATATTTTCCGGGACCTTTCACGCCCCTTTAATGCATGTTAATAAAGGCCACCCCTGTCTAAATTGATTAATTTGAATTTACTTAACTAATTACAC
>CM037782.1:19466406-19516406 GCA_021229015.1 Solen grandis
ATTCATGATATTATACCACTGCCTTGTGAATACTTATTCAAATGTTTAGTGCCTTCTTTGTCCTTCAAGTATGTCAAGGTTTAAAGTGACGTGTTAATACAGTTATGCAATATAAAAAATAATGAAAATAGGCATTTTAAATCTAATACAAGAAAACTGTGATACTAAGTATCACAACGGCCCTTCGAACTTAGTGTACGAGAACTTTTCTGACATGTTTTTAGCATTTGTGTTGCAATACTTAAATTTAACGTTTGAAAGAAATAGATTTATGTTTGAAGGTAAATTTAAAGATAATTTAAATTTTTTGGACAATTGTTATATGAAGTTTTCTAAATAAGGTTATTATTCTGTAGGTGGCTATGAACATGAAATAAATTTTGTCAAATTTTTAAGTATGTTTTGTTTTCACATGTTTATTTCTAAAGTAATGATGACTCACATTGTTAAGAATGTAAACTGTGTTATTATATTACTGAAACATCTATTTAAATTTTAAAATGTTTTGTAAGATATATTTCTATAATCAAATTGTCTTTTATATAAAATAATACTGATTCTATGTGTAAAACATTCATTAAGTTTTGCAAGATATATTCCTATAAAAAAGTATCAAATTGTCTTTTATATAAAATAATACTGATTCTATGTGTAAGACATTTATTATGTTACCACATAAGTTTAAAGAAGGAATGTTAAAACATGAAATGTTGAAATGAAAGTGTTAGAGATGTTTTTAATATTGAACAAAAATGTTTTTGGAAAAGTTTCAGTTAAGAAATGAAATGCTAAGTAATAAAAACAGGAGATCAACTGGAATAAAATGTAACAAATGAAGATATTTTTCTTTAAATAGCAATGTGCAAGAAGATATGTACAAGAGCAAGTGAGAACGTATGAAAGTACATGTGAATAATGTAATGAGGGGTGTTGTGTTTAATTGAAATAATATTAAACTGGGAAAAGAAGGAACTGAAACATATTTTGCAATTAATGCACATTTCAAAAAAGCATAGAGCAAATGATATAAAAATTTTAAAGCTAAGAAGGAACACAGTTTCAAAACAGCAAGTATCTGGTAATTTTTCTCAAATTAGAAACAGAAATATTTCCAAAGATTGATGCAAGAACAGTTTTACAAGTAGACTTTTAAAAGAAAACATATTTAGACACTTATTTTACATGTTCTACAATATTTACAGCAAAAATAATCTCAATCTATTAGGGAATGTTCTGTTCAGTTCTATGAATTCTTGAATATAATGTTACCACAAAAATGTTCCCTGTATGAAAAATAGACTAGGAAGATGTATATATTATGTTATAAATTGTTAGTAGAAGCAAATATATAAATGTATTAATAATCATTTTATATGGAAAAAAATAATGTTTATTCTTTCAAACATTTAACAAGGCACATGTTCAATAAAAATATAGGATACTGCGAAAGCATTTACATGATTGTGCGTACACAGACTTTTTTTTTTTAGTTAAAGTTAAAAAATTTTTTTAAATAATATAGAATTAAGTTTTTGAGTATAGATGCATTTCTAAGTTCAATATGTTTCAATGGTACTGAAATACCAAAAAAAAAAAAAAACAATGAAGAAAGAACAAATTAACAACCAATATTACACATGAAAAAAAAAAACACACACTAAAAATATAAAAGTAATGAACACATTAACAAGTAACAAGTGCATATTTCACAACCTTTCAACATGGAGGAAGTATGTCAACATATTAACATATTTACACTGAATGATGTGTGCACATAGTCATTGAAAAGTAAGTATTAAGCACCTTTGAATACAATTTAATGCAACATGTGAATACAGTTAAAACATAAGTCTGACAAGGATCAAATATAAAGATGACTATAATGCATATTCATAATTGTACTGAGTTATGTATTATGCATGAAGTGTGTGTGTTTTAAAAGAGAAGAACAGTATTTACATAGATAAAATATAATGGAAATGTAATTGAGTATTAGTCATTATGTCGAACATTATTTTGGATATGCTCAATTGATCTTTTAGTGCAGGATAATGACTGGTGTTTGAAGAGTTTTATTACTTTGTTCAGTATGTTGCAATTGTACTGTAATGTATATTTAAGTTGAGTGTGATGAGAAAGAAATGATACATAAATGAAACATATTTTACACAGAAATATATAAAAAATTTATAAGGAATATGAACATTAAACAAAACACAACTGAGTATCTCTCCCTTGGACTTGTGAGTAAATTAAAATATGAACATGTTTGAATGGCAAGTAAATATGTTAGCACCTTTGAGTAATAAGTTTGTCAATTGTTTTTTAAGCACAAGTGAGTACTAAGTACTTTGCAATGATAAGCTAGTAAATGAACATTAAATGACATATATGAGAACTGCTTTGAATGACACATGAGCATATTATAATTTTTTGATGATGAATGAGAAGTAAACACTTTGAATGACGCGTAATATGTTAACTTCTTTAAACTAGAACTATCACTGAAGGTGATTCATACCCCCACCCCCATCTTTGACACAGGATGTATTCACATGACACATAAAACGAATGTTCACACATAGGATTTGGGCTTTTAAGCATACCAAAAAAATTATTATCACTAAAGGTGATCAATACCCACACCGGAAGTCTGTCATGTGTAGGATTACAGTTTCAAAAGTTTGCGTGAGTGAAAGACTACATGTATGTAACGTTTAAAGTTAGTGTGAGCAATGAAGGTCTATCTACATATGAGGTCTATCTACATATGAAGTTTGATCAACATAAGTACAGTAGTTTTGGAGAAATGCTCCGGACAAATTCAAAAGACCAAAAATAACAAAGGGCAATAACTCCTTTCAAAATACATGCAGAGTTATGGTATTTGTGCACTGCACTTCCTCTCATCAAGATCAATCTACATATGAAGTTTCATCAACCTAGCTACTTTAGTATTGGAGTTATGCTCCGGACAAAATCAAAAGATTAAAAATGACAAAGGACAATAACTCCTTTCAAAATACATGCAGAGTTATGGTTCTTGTGCACTGCACTTCCTCTCATCAAGATCAATCTACATATGAAGTTTCATCAACCTACTTTAGTATTGGAGTTATGGTCCGGACAAAATCAAAAGATTAAAAATGACAAAGGGCAATAACTCCTTTAAAATTATGGTTCTTGTGCACTGCACTTCCAAGATCAATCTACATATGAAGTTTCATCAACCTAGCTACTTTAGTATTGGACTTATGGTCCGGACAAAATCAAAAGATTAAAAACACTCAATCATCACTCGAACAATTTGATTGGAGGAAATTTAAAGAAAAAATAATGTTTTGTTGTAGTAAAGTATTTTTTATCTTTTGAAGAATTAATCTGCAAACAATTATCAAAACATAATGTAAAATAAATACGAATTATATTTTTGTTGAATGATTTGAAATAATTAAGAAATATTTAGACTGCGTCTAAAGTTTTACATATAAACAGATACGAAACTACCGTCATAATAACAATTAAAGCAGTCTAGCAAAAAGGTAGACTGTGTCCGATTTTAATTTATTTTAGTCGTCAATTACATGACTTTTAGTACAAAATGTGAACCAATGTAAAGCAGTCTGCCAAATTCTCCATAGCGACTTTCCAACCCCGTATTAAATAGTGCGGCCCGCTGCAGCGGGCCGCAATAATTGTTGGGTTTTTTTTTTTCAAGGAAAAAACAATATCTAACTCAATATCGTATCAGTTAAATATTTACTAACGACATCCAAGTGATATAATCCCATATGCTGTGAATTTATACCTACCCGCCATCTTAGAAATTTGTCTCCGTGAGGAAGTTTTGTCACACTGTATTGCCACTCTGTCGTGACATATAAACCATTTCCATCCGAAATGAGACGTAAACCTACGTAAATCAAAGCACTCTAGCTCCGAACACATAATCTTCATGTTGGTGTAAGTTCCAACACATTATTCAGTGGGTTATAAACAAACAATAGTGACTGATTGGTTGCTTTTAATTATCGAATTATACCGGGTATTACCGAATCCCTGGTGAAAAGGTCTGTAGTCCAGTTACATTTCGCCACCGAACCAACCGGCCCTGAAACTCTCCTTAAACAATGTGTATCAGTGCAAGGGGGGGGGGGGGGGGATACAAGTACTATTAATTATAAATGTTGCAACGTTTAGGCCGTGTATCAAACCCACGGCCTCCGGATGACAGGCTCGACGCATTAACCACTCGGCAACTGGAACCAGACTTTTTGATTGAGTTTGGTTTATACAGATAGACATGGTGTGAGGCGGTGCATTCTGAGAATGACAAAGGGTTAGGGGTACTTTATTAATATACATGTATAAAGTTACTTAAGCATAATTCCTCTTATTGTGTGTTTCTTTTATCAGAGAAATCTTAAGGTGTTTTAGCAGTAGCTTTGCACTCAGTTATTTCGTATCGCATTTTTAGCGTCTAACTCAGAACTACGTCTGAAACAATGTGCACGAAGAAAGCATCCGGCCTCTCTTATTTTCATTTTCACAATTCAGACATGAAGGCCCGGAAAGGGGAACTGATGAAACATTAGACTTATCGGTAAGCGAGATTTTAAATCAAGTAAATGGTGTTTTGTATGCCGATAGTGTGATAGAGGCATCCTTTGACAGTGACAACGTTTTTGTTTTGCCTGAAAATTCACCATCGAACTTATCTACTGACAAGATGGCGGGAAATTCCGAACCAACACTCTCAGATGTGATGTCGTGTTTGAAGGGCCTAGACAGTAGACTGTCTGTGATTGAGAAAAGGTTGACGTCCCTGGAGGAGGTAAAGGCGAAGGTAGATAGTGTAGAGAAGGACCTGAAGAAGATGTGGACACATATGGAAGACCGGTACAAGAAGACAGACCAGAGAGTTACCGGTGTCGAGGAGAAGGTAGAGACTATTGATTTTTCTGTGGACAGACTTTCCTCTAAGGTTAGCGACTTACAGAAGCAGAAAGATGATCTGAAGGACGAGGTAGTGTACCTTCAGTCACAATCCATGAGGAATAATCTCATCTTTGCTGGTATCCCGGAAGAGTCACGAGAAACGAATGAAGATGCAGAAAGAAAGGTGAGAGACTTTATCCAGACCAAAATGAAGGTGGACAAGGAGTATGTGGACCAGATCCAGTTCGAGCGTGTGCATCGAATGGGGCAGCGAGGTGCCAACAGGGACAGGAAAATGGTTGCCAAGTTCCATGAGTACAAGCAGAAGGAATTCGTGCGGAAACAATGGAAGCAGCTCCAAGGTACGAACTTCTTTGTTACTGAGCAGTTTCCGAAGGAAGTGGTGGATAAAAGACGTAAACTGTATCCGAGGATGAAAGCAGCAAGAGACGAGGGGAAGACGGCGTGGATCGCATATGATACGCTATACATTGACGGTCATGCAGTGAGGCCATAGGAGATAGCCGAGAATGAACTTAGTGAAGTAAGTGTGCTCTCGTGGAACGTGCAAGGTCTTAGTAACGACAAAAGAGACAGTGGGGGGTTTGTTGATATTTTATGTAAACATGATATTATTTTTTTGTTTGAAACATGGTCTTCAAAATGTTCTAATATTGATTTGATGGGATATGTATCTCATAATTATTTTAGAAATTTTCAACATAGAAATGCAAAGCGTAATAGTAGTGGTGTAGCTCTTTATTACAGGGAGTGTATCAAAGATGGTATAGAAGTGGTTAAGAACTCTTACGATACTGTTATATGGTTAAGGTTAGATCATACATTTTTCAATTTGGAAGAAGATATATATGTTTGTGGTTTGTATTTATGGGGAGAGAACTCGCCAGCGTATAATTATATTAACGTAGATCTTTTTGATGAAATCGAATCAGATGTGGTGCATTATAGTAACTTGGGTTCTGTATTTATGTGTGGCGATTTTAATAGTAGGGTTGGGATAAGACGAGATTTTATTGTTTATGATTCTATTAACATAAACCTTGATGATGATGATTATACTCCAGATTTGAACCTGTCGAGGGCCTCACTTGATACTACATGTAATAATTACGGTGTCCGTCTACTAGATTTGTGTAAAGCCTCAGGCCTTAAAATAGTGAATGGGAGATTGGGGGAGGACCATGCCGTGGGAAATTATACGTTTATTTCTAAACAAGGTGCGTCTGTCATTGATTATGTTTTGACGGGTACCAGTACTTTTTCATATATTTCACGCTTTGCAGTTGGCCAGATGAATGAATATAGTGACCATTGTCCACTCATGTTTTCATTGCGATGCCCGGCGCCCCTTTATGATAACATCGTTAATGAAAGCGAAGGGTTTAAATGGAATCCCCATCATCGGGATGATTTTCGTTTATCACTTATTTCTAAATTGCCTTTGTTTAATAACGTAACAGAAAATATTGATATAAGTAGCAAAGACTCAATAAATAAGTTAGTTACTGATTTTACAACAATTATAAGAGATACGGCGGATCCATTGTTTTTTAAACGTTCTGTCACTACGCATCATGCTTCTTTTGAGGATACACCTTACGTTAAACACGCTGATTGGTTTGATAGCGAATGTCATTATTACCATAGTCGTTATAAGAAAGCTTTGAAACTGTTTTATACAAACAAAACAGAGTGTAATAGAAGTTATTTTTGTACTTGCAAGCAAGATTATAAAAGTATTATTTGTAAGAAAAAAAGGGCCTGTCGAGATAAAAAGTTGAGGGAAATTGAAAAGTTAAAGAACAGTAATCCCAAACAGTTCTGGGCCTTTTTCAATAAGAAGAATAAGAATAAAACTTCTGTCAATATACATGTGTCCGATTTTTATGGTTATTTTTCTAATTTAAAATGGAGGCTGAGATATTTTGTAATACATATGATTTTAACGATGTTTACTGTGGCGATGAAAGTAATGATGATGATGTCATTTTAAATTCTAAGATAACTTTGTGTGAAATTCAGAAAGCTGTTAAAAAGCTAAAAGCTGGGAAATCACATGGTAATGATTGTTTATTAAATGAGTATTTTATTGAAAGTGTCGATATTATCGCACTGCATTTATGTGATGTTTATAATGCTATTTTTGACTCGGGGTATTTCCAGAGTCATGGACTAAGGGTGTAATTATTCCTCTACATAAGAAAGGAGATAAAAACGATGTTAATAATTATCGAGGTATTACGTTATTGAGTGTTTTGTCTAAATTATTCACCACTATATTAAATACACGAATTGAAAAGTTTTGTGAAAAAAATTCACGCATATCTGATTCTCAGTTTGGTTTTAAAAAAGGACATTCGACGGTGGATGCTATGTTTGTTTTATATTCTATTGTTCAACGCTATATAAACAATAATAAACGTTTGTATGTTGCATTCATTGATATGAAAAAATGTTTCGACGGTATCTATAGAAATGGCCTCTGGCTTAAGTTATTTAATGCAGGTATTAAAGGGAAAATGTTAAGAATAGTTAAGCATATGTATAAGGATGTCAAGTCATGTGTAAAGCATTGTAATACATTTTCTGATTTTTTCTCTTGTTCAATTGGCTTGAGGCAAGGGGAGGTAATATCCCCAATCTTAGTATCTCTGTTTTTAAATGATATTGAATCTTTTATACAAAATGGTGCCGAGTCTAATATTACGATTGATGAACTCGCAATAATTATCTTATTATTTGCAGATGACATGGCCTTGTTCGGTGACTCACCATATGATCTTCAAAAACGTTTAGATCTTGTATTTCAGTATTGTAAAAAATGGAGTCTAGATGTAAATATTTCGAAAACAAAAGTTATGGTTTTCAGGAAGAAAGGTCGTCTGTTAGCGCATGAAAAATTTACTTACAAGGGAATTGATCTAGAAGTAGTTGATGCATTCAACTATTTAGGAACTGTGTTTTACTATACGGGTTCATTCCTTTGTAACACGGAACACCTGGTTGGTAAAGCTCTTAAAGCAATGAATTTGTTGTTATATAATTGTGTTAAACTTCCACTGAGTCCAAAATATTTATGTCAGTTATTTGATGCTTTTGTTGGATCTATTCTAAATTACTCTTGTGAATTGACAGGTTTTTCTAAATCTAAAGAATTAGAAAGGATACATCTTAGATTTTGTAAAAGGATATTAAAGGTTAGAGCTAGTACTTCAACAGCTGGTGTATACGGAGAATTAGGCAGATATCCCCTTTATATTCATCGTTATTACAAAATAATTAAATATTGGTGTAAGGTTATGCACTCAAAAAATAAACTTGTTTCATGCATGTACAGGGCGGGTCTTAACGATTCCTTATTGGGTCATAAGAATTGGGTTTTCTGTGTTAAGAAACTGCTAGATACGTACGGTTGTTCATATGCTTTTGTGAGTGATATAGATGTAAAGCAGTTTCCCATATTTTTTAAGCAACGTGTTTTAGATTGTTACTTACAGGAATGGAATAGTTTGATTCAAAACAGTAGTGTTTTAGAGGAGTATAAGTATTTTAAGAAAACAATTGATTACGAATTTTATTTAGATATATTACCTGCTAACCTCAGACATTTTGTTACTAAAATTAGGTTATCAGCTCATGAGTTAAGAATACAAACTGAAAGATTCTCAAGAAATCGTATAACTAGGGAAGAGAGAGTGTGTCTTATCTGTAACAGCATCAGTGATATTGAAGATATTTATCATTTCATTGTTATATGTCCAATGTATAAGTCATTGCGTACAAAATTTCTAAGTTTTGATTTATATACTAGACCATCTATGTTCAAGTTAATAGCTTTGTTACAATCTAATGATAAAGATGTTTTGTTTGGCCTTGCTAGATACATTTCTTCTGCTTTAAAACTAAGGAAAACTAAATTGAGTAAACAATGATAAATTCATTCTATGTGTTATTTAGTCAGTATTTATACATAATTAATTATTTGTTTTATCTGAATTTGTTCAGTCCACGAGCTATTACTAGAAATTTACTTCTGATATGTATTTGTGTGAATGTCAACAGAGATTTAACATTGATTAGTTCGTTCTCGATGTTATCTAAAACAATATTTGTAAGGTATTATTTATATATTCATAATGACTGAATTACTTGTTCAATCTACGATCCATGGTTCAGTCTACGATTCATTACCAGAAATTAAATATTTTTCCTATATACTTATATGAGTAAAAGTTACATGTCACGTGATACTATATTTGTATTTGTATTTAAGATGTAATGATGATGTACTATGTACAAATCATGAATAAAATATGTTCTGTTCTGTTCTGTTCTTATTTTCATCGTGTATGACTGTCATTCTTTCTTCACGGTTGGGCAAAATGATGTTTCTGCAAATCAAGATGATGTTGTTGACGTAGGTTGTTGGAGCTGGAGATTTATCTCTCAAGGGATCGTCACAATGAGATGTAAATGTAGCTCGAGCATTGCCCCCATTGTTCACAATGCCATCTCTTATTCACTGCTTTGTTTGCTTTTCAGAAAATCAAAATATTTTTGATTATTTTTAGAATGACAATCAGGATTTCAATTATACAATTTCAATGATAACAATAAACAACAAATGGAATTTGATGGATACAGGATCACGCATCAGACACGTTCATTTGTTGATTATTGTTATTATCAATACATTTTGTATTTTATTGATCATTATTTAAATAAAATCCCATTAATATTGTTCACCTCGTTAAGGCTCACTAATTTTGGAAGTGGGAGTTTAGAAAATGAATTGTTTTAGAACTCGCCCGTTATAGGCCAATCTCATTAAAATCAGATTCAGTATGCTTACTGAATCTGACCACATCGTATAGAGGGTCGTGTCAGATTGACCTTTGTATAAGCCAATCAAATCGGCGGCTACAGAATCCTTCGGTATATCAGGGGAAGTAACCGCATCAATCTCACAATAGGGTAGAAATCCGGGTAAAGCGGTAGCTCATTCGGTAAGAGGCTCCGTGTTCGAGTCCCGGGCAAGCTTCACATTTTTTTCACTCTGTGACAATTTTTTTTAACCGAAGTCAGTTAGAAACGCGCTATTTAATTGGTTTAAAATGGAGCACTTGTTTATGCATATAAAGGTCAAATCTAACGAGACCCCTAATGCGATGTTGTCAGATCCTAATCACGCATAGTAGAGGAGTGCAAATTAGGATATGATTTTAATGAGAGTGGTTATACTCCAAATGTTGGTAGAACCTCGAGAATAGGCTGAAATTAAAAGTAATACAAGGGGGTGGATACATTTTGATGTTATAAATCTTTATCATGATATTTTCTCAGGAATAACAATTGCATCCGTGTGTATATTCGAGATTTCATTGTTTTAAAGCAAATGGATTTAGAGGTACATTGTTAGGCAAAAGAGGTTCCGTTTCTGGTCTCCAGCAAATAAAAAAGGTCGGTAGGTCGGGATTTAATTTTTTTATTTATGTATTGTTTTTACATGAAACGAATGCGAAATATTTTTTTAAAGACTGGAAAGGTAAAAAAACAACTTTAGGGTCGGTCGGGAGACTAGAAACGGAACTTTTTTTGGCCTTAGTGTTCAGCTGAAGTACTGATAGTGATCTTGATACAGAGAAGATGAGATCTGGTTTTCACAAGACATTTAGAGTGTAGAGCAAAAAAAAAAAAAAGAAAACAACTCAATTTAAATTTGATATATAACTGGAAAGTGATCAATACCCCAGCCAATACTAATGTAGGAAAACAAATGTTTAACGACAAGACATGCGTGATTCCAGTGTGATCCATGTTGATAAAGTTAAACACGAATATGATACATGTAACAGTTTTTATTTAATATAAATTTAAGAATAGTGTATTTACATATCGTACAATACGTATAATTTCGTGCGGTTTAATTTGCGGTATTTTTGCTATTAACCATGCCGAAAGAAACAAACATTTAAATACATGTATATAGAATGCACTGTTGACACATGAGCATGAAAACAACAGTGGTGTGAAGTTATTTATGCAATACCGGTAATTATATAATAATATGGCATACTATTTCTTCTCTTCTCAAACCAATGCATAGAATTAAAATTCTGTTTAGAAATGTTGATAAGCTCATGGTCCTATACCGTCGTTTCATTCCTTTGATCCCCTTAAGAACGAGTCATGCAGATGGTCGGCTAGTTGTTTAGAAACTGAACTCGTTTGTATCTGGAATTTAAATCAAGGTTAAATTGACTTGTTTGATTAAGCTGTTGGTACTCTGGTGAGCATTCTAGGGCCATGATGCCCCCCCCCCCCCCCCCCTTGTTTACAAAATGAAAGATAAGATGCACCAGGCTTGTTTGACTTCATAAATAAATAGTATTCTACTTATCGCGATCATCACACCGGTAAACTTTTTCTGGACGTCTTACGTAAGCTATAGTTTTACAGATTGGACCTTCGACAAACTCTCTCAGTTCTTCACATTTTTGTTTTGGCGTTCTGCTTTTTACGAAGTTTGCAGATAAAATATAGACGAACTCTTCCCGTAGTAGTTAAAATCGCATTTCTTTGTTTTCATTTCCAGATGCCGGAAACCATCACTAGATACTAAGGGAACCAATATAGACACGAAAACCACCTTCATTTGCCGTGTGTGAGTGTTTTTATCTATCGTTTATACTAGTTTTTTTTGGCAATAGATAGTCGTTTGTAAACATCGTCTAGACAATAAAATATTTAAATACATATATTTGTGTAACATCCTGAGGACTTTGACGTTTTGATGAGCAAGAAACAAGCGGTTGAACCAAATGAAAGATAATTGTTCTGGTTTTGAATTCGCTGTGTTTTTTTTTTAGTTTATGCTTGTATATCGAAGCAAAATGTTTACATTGTAATTCTTAATTTATAAATTGCATCTGCATGCATGCAATCGAATGGTGCATTGTTTGGCAAGTCAATGAAAAATATTATTTTTCTCCTTTTTATAGACGGATTTTTACTTGATACATATCATGTGTTTTTCTTTTATGAAATAAATATCTAAAAGAAGTTAGTTTTGTAATATTTTGGAATTTATTACACTGTTCATTCAAATTTTTTCTGGAAGAAAATAACATGCAATATTGCATATTGTATTTCTCTGAAGAAAAGATCAAATTGTTTATAAGTCCAGAAAATGATTCAAATGGCAGGGTCTGGTATGCAAGATAGATTTAATAAAGTAATTATTACACGTTTTATTTTAATTCTGCTGACGCGTATTTATCTAATGATGCATCCCTGCTGAAGTCTGTAAAGTCTGTAAAGGTGACTCCAGTAATTGTTTGTCGTGAGTCTGCCAGGCCACCGTGATGTGATAAGAGTTAACGAACCCTTCAAATGATCGGGTCGTTAATTTTAAACAAACGACTAGGCAGATCAACGTGATACAGTGTGTTGCAGGCAGCATACATAAAACAGAACGATAAATAAATGGATGGATGGATGGACGAACGTTTCACATCTCAAAATGTGTGATTCACGTTGGCATATGATCACTTGTCAAAACAGTATTTAATCCAAATAAATATAGAATCTTATGTAAAATAGATATATGACCAAGAGACTGAGTTACTGCTACTTTGTGTTTGCCAGTCACTGTTTACGCCCAACTGACAAATACAACACGGACAATCTCAGTCTTCTGAAACTAATACTCTTAAACCGTTGGGTCGATAACTTAATGGCCCGTTTCTCGTTTGTCATTTGTTCTTCCCGGAAATCTCTCTCGGTGGTCATCCAAAGCTTTTGACCACAACTGACATAAAACTTCAGACTCGACTGGATTGGTCACCAGAATACAATGACGTGTGGCTCTGCATGACGTGGTGTTGTTTTTCTTTGCAGTTTAAAGATTGAATTTCTGTTTCGTGTGGTAGATAAAAGCGACGATCTCATTCACCTTCGGTTACTGACCCAGAAAATAATGATTCTAAGATGCCATGTCGGTCTGTTATACGGGGATGAAAAAAAATGTTGGAGGCTTGTTATTATCCGAGAACAAAATGAAAACTGTAAGTTGTTTTGTTCGATTGGATACTTTCCTGGAATTGTTAAACGCATACATACATAGTTTATTTTTTACCCAGTTTAAACATGAATAAGGTATTAATCCTAAATGATATAATGTCAAACCTATGCTTTATGACGCATGATCGGAATGCGTTTCCAAAATAATACATTTCTTAATTATTTCAACCCACCCAAGTAACATCCTATTTCAAACGTTTAGTCAACAAATTAGTTTCCAATTAGTCGAAGTATGTAATGCTTAAAAACGTTGTCTGAAATGTCTTTTCAGAGGTTATTTCACAAAGGAACAAAGTTGACCTTCCTATTGAGTTATACAAGCAAACATTTTTGCAGAACGAGAAAATCAAAGAAAACGTTTGCATTTAGATCTTTATTAACCTCAAGCATTCTGAAAGGTCAGTTCCGCTACAGTAAATTAAGGACATAAATGTATGGCTATGTCGGGGAAACATACCGACTGCAGGTCCGAAGTTGAATGGGTTCGTTGGCACAAGGAACATATTGAATGAGTTTTAGGAACAATTTACCGATCACAAACTAGATAAATCGAAAAGAAAAAGTATAAGATGTTCACCAGACCTTGTTATTACGTCAAATATAGACGTGAAAAGAAATAAGATTGATCAAACTCTTTACTCTACCACAACCAAACAGAACTCGGACAAGAACAACAACAAAAACAACAGCAATATGTGTAGGCTTGATTTTTATAAATATTGATAAATGCAAAACTTGCATTGTATGCGCATGTGCTGGTTAATGTCTTTTCAAAAATAAAACATTTCTTAACCTCTTTTTCAACCCACTGGAAACATCATTATTCTCAAAAGTTAAATCACAGAATCTATTAAGTTTCCAGATTGAGTGTACGAGATGTGTACATCGCTTAAAAATTGACGCTATTTGCTGAAATGTCTTTATCAGGGAGTGCTTTGGATTTTCAGCAATGGAAAAAGATACGCTCCTATTGAGATAGTGAGCTATGCATACATCCGTTTGATGCAGATACGAGCACTCAAATCATATTCAGAAAATGTTGCATTAGACTTCCATTAACCTCAAGCTATTTCTGAAAGTTAGATACAGTTTCAAGCGCTACATTTGTACAATTAAGAACAATAAATTGTCCTTGGCTAGTGGTCGCAAACATAACTGCGGGTCCGAATCCCGTTGATGACCTTCTCGGGCTCAAAGTACCTGCCCAACACAGGAACAGTATTGACGGACTTAGTAAGTTGTAGGAACTTAATTCTACCCGATATAAAAAATAGATAAATAATTTAAGAAAAAGAAAATGTTCAAGGTTTCACCAGACCGTGTTTACGGTTAAATGCGTTGGATGCGTGGTATTATCGATATATTGTGATTCTGGCACGGTACGATATGTATCGGTACGTTGTTGGCGCCAAACCGATATTTTTACCTGTTCCTTTTTTTGTATAATGTTATTCACTGTTTCTACTCGTTAATTATTTAACTTTAAAGAAATTACATTATTCAGAATTTTTTTTATATTATTCAATTTTCAACCTTAATTTCAAAAAATACGTACATTCACTTTGGTTAAAAAATATTACATATGTTTATAGCAATAAAATACCGTGATACGTTTCGCGATATGTTTGGCGATTTATCGCGATACGAAAAGTCTTTCGATATCCTTAACGACGTCACTGGTTGTGACACGTTATTTTCCCCCACCTCACAAAGTGAAGCACGACTGAAAAAAAGTCATGGGTTTTAGATTTTAAATGGTTCATATTGTCCCCGTCTGTCCTGTCTCCATATGCATTTTATTCTCAATAGCATAGATTGACTGACTAAGGTCTCTGTGACGATGGCCTTCGCGTGTACATGTTTGATTAATGTCTTAAACATAAGAACCCTCACAAATCACGTGAACTTGTCTAGTCAGTCGTTCAGTCAGTCAGTTCTGAATCAGCCTTAGTGATAGCATACGTTTGAAACCTAGACTGGTGTACCAAACACAAACAAGCAAATTTGATTTAAGGCTGTAAAAGCATGCATACTCACGCAAATATAAATATGTCCAGTTTACTAGTAAAGCCGTGCAGTATACATACAATTTCATCAAGTATCTCGTCAATCAAGACAAGAATCAGGATTTCAGTTGGATACATGTCTGATCATTATATATAGGGCCACTTGTCCTTTCAAGTATAACATAAAATATGATCTGAAAGATAAACGGTAGGATTAGATTTGGACCACGCATCGAAGATATAGATATATATGACGCATCAGCCAATCCTGTCAAACTTAGCTTTGGCCCAGATCAAGATCACTCGCCGATACTGAAGTACCTTAGCCTAAGTTCTTTGGTGCATTTTCCCCCTGATTTATGCAATACTTTTAAATAAAGGTGACAGATTAACGTCAAAAAGACAAGCTGGTTAGGTCAAAGAAATATTACTTTTCGTGTTAATTGAATCACCCTATGGAACATCTACTTTTTTGTACTTCTTTTATTTTTATCACACTTAGATATCATAGAAAATAAGCAAGTGCAGAACAATTTTTATGCCCCGAAATCTCTGCTCGGTGGGGTGGGGGTCGGGGGTGGGAGTTGCCTTACCAGCCTATTTGTTGGTTTGTCAGCAACATTAACATTGAACACAACTTGAATACTATACAAGATATTGACTTGATTAGAATGCAAAAGGAGAAGCGCAGTGACTCAGATTCATAACTCTACCTGGCCCAATTTTTTAATCATCTCCCTTTTTTAAATTTACTCTAAAACAACACAAGGTAAGGATTTGAAACTTAAATATTATAGGTTGCGAGATTGGGAAATGCAGTTATCAAGAACCATAACTCTACCTGAAGCAATTTTCAAATTATCTTCCTTAATTTAAACGTGTAATGAATTTCTGTCCAGTGCATAATACATTTACTATATACATTTACTTGAAAACTAAAGCAGGCTTTGACTTAAAATTTCATGAAT
Source organism: Solen grandis (assembly GCA_021229015.1). Taxonomy (NCBI): domain Eukaryota; kingdom Metazoa; phylum Mollusca; class Bivalvia; order Adapedonta; family Solenidae; genus Solen; species Solen grandis. Next base: position 19,482,422 of record CM037782.1, read on the forward strand.
AGGTTGATAGGTTGGTCCCGTTGGCTGAATAGCTAAAGCGTCCGCCCCGGAATCGGGAGGTCGTGGGTTTGATCCACGGCCGCGACAAGTTGTAAACAAATGGTACTGGTAAAGCTCCCTTGCATTGTCCCCATCATATAAGGGTAGTTCCAGGACTGGTATGCACGGTTTCAGAATAATGTGACTGGGTGTGGTATCATGCCACATGTCTACGGCGTGGTACTGCATTGTGGCAGCACTATATCTGCCTCAAGTAGAAATCGTCTCCAAATTGACTGAAATATTTTGCGGGGCGTTGGGTGGGGGTGGGGGGTGGGGGGCTGAGCAAGACTTATTACCAATACCAGGTTAGGACTTGAAACTTTAAACATAAAAAAGTAGGAGCAGTGCAGTGACAAAGATCCATTACCTTGTCTGGGACCAATCTTTGAATAATATCACTTTATTTTTATCAAAATTTGTCCAGTATATAAATTGCGAACTATTCGAGGTATTGATTTGGAACTTCAGTATTAATAATTGGGTTTGTTACTGACCTACTACGGAAATAAAGGGGGTCTGTTGGATGAATAGAGGACAATGCCCACAAACTCACCGTCTTTTATAATGTTGAAACATTCATTAAACTGTGTATTCTTGAAGTAGCCGTTAATACCATAGAATGATCCCACCATTGATGTAATTTTATATGAGGTACCATCAGTGCGTCGTAAATCCCTATAAAAGCGATCCAAAGTGTTATCCAAATCTGACACTGAAAATAATTCACACTTTCACCCTTTTCAGGCAAATATTCTTTAAATATCTTAGATGCAAATTTATTTGCCTGCAATACTATTTTTGCCTTGAGATTAGTCGCCTTTCCTCCGGCTCAACTGCTGAAGTTTCTCAAAATCTGCTATTATTTTCACTTTTGTTGTCTGCAGTTGAATTGACAAGGTGAAGGTCGATAAGGAAAATAAATCTTATTGTCAGACGCGTGGCAATCCGTTGAATAAAGTGAATATTTGGTAAAATTTGCAAAGTCGTGGAGGAAATTATTTTTTTAAAGGACGATTTTCTTGAATGGCTGCAAATTTGTTAAAAGAAACAGAAATCAACGGGAGGTGAAATAATAACGTTATAAATATATAACCAGTGGGAGAAGTTCAGGAAATAGGAACCATAACTCTTCCTGTTTTTAATTATCTCCCCTTATTTATTTTTAATGAGCTTTTCTCTTTTCAAATGACATAAATTATTTGACATTTAACCTATTGGAGTGATGTTAAAGGTTGTTTGGCTTTAGCTGGGTATTGTGTTCTAGTAAGTATTTTAGTTCACCAGAGCACAACGTGCTCAGGATGAGCTATTGTGATCACCTTCGTCCGTCGTCTTTGTCGTCAACAACAAAAAGACATCTCCTCTGAAATTGATGAACTTAGCTTGAATGATACTTAGGTCACAAAGTTGGCTGTTGTAAACTTCATGCGTGAAGAACTGTAGTTACCATGGCAACCATCAGGATTTTATTTTTTAAAAAAACAGCAAAAAAAAACAAAAAAAAAACAAAAAACACTTTAATTTAGTTATGTTCTTCTCTGAAACCAATGGTCAGATTTTAATTTCATTTCGCACAGATTGGTTGAATTGCTTTTTTTTGTATACTCCATATAGAAGATTACAAAAATCTTGATCTTTGAAACGATTGATTAGAATGTAATATCTTTTGGCATGTATGGCCACCTCATGACTATCTCCCTTAATTGTTAAAATAAAGTTGATCCCTTGAAAAATGAGACCCATATGGGGTCGGCTAGTTTCCTTATATACTCTTTATAGAAAAATTCAAGTCTCCTCCTCTGGAACTAATGTTCAGAATTAATTCTGGTTTCACGCTAATGATAAATCCTAGTTCCATAACATAACTGCTGGAGCATTTTTGATTTCAGAATTCTTTGTATCAGAAACTTGAATCTGGTTGCTGCTGGAGGAAACCAAGTAAATTAAGTGACTTGAATCATTTTAACCCTCCCTCATATAGACTCTCAATAGGTACCACATAAAGCCTGATCTGCAAAAACCACAGTTAAACCTTACCAAATTTAATTACAAAATCCTCATTTCCATACCACTGAGGAGCAGCGAACAGCATAAAACCTGATCAGCCTGCGAGTTACTCGCAGGCTGATCTGGTTTTATGTTGTTCGCATAGGTCTTTTCATGGTTTCCTCTATGAGGAAAAGGGTTAAATAAGCCGATGTACTCTGGTGAGCGATCTAGGGCCACAAGACCCTCTTGTTAATATGTCAAAAATAGAGAAGTAAAATGTAATGAAATAGCAGGGAATAGATAGAATGATTGTTTAATTTATTGTTAAATCGCATTTATTTCCCTCGTAGTATATCACGTCATTTAGATAATCTTTAAAAATGTAAAATGAAAATGAAAATGAGTTTCACCTTAAACATGATGTAGCTAAAGATACAGACAACACTTTCAACCATCAAATCATTATTTTTACACATTTTGTCCAATATCTAGAATTTTACATATATGTAGTCTTTGTTCCTAAAAAGATCAAACAAAATATGTAAAAAGTACTTGTCATGCCTTCTTTTCAGCGTAATTGATAATTGTTATACGAAATGTTCAATTACTGGTCCTATTTTAGACGCATATATGCAGAAATTCTCTTCCGCATTCGTGTGACTCTAGGCTTCTCTAGACCTCTGGAATTGTTCGTGTCGCACGACTGCAGGAGTATCGGACAGTGGCGTGGGATGAAACTGTATTTATTCTCCCATCTGGCAAAGCTGTTTCAGTGATGGGCAGAGAAGCGGTAGTCTACGGACAGATAGTTTGATATCGCTCAGTATAGCTAATGGTTTATTTACGAAACAGTGGCACGGCCTTGAGTTGTTGGATAATTAAAGGATAATTCATTCGGATGTATGTATATATCATATTTGACAAATTGTATCAAGAAATCTATCAAGAATTATTGTTGATTTTTTAAGGTTAAAAAATGTAAATTTTATTTTAATGTAGTTTTAAATATTTCTATTATATAGCAATATACTGCAAGAATTTGGGCAACTATAAATATATATAGTAAACATTATGATAATAATGTGTAATAATGTAATAATAATAGTAATAATAACAATTATTATTATTATTATTATTAGTTGTATAGTACAGAATTCTTTGACAGATGTTTTTCAAACTCACTAATATTTTCAAAATTATTTTTAAAACTTCAGTCAAGGGTTTCTACTGAAACACACATATTAAACTTTGAAATTTCCTCTACACTCGTATTATCTGATGCTCCTGCAATCAGGAATACAAGTATTCAATTATATGGGGAGTTTGATAAATCTTACAAATTCACACGTGCATAACAGGTGTCTAAAGCACCTAGTATGTTAACCCTTACCTTCCTTAATCTCTTACTTGGACCTGCCTTTTCTCCATTTTGAACTGTGCCATTTGTTTTTTAATGGAGATTGTTCTTGAAAATTTACTGACTGAACAGCGAACAGTGCAGATCATGATCAGACTGCACGGGTCATGTCTACGCTGGTTGCAAAGGCCGTCACAAGTGTTGTGAGCAATGTAAAGATAACATGGTTTCTTACGTAGAGTATGACGATGCAAGTATGCGAGGAATTGTTAGAGACAGTAGGTCTGATGAGACGGAACTTCCCCAAATCGGCTTAGGGATAATTCAAACTGTCTTGTTGAAGTCACGATGTTATTAGAAAGAATTCAAATGAAAATCCTGGCTTTATTGAAATCGGCGTTGGCCTACTCTTTGGCAAGCAATATTGTTATCTAAAAATGTATAGAAATTCGCATCAGTTGTTCAGAACAGTTGCCACAGTGCCCCCTCCGCAACAATATAAAATTTATATTACAAATGTAGTACGTTAATATACATAAAGCCACTTAAAATATTTTCTTTTAATATATAAAGTCTTGAAGTTGTATTAGGATCACATATTGCATATGTTGCCATCATATCATAACGAGAGAGAGAGAGAGAGAGAGAGAGAGAGAGAGAGACAGACAGACAGACAGACAGAAAGAGAGAAAGAGAGTTGAAACATTATTTCAAAGAATGTTGATGGTAATTATTTTTTTCATCTTTCTACAATCACATGGCGATGAAAGGTCTGATAAACTTAATTGCACCAATTCTTTTATTTTTCTTAGATATATCAGATGTTGTTATCGACTGTCGATATTTTAAGAATAATTGCAGATTTTATCCACGTAATTTAAAAATAATATCCGGTCAAAATACATCTAAGACATTATGTTCTAATTTTATTCATTATACCCCGAAACGAAGTTTGGGGGGTATATAGGAGTCACCCGGTGGTCGGTCGGTCGGTCGGTCGGTCGGTCCAGCGGACCGTTGCGTTATTGGAATTCAATACAACTTCATGCAATGATCAAGCACATAGAGAGGAAGTGCAGTGCACAAGAACCATAACTTTATCTTGACTTATTACAGAGTTATTGCCCTTTGTTACTTTTCCTTGTCCGGAGCATAACTTGAAAAGTACAAGTTGGATTTCAAAACAATTTCATACAATGGTCAACCACAATATGAGGAAGTGCAGTACACAAGAACCATAACTCTATCTAGAGTAATTACAGAGTTATTGCCCTTTGTTACTTTTCCTTGTCCAGAGTATAACTTTTAAACTACTGGTTGGATTTCAAAACAATTTCATACAATGGTCAACCACAATATGAGGAAGTGCAGTGCACAAGAACCATAACTCTATCTATAGGAATTACAGAGTTATTGTCCTTAGTTACTTTTCCTTGTCCATAGTATAACTTGTAAACTACTGGTTGGATTTCAAAACAATTTCATACAATGGTCAACCACAATATGAGGAAGTGCAGTGCAGAAGAACCATAACTCTATCTAGAGTAATTACAGAGTTATTTCCCTTTGTTACTTTTCCTTGTCCATAGCATAACTTGAAAAGAACTGGTTGGAATTCAAAACAATTTCATACAATTGTCAACCACAATAAGAGGAAGTGCAGTGCACAAGAACCATAACTCTATCTTTTGTAATTACAGAGTTATTGCCCTTTGTTACTTTTCCTTGTCCGGACCTTAACTTTAAAACTACTGGTTGGAATTCAAAACAATTTCATACAATGGTCAAGCACAACCTGTGTAACCCGGCCAAAAATCTGGAAAAAAAAACTAATGTAAAAATGTCTTTTTCATACTCTTCTTCTTAATCCTAATAACTTCATCATTTCTAAAGCAGTATTGCGGGGGTATTAATCACATTTAGTGATAGTTCTAGTTTATTTTATAGTTTACACACGTTGGCGTCTTCTTTTTATGCAACACACAACTATTTCAACACTATGATTAATATATGAAGTATAAGTGCGGTATCCGAGGAAAGATTTTACGAGCACCAATAACTCGAGCAATATCGCTCACTCGAATTTCACAAACCATACTTAGCGCTAAGTAATACTTAAATACTTAGGGACGAATATCCTAATTCTTGTTTGTCTAGTAAAAGTACCCAATTATTTAATACGAAATATACAAGTGTATGATTGAATTGACATGTATTATTACCTTAATAATGACCATATTTGCTTAAAGAAATTCAATGTTTGAGTATCTTTATTAGGAAATCAAAAATGATGAAATACGCCCCTAAGTAATCTTAGCGCTGGGTGGAATTCGAGACTGGTTCCAGTGTCGACTACCTGTGTTTCTGTAGACCTAGATATGGAAAGTAATGAGGAGGAAGTATACTCGTACTCCCCCGGTTTTTCAAGCCTCGCGATTATTCATGTTCCTCAATCAGTCTTCGGATTATCAAGGTTTTGTTGTGGTCGACAGAGATATGTTTCCTGATAAAATATATTATTTTTTAAGATGCGACAAGCATCACGAACTTTCACCCAAGTCTTATAGATTATAAGAGCAGTATTCAGTACCCTATATGTATTCATTCATATACATCATTAAGTATTCACGTCACATAATTATCTTTCATGTTTTGTCAAAACCTTTAAAGCTGTTCCGCAGAATGAATGTACCAGTTCATGACCGAACGTTGTCATTAGCGACCAGTCTCTTGAGAAATATTGGAGTAAGAAGTCAGTGCGAGCCCGACAAATTTTTTAAAGTCTTTTGTTTAATAGCACTGGAGCTTCATCTGCCCCCTGGGTATAGCAAGGATTTGAAAGCTTTGTTCGGTCTCTGAAGGTATCAGTATGATCGAAGTCTTAAGCCATTTTTCAGATTTTATTAGTGAAAGCTTTACGTTTTAAATGACCTCTGGCTAAAAACTGAAATGAACTTCTTATCATGTTTAATACACAATATGAAGAGTCCATTATATGATTCAGTAAAACATTATATTGAAAAGCCAATATTTTCCATTGGGGTTTAATTTGTTGATTTCGTACATTTTATAATTCACGTATGTTACCAATCTTTAGTTTATAAGACAGCGGGTTCTTCCAAATATTTCCGGTTAGATGTACCCACGAAATAGATTTTTATACAATCTCAGCGAATTTAAATGTCAGCGAAACACGATGGTTCCTTGGGGTTTATTTTCATCAAAACGCCTAATGTTTTAGCCAAACCAAAGATTTTGTATTTATTCGTCTATAGCTAGTCTGTGGTGATACTTTATTAGTTCCGGTCGGTTTAAATTTGTTTTTACAGGTTTTGAGCCAAATAAACTTTGATGCCCTCTTGAGGTACTGATGACTATCGGAATATTGTAAAATGGCATGATTTGAACATCTACCCATTTACCCATTCATCCCTTTAAATATGCATGAATACATTTGTATACACATATTGACACCGTGTGTATTTAGACAAACGTTTTTTTTTTCTTTCTTATTTTTTTATGAATAGTCATCTTTCTATTCATCCATCATTTCATTTTTCACATGCGAGTGTATCTGCCAACACTCAAACCCGGGCAAAGTATGTTTGTGTTTCTTAGAACAGGTATCTGTTTAAACAACAGCAAAAAATATCAAAGGACACGGGTCCGTCTTAAAGCCGACGAGGCAATATTTAACTTAATATTTACGGTGCTCCCTTGGCAACAAGTGTTCATTTGTTGAAGCAATAAATATTCCTATACTTATGTAACCTTCAACACGCAGTAAAACTGCAAATATTGCACAGGTGTTCAGGTGCAGCGATAAGTCTCCCTCAGACCTCCTTGATGGGCGAAATTCTTTTGGTTTGAAGTATGGTTAGTCTCAATTGTTTATTGTAGAGGTGTGATAATATGGTATTTTAACGAGTACTAATGATGATGATGACGTCGATGCTGATGATGCTGTTGGCATTGTTTTGTCATGCTTCTTTTGATGATATGAATATTTTGGTATAAGTAATAAACTAATAATGGGTGGTATTGCTGTTGCTTCCGTTGTTGTTGTGATTATGACGATGATGATGATAATAATGATGGCAACGTTAATGTTGATCATGTTTTAATTATTGTTGTTGTTGATTTCTCTGTGCGCGCAAAAACAACAACAAAAAACAAAAAACACACACACACACACGCATGGATAGTTTTAACATAAAAATGTTATACTTCTAAAAACAAAAAAAAAACACAACAAAAAACAAATGCTATATCAGTCTGAACAGTTGCGCAATTTCACCATATGTGTGCACATACATCGGGGAAATGTATTACCCCGTTTTTATTTAGTCTCTTAAACTACTTGGAATTGTTTATAATAGACAGAACAACTGTTTCCCGATGTTAAACATCACTATCATTTTTTTTTTTTTTTTTTTTTTTTTTTTGAGAATTAAATCCCATTGCCTTCATAAAACAAATGCGAAAGGTATAGAAGTCGAAATAATGTCAAAACAAAGAGCAGCAACAAACAAAAAAGCTGAATATTTATGCCTTTTCCACAACCTTAATGATATATCAGTCCTACCGTAGAGTTTGTTATTTTACATGAAGACTCCTTGGGGAACTATTTTTTTAAAATACTTTGACATGTTTTCTCAAATACGTCTGACTTCAGACGTTCATTAATCTTAGGGCCCAAGGGGACAAACTATTAAACGTTTGGACAACCTATGGTGTTAGGTCCCACCAACCGTTTTGAAGTCATTTATGGACTTTCTTTAAATTCTATAGATGTAATGCTGTCCCACAGTCGTATTACTGCGTAGACAAGTGGCATGTTACAGCACTCTGTCACATACCTACACACAGACAGACGTGTTTTTTTGGTTAGACGAATGGGTGGATAGAACAGAGACACGCCCGGTCATGATCAATACGAAAATCTTGGAGACCGCCCAGATCTTTATCCCTGGGCTTACTTACCGCTACCGGGTTCATGAAGTTCTTACAACCGTTATAACAGATAACGCTTTAACAAAGTAATACGTTTACACATTTTTATGTTAGTGCCGGCAGTGGCATGCTTTGTTGTTGTTATTGTTGTATTTTATCGTCGTTTACCACCGTTTTAATGTTTCCGTTTTAACAGAGTAATTTGATTTTACAAATGATTATCTCGTGAACATAAAACTTTCGATAAAACAAATACATGAAATATTAGATTGAAACGATATTTCGTTTAACCGAAATATTACTTTGTTAATAAGAACTACTACTTTGATTTAACGAAATATTATTTTTAATAATTCGAAGTATCATTTCATTATAATCAATGCTGAAAAAATCTATTGCGTACAGAAGAGAGAGAGAGAGAGAGATGTTCATAAAAAAATGAAATGAAAACAGATAACATCACAGCATCTCTTATTGCAAAATGGAAAATTGAATAATAGGAAATACATGTTCGTGTATAGGATTTCAGGTGGAATGAAATGCATACCTGTTTTATATCTGTTTTAACTTAACATTGAATAATAAAGTCAAAGCAGACACGCATACTGGTGTTTTATAGATGCCTCGCACGCAAGTTTTGTTGTGTCGGTGTTCTTATACATTGCGTCGACGAAAACCAAGCATGCGTAGTCTCAAGTGAAGAAAACTGTATCAATAGAATTGAATCCGAACAATAACTGTACTTCTAATTTTTACATTGTAAACGTATGCATGAAAGGCATGCTGTAAAGATAAAATTTTGGAAAAATGACCTATTTATTTAATTACAAATTCAGAAATTTTAAAAGAAGAGAATAAATATGTCCGTTACATTATAGATAGACAAGATAGACGAGAAAAAAATGACATTCTATCTAAATACCCTTCTTATATTACAATAAACGTGTATTGTTCCGAAAATAGTTTATAAGAAAACAGGGTTTGAGTGTATAGGTAGAAATCAGAATTCGTTTCCTATACCATTCAATATAATGTAACTTAAGCCCAGAAGTGTGTTATTAACACGAGGGGTTACCCCACTTCTTCGTGGCACCAGATGTGTATTAGGAACACGAGGGGTTACCCCACTTCTTCAGGGCACCAGATGTGTGTTAGGAATACGAGGGGTTACCCCACTTCTTCAGGGCACCAGATGTGTGCTAGGAACACAAGGGGTTATCCCCCTTCTTCAGAGCACCAGGTTACCTCTCTACGTTTTGGTAAAAGTTGTTATGCTTTTACACCTGACTTTCGGATTTCAGAATCTAAGTGGCACAAATTGAAGCATAATTTGTTTTGTGTCAGATATAATCTATATAATATAAACGTGATTTGTAACTCTTGAGGAAAAAGCTCCCTAAATTAAACGTGGATATTAAAATGTAGAAGACAATGTGCATGAAAGCTAGAGATGTAGTTCCTTGAACTATGCATGTTTTACTTGCTTTATGAGAGAGGCGCAAATTAAGAAAGAATTTTTCACCGTTTTTTTTGTTTGTTTGTTTTTGTTTGTTTGTTTGTTTGTTGTTGTCTAACTAGATACCATTGATTAATAGTTTTGATGTGTATACTCTTATTAATAAGACAAAATTATTTACACCGCAAATAATTAAACACAATTGTAAATAAGTATAAATATCATTTGTATAATTACTGAAAGGTTTTAACTTTTGGCTTTTAGACGACTTTAAAGTTTTGAGATATTATGCATTTGGAACAAAAGGAGTTTGTACTAGATTAAAAGCTTCAGAGCATGATATTAACAGCCAAACAAATTGGTAATGTATTGGGTAAAAAATCTGATGGTCATGTTAAAGCCGAAGGTTGGATGTTCATTCTGTATGTAATAACGTATCAGTTATATAAGCTTCTACTTAATGTCTCAGATCGAAAGTAAATGTTTACCTTCTGCTGGTAGTGTCTGGTTTATGTCACTTATTAGTTGTGTAAAAATACCTTAATGTCACGTATGTGTACTGTTGTGATGAAAAAAAAAATCTGTGGGAAAAAAAACACGTTTTAAGAAGCCTGATATACTGCAGATCAAAAATGAAAATCAAAAAAATCAAATGAAATCCATGTTTTTTATGAACACAAAAGTCCATTTTGATGTCATCTATCACGTAAGCATTACAGATTGTTAAAAAAAACAGTTTCTTTTAAATAGTTGACCAGTGAGATCAACATTGATTGACCTGAACATTATCTTAATGTTACATACTAGTAATTCTATTCTCCATATAAAGGAATGCACGGTCATTAGTTCGATTACCTGCTTCGCCATGCCAACCTTTTGAAAACTATTGGGATAGCTACCTCGCCCGCGCCTCAGTGTATAAGGTAGTTCCATGACCGGTTGGCTCGTTGTCGGGCCGGTGTGACGGGTGGTGGTATCATGCCACATGTCCACGGTGGCAATCCCGATAAGACCAAGTTTCCCCGCATCTGGTTCTGTTGGGATTGGTTAGTGTGTTATTATAAATAAATGCAGGAATAATAAATACAATATGTTTAGAAAGCAATCAAGATACCATACCCAGAAAAATTTGCTCGCAATGCAATTTTTTATTGGTAACACAATTACAATGGGTTACCTGTCAATTTATGCTGGAATTACAAATATGTCTATCAAATCATCCATTTCTCACGACATCCTGGTATATAATGCACATTTAATCAAATATGTATCCAATTTATTTCTGCCTAAACATATTCTTTTTTTAATTATAAACAAATCTAACGAATGAATATGACAATAGTTCATCAATCTGTGGCTTATACCGGTCCCTGTAGACGGGAGGTCGTGGGTTCTATCTAAGGCCGCGACATGTCAAAATCGGTAAACTAGTACCGGTATATATTCATTGGTTGGTGTTCAACATAAGGGTAGCTCCAGTACTATTGACATTGTATCACGATAACTTGACAGGGTGTGGAACCTGTCATTTTTCTATGTCGTCATACCGCAGTGGGGCAGCACTATATCTGTGGACACAGGTCCAAAATGACCATGAAATACTGACGGTGGGACTTTAAACCCAATCAAGCAAACAGACACAATCTGCAAGGATACTGTTTTACTACCATCACATTTTGTTATATGTGTATGAGAATAGACGTTTTAGTTAACCGTTGTAACGTGTACATTACTTAAACATTGGCGCGTCACGTACGGTACGTTAAAGATGATAGCATTCGCCTTTCTCTGTATGCATGTATTTGAACACAAACTTTCCTGCAGTCAGAACGTAGACCACTGTATTTTCATGGGTTTCTACTAAAATTAGCAGCAGAAATAACAGAATGATAATAGAATCCATTGTACTTTGTTCAAGGGCATGCTGTTTTATAAACGTTATAATTAATGTGCTTCACTGGTGTTTTGTTAATTATTTTGTTTTGAAGGCAGTAGTTTATACACGCAATGTGTGGTCTGAGTTGTACAGTTGAACATTTGCTGACAAAATATTATTTAACGTCACTATATTATATATACATGTAAAAGTATGTTTGTATGTATGAATGCATGACAGGGTGACGGGGTGTCTGTATATATATATCTGTCATCACCTCAGAGTCGCTCTTCTCTGCACAGCTTTGCATAGAGAACAAAACTTCGTGTTAATTTAATTTCGTTTAAAGTATATATTTCAAAACTAGTTCATGTGGATTCGAACCAAATCACCTTTATGGTTGAGAAAAAAGTCACCCACTTCCGTAAATATTTTTGATTGTCTATTCGTGACGTTATGGCATACCGACGCCCATAACAAACGTATCTTTATGTATGTTTTTCTTTTAGTTTTTTTTACGGAAGACATCGTTTTGCGGTTGTTTAATTCGATTATTCTAAAGAGATAAATAAAACAATGCTACTAGTAGATAGAATTGTACACATAAAACTAAATTCATATACCATGTGATCTATATAATTTTTTTTTGTCGTAACACAGGTGCACTATTGTTCTCACAGTACTAAATGCACCATTTCCCCATGATTTTTTTTCCTTCATTTTTACAATACATATCCATCGACACATACCAAGGCATTACTAGTGCGCCAAGATTTTTTTCTCTCGGACTAAACCCTGTTCGTACTTTACCTAGATATATTACAGAAGCACTTCGCTCTCTTTCTCTGAAGTTGTCATTGTTATGATTCCACGCACATTTTATAGTGATGAACTGGCAGACAGTTTCGGGTGAATATTGGTTGCAAATTAATGGAGCAGTTGCCACTATTTTGTAAACAAGGGAGCAGCAACCGCGGAATTTCTGAATGCATTGGAATCAAAAATTCCACTGCAGACTGCTAATTAGACAGTACTTATTTTATTGAAGTAGTTTATATCATTAATCGATGATGTATACCATCATGGCCAGAATATTGGTACTTTTGTTAAATACATGTACTTTCCATGATAGAAATTCAATCGCGGGGATTTAAATTTGGTTAAGTGTGTACTTCAGTTTATCTCTCTATATATATACAGGACGGACTCGGGAGTCTTATTAGGTCTGGAAATATGAATAAGGGTAGACGCGTTTATCGAGGATGTGGTATAACATGTTGTGGAGTAAGAACATTTTAAAGAAGTTACAACTGTGAGTATATAATATCATTTCTAGTAAATGAATAGATAAAAAAAAAAACACTTTTGAAAGTCATGAAAAAGTGTCTCACATAAATGTATATTTTTGTAATTTCCTCGTCGCCGTTGTCCCCATCAACATTATCATTTGCAGACTTCTTCATTGATTAAAAGTGTCTCAATTTCATTTCATTTAATAAATAACATACACACTTCTTGCCTTCATAAATAATTTTTAAAAAAACACAAACAAACAAACAATGGTTTTAAGAAAATTTGCCATTTAACTTTCGCGCTAGTTGTTAGCAGTTGAAAGATTTTTTGTTGTCATGGGCAACAGCTACGGATGTAATTATTTCTAACTATTTTATTCATTTATAATAGAGGGATTTAAACATGCGGAGAAGATTGTTTCGAGATCATTGTTATATTTCATTCTCTTCTTGTCCGAATGCTTAAGGATGTATATTGCTTAATATAACCAGTTGTTGTTGTTGTATTGGGGTTTACCGTCGCTGCGATAGTATTTCAATCATATAACGACGTCCAGCTAATTACAGGTGGAGGAAGACCCCGAGTACACAGAGATACCCGGGTAGAACCACCGACCTACCGCAAGCCAGCTGGAAGGCTTCCTCACATGAAAAATCCGAAGTCCCTACCGGGATTCGAACCCACAGCGGTGAAGGGCTGAGAGATTTGTAGTCCATGACTGTAACCGCTCGGCCACGGCGGCCCCTAATATAACCAGTGATTGTATTAAATGTTAGATGGAATTGAGACTGGGGGCCGTATTATCTCTCACTTAAGTGAACAATAGCAATTTTATATACGGATATAGAGTATTTCTGCTTTTATAAAATTTGATTAAAAAAAATCCAAAATGTTCGGTTTTTGTAGGTATTAAAATAAATAGGTTATATTAGATTTATTTAAAGATACGGTTTATTTCGGTTGTGCTTTGTCCAGATCTAATGTTATGATATTTGTGCTTTATCCGCCTTCATTGTTATGACCAGTTGTTTGTGAGCAGTTATGTTTTATCCACCTCTAATATATTGTCTTTTAGAGCCTGGTTTTACGTCAATATGATACGTATATAAGAGTATTTTGATTTTCATCTTGCGTCAATCATTAAGAAGACCTTTCATAAGTCTGTATTTCCTGGCATGTCCTCTAGACCAACTCATAACAATATAGACTGGCATTTTCTACTTATGTTGTCTTAAAAGTTTGGATTACCAGATGCTATTTCTTCATCTGTTTGTGTCTCAATCAATTGACTGCCCAGACGCTATAATTGGCAGGTATTGACAGCGCACTTAACGGCTGGTATCCGTCATTTAGCGTCCTCCTATTCATAAAGCTTGTTTAAGGAAATCAGTGTCTCTCTATCCGTCCTCTAGTCAACAATCTCTCCTTATCCTGTAACTCTATCTTTCTGCTCGTCTGTCCGTCTCTCTGTTTCTCCCTCTCTCTCTGCCTTCCGCCCGTCTTTCTTCTTCGTACAATCCTATTCATAGATCCATCTGTATTTGTTTCAAATAATGATATTACCGAATCATATGTCAGCCATTTTGTCTCATTTACAGAGCAATGAAACACTTGTATTAGGCAAAACCGAAACAAAAGCAGTCTCATAAACATTATTTCATACTTTACTTGCGTAACTTTATTGCTAATGAAATAAAAGACTTAACTTGGAATTATTCTTAATGTACAGACACTTTATTCTTTCCAATCCGTTTATACTTTCAAACAAAATGAGGTTTATAACATATCCTCAGACACGCAGGTAATTCACTAGATATGTTATTCTAATATATCCTTAATATTTATAATTTTCATCCAGAAAAACTCTGGAGAGAGAGAGAGAGAGAGAGACAGAGAGCAGTTTTCAACCACGATTATCGGACAATGATGAAAGGAAAAAGAAATTCTGCTCACGTTTAATTCCTGACTTTACCATAAATAACATTTTTTTTCTATGTTACTTTTGTGAGATCCTCTTAAAAAACAAACGGACAGGTGATGAAAAAAATCTTTGACGCGGGAAGCAACTGGGGACAAATAAAGTAACGATAAGAATTAAAGCATAGTACAATTGTAAGTTAAAAGTACTCCTATAAAAACAGTCGAAATGCCTTATGAACAGAGCCAAATCTGTACCACGAGGTCAATGTTAGGTCATTCTACTGAACCAGTGTTAAAGCAGATTACTTAAAACTCTTGTCACAACATATTTCACGTCAAACACAATAGGGAATTTTCTCCTCCATTTATAACCAAAACTTGGTGTACACGATGATTTATAGCATGGATAGAGATTAAAGTACGTTGTAAATTATTACAGTCTGATGAAAAAAAGTCGTAAATTTTTAAAAATCTGATTATTTTCACTGTTTACGACATATTTCATGGTTTTAAGCGATATTCTTGTGAATTTTATTCTGTGTACGGAGGTCAGGAAACTGGACAGCAGTTTTGTTTCCACAACTTGATTGATAAAGACCTATAAATAGTTAATGGAATGGACGCAGTGACTGTTTTTCACATTTATGGAACTGTTGATAACGGAGAGTTTAACTGATTCAGTTTATGGAATGAGAAGGCAAATTAAAAGATGGAATGGAAAGCTTGACGTAGGTTTAAATCATACAAATGTAATGTATTTCTGTGGTGAAATGTTCCTTGTCTGTAAGTGTATATGGTACCATGCTATATAATGCTAAAATCCACCAGAGTCATGTGACACTGTGTCATTATACCAAGGACATTTAAGAATTGTATAACTGTATGTGGTATTATGTTATTCTTTCATGGTATTGATATATATTTTGGTATTTCATATGTATGGAAGAATTGCATTGCCAAATGTTATGTTATCCTCTAAAACAAAGGTATTATTTTTCTTATTCTTATCGTTATTATTATTATTATTATGTGATAATATTACCACTTATATGGAATTACTTATTATGTTGTCCTATGGTGTCATGGCATAGAATCACGATACAATTCATCTGCAAAAGATCTGAAAAGTACTTTATAGACAGTTAATTAAGTTATAAATAATCTAAAGGGTTATACTTATCCTACAATCTTCAAGCTTTGTCGTGATTGAAAAATACATATTTAACAATAGATATGCTTGCATCAAAGTATATTCAATTAGCTGAAGTGCAGGCTTGTAAATTACGAGTATTATACAAAGTTAAAGTATAATTTAAAACATGCTACGCTTGTACATATGAACTTTGAATTAGAGAGTAGGTGTTGAGTATTTTCATGGATCAAGCTCGAATACATTTATCTGATCACACCTTTGACTAAAAAAACAAATTTCACAATAAATATACAATATTGCTGTTTCTGCTGTGATGAGCTATACAGTATGTATATTGTATGCATATGAAATTGAAACATTCTGGACGGTCGCAGAATTAAAATCCTTGCATGCATTTCTGATTTAGTAATAACATTTTTGCAACAATATCATTTGTTGCTTTTCTCAACTATATTACTTTTTAGATCTAGATTTTCATGAGCTTCTTTAAAACAAAAAGAAAATACGTATATCTCTTTAAGCTTTCCTTTCTTATTAATTAAGTCATTTATGTTTTAAAAAGAAAACGTAGTACATCTTTGTTATACATACTTTTATTTTTTTTAGACTTCAGCATTAAAAAAGTTTCATCACCAACGTATTTGACAATCATCTATGATTCTTCTTACACGTATGTGGCCTCCGTGGCCGAAACGGTAAAGTCGTTGGCTTAAACACTCACTCAGCCCCTCACCGCTTGGGTTCGAATCTTGGCGAATCTCGGATTTTCATGTGAGGAAGCCTTCCAGCTGGCTTGCGGTAGGTCGGTGGTTCTTCCAGGATGCCTCCATGCATTCGGGGTCTTCCTCCACCTGTAATTAGCTGGTCGTCGCTATATGACTGAAATACTGTCAAATAGTCAAGTCAAGTCTTACATGTATCTTACATGTATCTACTCGGGTATGTAACGTCCCGTCGGACATTGAGGACTTAATCAACACTAGGCCTTATCGCGACTTAGACTGGTGACATAATCACCACACCCAGTCACATTATAATGACATCGAGCTCTACCCTTGTCATATGCCGAGTGCCAAGTAAAGGAGATTATAGGACTTGGGGATCGAACTTCATGTCTCCCGGTTATATGGTGGACGCTCTTACCACTTGGTCTAAGCTGTTTTTAAAGTACATTTTAAGTCTGACGGATATCAAGTAGCGAGCATTAAATAATTTGAAGCACAGGTCATTCAGAAATCAGTGCACGCGTACTTTAAACATTTCCCATTTTATATAAACAGGAAGGTAGTGTGTTCTTCTTTTGTCCGTCAAAAATGTACGCCTGCAAAATACCGTGTTTTCAACGACCTGTTTACAAAAGTTTGGTGCGTAATCGTGTGGTAGGAAATTACCGTAAAACATAATTTTCCGGGTCAGATATTTTCACTTGGGAGTTTACTCAGTGCAAAACTTATTCGGGCACTCGACTTAAATTTGTAACTGTAAATTTAACATTTTTTGGCAGTTTATGATTGCTTATGTTTAGTACTTAGTAATACTTTGTTTGCAGAAATTAGAGATAATAATGTTTAAAACTTGGCATGATGTAATTGTTTCCCATTATCAAAATATAACAATTATCATGTTAAGATAAAAATACATGTATACATACACGAGTGGTAAGATCGTCCGCCCTGTAACGTGGAGGTCGTGAGTAACTGTTCTACCCCCGACCGCGACGTAATAATTAGCGCTTATTAAAACTTAAATACTTAAGGGAGAATTCCGGTAGTCTTGTTTCTCTAACAAAAATACCTAAATATTTCATTTCTTTACAATAATTTTTTGTTGTTTTTAGGGTAATAATTCATTTCAGCTTAGTCATGTACTTGAATATTTCATAGTAATGGTGGAATGTGTATTGCCTGGTTTAAGAATTTAAGTATTACTAAGCACTAAGTAATGTTGGTGGAATTCGAACCTGGTATAGCTCTCTTGTACATGGCGCTCAGCATATAAGGTTAGTTCTAGGATGATATCAGGATGATGTGGCAAGGTGTGCTATGTAACTGGTTTACGTCAGGTAGCACTATAAATGGTTGATAAAGACAAGAAATTCCAAACGACTGAAGAACTGTCTGCCTATGAAATATATTGATCTGATTGTTTATTGAACATTTACAAGATCAAAAGTCCCACACCCACACAATAAACTTAATGATTTACACACATGATTATTCCAGGTAACGTGCTGTGTGCTTAAAAGAAACCAAATTCTCTCATGATCGACCCCCTACGCATAAAACACGTGCATGAGAAGCAGACTCTGTGAACTGGCACAATACTAAGCTCTCCAACATTTACCTTGAAAGTGATCGTGACTACTTCATTGTTTTATTAATCATGCTGTTTCCTTTATATATTGCAGCCTTGCACGATAGGGTGTTTAATCAAACGTCTCTACTCGATGAATTACTGCAGAAACTATTGTCAACTTATTAATAACACACATTGTGATAGTGTTCTTTGATTTTTTAAGAGTTACGTATGTATACTGAAGAACGCATGTTGTATTGGATGAGACGGCCTACCTTACATTGGGTTTAAATAGAGACACGTTTTATTGCATTTATATCTCTATATATTCCCAGGGAGAAGGTAACTGAAACACAGAGAGAGAGATTACCCAAATAAGAAATTGTATGCATTGCAAAATCCAACCATTTAAATTCTGTTTAACTTCTTATCCGTAAATCAGTCATTTGGATACTTCCATTCATAGTATTTTGTTTCATTGATATTGTTCCCGCTGACGCATCGTTGCAGAGTTATTGTTCGTTGGTTGTTATCCGTGACAACTTCTATAATAAAATGATAAATGAATTATAAGAAGAATATTGCTGTGCATGTTAATGATATATAGTATGATAAGATAATTCGCAAACCTAAACAAGAGCTCGTCATGCACGTATAATTATCTTTTGAATAGCGATTTTACGAGCAAATACATGCACGCACAGCTTGACTGCCAGAGGTCATTGAATTTGGATATTCGGTATTGAAATTCCCTCGGCCATCGGTAATATGTTGCACTGTAATTTCGTCGATGATAGCCATATAAAAACTTTGACTTTATCAAATGATATCTTTTCTGCATTCAGTTATGAATTGAAAAAAAAAGTACCGAATTTCTTAAATATTTCGAAAGTGTATCTGTGACGTCATCACAAACATCTTCTTTTCTTTAGGGTCTTTTATTGCATTATTTTAAAACATGTTTAATACACTCTTTCAATGTTTTAAACAGAAAGATAAACCTTCATTTTATTTCTATCTTTAACATCAATATAAACAGAAATATACAGTGCCCTAAAATTTGATTTCGTGATATTTATGGTCTAATTGAAATTCGTTTGATGAAAAGAGATTGTAGCTCTTAGGACATAAATAAATAAAAACGTTTTAGGAAATCTCTACTGATATGGATTTTTTTTGTTATTTAGATAGTACAAAACGTAAAATACAGTAGTTACAAATGTATTTAAACCTTCAAACGACCAAACCAATAGGGAAAAGTCGATACATTTCCATTGCGTTTGCAAAACTCATCATCGCTTTAATGATATATACCAAAATATTTTATATTCAAGATCAACAGAGTTTATTCCAATATCGAAGTATCTACAATAAATTTAACTTGGGTGTATCCAGGAGGAATACATTAAGGACAGGTTGCTTCCAAAGAAATATATAAACTTCATAAAAACTTGGGTGACTCAAAACACATTTCCCAAAAGAACTAGAACTTAAAAGCTTTGAGAAAAGAGAACGCATACTATATGAACATATATAGGTAAAAAGGTTTCAAATTCAACGATCTTCTCATATATTTGTATACATGATATATGTGTTTATGTGTGTTTATCAATTACGAGTCATGATGTTTGTTATGCGTGTTTATTTGCTGATTGTTCATTTAATTTTGTTTACACTAGCCTTTGTTTTTATAAATCTTGCATGCACACGCAATATTATTTTATCATTATCCGTTTTTATTTTCAGATTAGTCGCAACTTGGACTGGGCAGATTCATCACAGGATACTGACATTTCTTAATTTACGGTGACTGACTGATCAAGAAGACACGTGCAGTGTATCCATTCGTTTTGGATAAAAAGAAAAAAAACAACTCAAAGCAGTTGTTGCAAAAGATATCAAAGTTTCTTAAGGAATACATCTGATAGTGAACACATATTTCACAAATTACTTTTTAGTTTCATGCGAAGGGGATACAACAGACGACAGCGGAAGTGACTTTGGTGTCGAGATTAAAGCCATACACAGATAATCTCTAAACCATGTACCGGAAGAGCGGTTTCTGATCAAAAGACAGCCGCTGCCCCGGAACGGTTCAATGATAAAACTGGGAAAGTCTGCAGGTTGGAATGATATCCAATAACACGGAGAAGTCATAACCAATATATAACCAGGAAGGTTTATTTCTGGAAATAGAAGCGCGTGTATCGTTGCGCGGGAAATGTGTGTTCAGTGTGTTTTATTACACCCAGAATGAATTCGTCCTTTTTAATGCATATTATTGGCACACACGAACCGAATGCACTTACAGTTAAAATGTCAAGGGGAGTAAACAAACACCTGGAGTTTTATTCCTCCCAAACCAATTAGCCAAATGCGCTATTAGCCATATTTCCATGTGACTGAAACTGGTGCATAATTCGGTCATTAGCCCATTGTATTTCATCTGGATTTGTTTGTATTCATATTGGAACATATTATAATGAGTGAGTTCGACATGTTTACAAATGACAGTACTGTTAATGAAGGAAGTGATATTTTAATGAATTATGTGGAACAAATTGGCAACGACACGGGACATGGATATCCTGTGTTGCCAAACACAAGTCATCCCTTATTGGATACATATGGGAAATTCACGAGTGACGTCATTCTCCAAAAACTGAACCAAGAGCAGTTTAAGATTTTGACTCCATCGTTTATATTGACGTGCGTGCTGTTAGTGTTGGGCATTCCTGGTAACATACTGGCCCTTCTTGTGTATTTGACAAAAATGAAGAGAAATACCGCGAGTTATTTCATCATAACTCTCGCACTGAGTGATCTTGTGAACTGTGCTATGAGCCTACCAGTGGAACTTGTTCTTATCACAAACTTCTGGACGTTTGACTTTCCGTGGCTCTGTAGACTGTCTAGGTACTCACGGCCGCCATGAACAATACGTCATCATTTATCCTAGCCGCCATTGCTGTGGAGCGTTTCCGATCCATATGTACGCCATTGAAACCCCGGTTTACGTCTCTTTTCTCTAAGGTCATATGTGCAACTCTTATGTTTGTTGCTATATTATCAGCACTGCCGATGCTATGGGGATATGGGACGTTTACCGTTAATTTTTCCATACACAACATCTCAGTTATAGGAAAAACCTGTCTCATTGACGATGACGTCATTTCTACGTCATATCCACATTGGCTTCTTGTTTATTTTTTCATAGGGCATGTTGTTATTTTTCTTATTTTAGCAATTTTGTATTCTTGTATAGCCAGAAGGCTCATATGTGCAAAGTCTTTCACAAACACTTCATCCCAAAACGTTCTTTTGCAACGTCAGATGAGTACCTTCTCTGTGATTTCATTTTCTGCAAGGTCCACAAGCTTGAGGACACCAGTGACGGAGGATCCGCCCATACTTAAGCGAAGTCCATCGAGAGTGTCCACCAACAGTCAGAATAACATTGACCTTAGTCTCTCCAGGAAACATGGCGGACATCACTTGAGGACTAAAAGACTTACGTGTATGTTGTTTCTTGTGACATCGGTCTTCGAGATCAGCTTCATTCCCTACCTAGTCATCGTCGCTTTGCGCAATAGTGACCCAGCTTTGTACGGACGTTTATCAGACACGGGGAAAATGGCTTTTAATTTTTTCCTACGGTTTTATCTTATAAATTGTGCAGTAAATCCAATTATATATTGTTTTTATAACCAGAACTTCCGACATGGTGTTCGCAAGTTGTTTCAAAGTATTAAGGAATCTTTTTCTACAAATATCAAAGAATCTTTTATGTCCTAGCTTGTGTCGTCCAATTTTTTGACATTAAATGGCTATTAATTGTTCATTTCGTCTATGATTTTGCTTTAGTCCCTTACATTAACTGGCTGAACTATGGCAGACTTAAAAATTGACCCAAACAATGATCATATTTAATGAGAATTGCCAATGTTTCTGCATGAACACGTTTATGATGATGATGCTGATGTGGTGTGTGTGTGTGTGTGTGTGTGTGAAAGTTAACCAAAGTTTACACAGTGATTTGACAAAATACAGAACATTCCTAATTGAGAGTAGTGCTCAAATTCTGAATTTCTAAATTGCAAATCAGGCGTCCTGACTTCTCCTTTTGGCCCTTAAAGCAGCAACAACAACAACAACAACATACAAACACACCCTAAATAGACACAAAGTGCAAATTCCAAGAAACAAAGTAGTCATTAAAACGTATAAATCACTTTCAATGTACATGGGAACTATTTGAACATGAAACAAAACCTTGCTTGTGAGCTGTGAACAGGTTTGCCAGAATGTTACCAATTATGTATGGAATAAACTACGTAAAAATATCTTTTTTAGACAAATTGAAGAAGCTTAATATCAACATTTTCGCGGACGCGTTGGTTGAATATTTGTGTTTTCATGTTTCGACAAGTTTTGGTGTTCATTGATATGACTTAACCCGAATATCTGTCATACATCAAGGTGATTCAAATAATGATTAGATCTCGAATTCCTTTTTGCATCTAATATGAAGAACTAGTGTTAAACATGTTTTATAAATGATAAAGTTCGAATGAAATTAGACCTTAACTCACATAATTGTGTTTATAATAAATACATCATTAAGTACGAAATATTTCATCAGATTTTATTACTGTTTGACAGTTTTATCACCCAAATTATCATTTTATTAACTCAGTTAACGCCCAACTAGTACACCCATGCGTGGTACGAATCTTCGATATTTATTTTCAATAACCACACACGTGATCTCTCTTTGCAGAGCTTACCAGAGTTGGGTCAATATGCAAATCGCCGTGATTCACTGATATATATCATAATTATAACCCATCATAGGATTTACCACGTATCTTTGTCCTTCATCTGTACCGATGTGCATTCGACTAGAGTGAATCGTTATGACAATCATGTAAGATCAGATGCTAATAAATGTGACAACAAGAAATAAAAACCCGATAAAAACTAAGGCAGTGAGTTGGTGCATCCGGTATCTGATTTAAGCACCTAACACTATACATGTACATAGATTACTAATCACCAACCACGTCGTCTGTTTGCTGCACAAACGTCTCAAAGCCTAAACAATACGGATGATGGTTCTTTTCTAGATGAAAAGTAAAACGATAATATTGCGTATATATTTTTACACCTGGGGTTTGACGGAATAACAAACATACGTGCTGTGATTAAATATTTTTTTCTTTAAGCTATAAATTAACAATAAGATCGTTTGGATGTGAAACCAATGGCATATTGATAACAACAAAGACACTGCAGGTCTAAAACAAAATGAATACAAGTCAAATGTAAGTACAATACTGGTGAGAACAAATGCACCTAAATGACAAGTCAGATTGTTCGGGAATACTTTAAACAAATGCATAACAACAGCTTTAAACTTCACAATACACCTAGTTATGAGAAAGCCACCAGTTAAATAAAAAAATACTGAAACTATTAACAGTTTCAGCAAAACTTCTCCTGATAAAAACATCGATGGAAGAAAAAAAATGTGCTGGAAATGTTTTTTAGATTTCAGTCAGGACTCTGTTAATGTTTATTAATATTATACCTACCAGTAAACAACTGACAAAACATTCGATTAAGTTTAGTTCTGTCAGAGAAAATTATTGGCGTGAGTTTAATGATCTAATTTTAACCGTATTAAGTGATAATCGTTCTCATTGTCGATTCAAGGCTTGAGATAAGCACTTACTCATCCCGCTCTTGCTTAATTATTAACACGCAAATTCTGAAACAAAATTTACAAAGATTTGAAAAAGCTCCGCAAAAAAGTCATTACATAGAAGAAATAACTTATTAATGAGTTATTAATATTTGCAAGAGAATGGCAAGGTTACCACATCGGATGACTTCAGCTCTTCTTTTATGGCAATCAGGTAATACGTTCTTATAACTTATGCATTTCGGTCATGAAAAAAGAAATGCCTAAAGCGGGGTTCGAACCACAACCTTGCGTTTGTATTTAATGGACAGTGCACCTGCAGTATAGCATTCTTTTGATTTTTTTTTGGCTAAATCTTACGTTTGACATTACTAAAGATATTGCCAAAATGGCAAAACATGTCGTATTTTCATATCTGAATACGACTCCAAATCTTAAAAAAACACATTACAAGTCACTTCTGAAACTACCCTTATGCACTGAGTGCATAACCAACTTAATGACTTTGGTCATGACTCGAACCCAGGATCGACATCAGTAGAGTTTATTTGCCGGTGTTCCACAGTGCAAACGTTTGTGGAATTTGATTCCTATCTTAAAACATTTTCGATAGAACCAAGATGTTCATCAATATTCTGAATGATGGACAGACAAAACAAATCTCCTTGGTCGAATATGGGCCTATAAAAAGATAGTCTGCCTCTAGTGTCATTGCAAAACACTTGTGTTTTTGATTTGCACCTAAACGATAAAATAAATAATTCATAGAATAAAAATATGCAGACAATACTATTTACTGGAAAACAATATCCACAGTCAAACATAATTTCTAGAGGTAGTTTGTATTATAGATGAGGGCTGTAATACCAAGTTAAGTACCCAAAGAGCTTTCTGGCCATTCACCAACATTGTACAGATTCTTTTTTTCATATTCGTTTAATTCAATATTCATGTGAGACAACGGTCTTGTTTTGAATCTTTGTTCTGTAATGAGAAATAGATGCGTCATCAAAATGCCGAATTCCATTGAGGCAAAGCATTTCTAAAAGCTTTGGCCAATATATTTGCATAAGAAGAGCTTCTTACCTACAACGCGGGTCATTTTTGACATTGTATGCATGTTCAATTAATTCTGAGTGCCTGTCCTCGTGAAATGTCACGTGGGTTGATATGGCGAATAGGATGGGCTAAAAGAAATTATACTATGAAATCCAGCATGACTTACTCGCTTGTTATATTCACAAAATGTTTGTCATGATCGCAAACTTATTCTTTACAAAACACCATAAGCATAACAGGATCTGAGAGGCAGTTGCCAGACTGTAACACTATTTGTTATCTCTTTGTTGATGAAACCGATGCAGGACAGTATCAAAATGCTATTGGGGTTATGAAATGATATTGGAACGGTTTGTAGAAATTGCTGTACTAGCACATTATTATTATAGGGTCCCTTTGTAGCAGTTATCCGGTTTGTTCTTGAACAATTGCCCGGTTCATCTCTGTAACAATAACTTTAATTATGTATACGTGTCACGCATGGGTCATATATATACGTATATTACACTCTCGTTGTTACACAATCACAAGCTATGGAGCTTGAAGAAAAGGAAATGTGTTCTGTTTAAGAAAAAAGCCTGACGTGTTGCAGTTATGAAATAGTTAAAATGAATTGTATTGTTTTTTTTTGAAATGATGATGTACTTTGTAGAAATCAAAATAAAATATTCTGTCTGTCTGATAATATACTGTCATGCCAACTATTTAAAAATAATTAACAACTTATTAAATTCACAGTAAATTGACTAAAACCTGTGCATGTATACTTAATATTTCCCATGGTGTTCGCTGTGTTCAACGCTATTCGACTTCTGCTCATGTTTCTACCAATTCTTTATTCTTTATATTTATTATGTGGCGTATTTCTTGAAATTAAAAATAAAAGTCCCGATGAAATGCTATTCCCTCGAAAGGAATACTGAAAGCTCAGCTGAGGTTAACCGGAAATTGATAGTGAGTCAAAGTTACAGGAATTGCCAAGAAGAAAACCTTTTTTCATGAACTGGTACATTTTATCTCTAACCGAACATAATTATTACGTAATACCATTTGAAATGAACTAATATGGGCTGATCTTAGTTCCGGTAATGTACGAAACAGAATGTATGCATAGAGTTTAGGTAATCATGCACGGGAATCATGATTTACACAAACGCATATTTAAGAACAAATTCATTGTTAATCTATAGTCCATATGAGTGTATTTGTGAAATGATTCTGTGATGAAAATTAGACAAACCTTGGTCGACCGGTACTAAGAGTCATGTATTATTGCTAAATCTGTATATGAAAAATAAATAATTAAAATGATACAATTCATACCCATATTATAGGAATTAAACATTTGAATTAACAAACCATTTTAACAAATCATTGTTCCGTGACTTCGAAATCACATCCCCTTCTTACACGTTTTACACGAGGTCTATAATGTTAAAACGAAAATAAATTGAACGAAATTATATATTAACACTAAATTTCGTCGATTTTGTGGAGGGTTTTATCCACGAATATCAATCCGCAGAAAACGTGTCTCATATAGACCTCATGTTTTCTAGAACATATATACGAATAAATGTACCCACGAAATTCCCTTAAGTTTATAATCAACGAAATTTAATGTCAACGAAATTTAATGATGTTATAGTAAATAGTATGCACTTACATATAAAAAATCAAATAAAAGCTTCGACAAAAATAAACTTAAGAAGGAAACATGAATTGCGTAAACACAATCCATTTGATTATGTTTTCGAAAGATATCGTGACTGCCGTTTTCATTCCTTTTAACATTTGTCTTTCACAGATTGTTATTTGGTCGCCTTTTTATATGAAAAACAGATAAACAATTCATTGAAATTATTTCAGACAGGTGTGTGCATAAACTAGAAAAATAGAAATGTATAATTAAACCTCGTTTAAACGGTCAAATGCCTGAACAACAAAAAAACTTTTTTCGACCAACAGGTTATTACTATTTAATATCATTTTGTAAATATAAAAAAAGATGAAACAGTATTGTCCGATTAAATATGTTCAAATTTTATAAAGGGGTTATTTTCTACGTAATATAATAATATAACTGATTTGAGTGCTTCTTGACCGGATATAGGGAAACAAACAAACCAAACTTTAAACCAAAAATTAAAGATGTATTCGGCTCAATTTTTAAATAAATATTAGACATAGATAATATTCACTTTAATAAAAAGATATCTGCGTAATTATACTTGTACAAATCGACCGGTGACACCAGTATATTCAATAAACAAAATCTTGTCTCCGGAGTTTACGGAAATGCGTCCGCCATTATCGGAAAGGCTCGCTGGAAAAGTACCGTTATTCGCGGGGCAAAAAGGCTGAACAACATCATGGCAGCGACGTCAAAATGGGGGTAATGTGTAAGAGAGAAAGGCCAAAACAGAAAAGACACATCGGGGCCCGTAGGGACGAGATGTTTATTTTTTTATTGAAACATTATATAGTTTTAGTCGTTTTTCCCTTAAAAACGTTTACTCTTTTCATCAATACTTGAAATATGATTGACAGGGGACATTCATGCTTTCTTTTGTTGAGAAATTTACCCTTCACAATACACACGAGGAACTGGAACTCTGCATGGCTGTCGTATGTAAACAAGCGCGTCCCCTACAGCTAAATATAAATGGGCGAGAAAAAACGTGTATCTCGTTGTGTCACATTGATATTTATGATCTAACGAGCGTTTCCGAATGCGATCGAATTGTTTCCAACTTTATTAGATAATCTCCATGTGTAGTTAAAATGTCGGCAGTTTTATTTAAGAGTTTCCTATATTCATATAACTTTGTCTGTTTCAATTTTTACATTTTTCTGGACATATTAATGCTGCACGCTATATTTTCAAACAGTATTTCAACATACAATTTTCTGTCAAGATTGCTTGAGATTGGACCGAATACATCTTTAAGCAGTGGTATACAAACTATACCATAAATTGTAGTTTCATTTATGAACGAATAATTACGCAATCAATTTATTTTAATAAAATGCGCTTTGCAATTAAGCCAAATTAAATATAGATTTCAATATTTTCCACCTGAATATTATTGGTTTTATTTAATATCTCCTTGGGAAAACATTAAACAAACAAAGTCATCAAATCATCATTCATTTCCATTTACAAAGAATTATTTGGAATATCTGGCAATATAATTGTTCTTACTAAACAGGTTGAAACAAGAAATGAACGTCAATTGCATTATAATGCAATTTTCAAAGTAAAACAATTAATCGAACTTCATTTTATAGAGGTATAAACCTTGCCGATTTCTCTTTACCACACAGATAAACAATTCTTTTTTAAATTTTAGCCAAATGAGAGTTTTGTAAAGGATCGCTAAGGAATACGACAGTGTTACATTATTGGTTTCTAACGACACTATTTCTTTTATTTTCGCATATAATATAATCTTCGTATTATGCAAGGATAAGCAAATATAAAACTTTAGAAGATTTCATCTTCTCATCCGACTTCGACTAGACTTGACTATTTGAGTTTACTGTCGCTTCGACAGTATTTCAGTCATATAGCGACGTCAAGCTAATTACAGGTGGAGGAAGACCCCGAATGCACGGAGGCATCCGGGTGGAACCAACGACCTACCGCAAGCCAGCTGGAAGGCTTCCTCACATGAAAATCCGAATGACCCTGCCGGGATTCGAACCCACGCGGTGAGGGGCTGAGTGAGTGTTAAAGTCAGCGACTTTACCCTCTCGGCCACGGAGGCCCCTCCCATCCGACTGGTCGTGTGGTTGTGACTAATATTTCCAATATAATGTCAATTTTTTATTTCACTAAACAATGAAATCAACTAACAAAGGAGGAAACAATTTGTTATTGTTTGCTGTAAAAAGGAGCTTCAAGCATCTGGACCGTTTGATGATATTTTAAAAAAGAAATCATACTAATGGTGTTTGTATTTCCACAGGATCAAGAGGTAAAACTTCTAGAGAGAGATCTTGTATACATGATCATAATATTTAGAATATTTTCTTCTGCATCAACTAGATCAAAGATACTTTTGTCTTTTATGGTTCCTTCCCCTGATAAGTATTTTATAATTTATACAATTATGTCTCAATACAAATAAAGTCAAAGTATTGAGTACTACAACCATTATACCAGATCCGATATCACACTGCCCTCTCAGAGCGTGTTGAAACGCTTAGAACGCAGTAGAATCGCAGTTCGATCGTCTTAGGACGTACTGTGATTGTGATGAGCGCGATGTAACTGTCATGAATGTAGAGAGGAACAAACACAAAATAATCGTTTTAAAAGCGCAATGGAAAGACAACGCATATCGGGAATATATAAAAAGACTGAGCAGGCGTCGTATGAATTTACTATTCGTATCACAAGCATGTGGAAGACGCGGAAAATCGTCTTAGTGTTCTCAGCATGATGTCATACCATTTTCATTGAGTTGTTACTACATTCCCGGATATGTCTCTGCGTTCTGACAACGCGCTCGCTGTAACCATGAGGAATCGCCTAAATGCCCACTACGAACACGCCATTCCACCATGCCCTATCCAGACTAACAATGAATGGTCATGTCATGTGTTTAACATAATTCGAATTACTTGTGTGAAGTTCATACATTAATGAGGAAAAATAGAAGAATTTCCACATGAAAGAAGATGAAGGCCTTAAAGACATGGCAAAGAAAGAAAGTCTCTGGTGGAAAAAAACAACAGCTGAGCTTGGGAAGGACGTAACTGAGTTTAGTACCCCGTGCACTCGTCTCAGGATCCGCTCCGCTATGGCAGCATGAAAAAGAAGTATTCTTGCTAATGAGTTGTCGGGAAGACAGAGAGGAACGAGAGGATTTACAAACATTTCCAGTTTCTGGCGCCTTACATCCAAGAACTTCAGTCAATCTCAAGTGATTTAAGAAGAACTGAACTACTTTACAACTTTACAATGTACTAGCTTTCCATTTTCATTTTTTTTTTAAATTTTCAATGATGACTGGTTTGTTATATAAGTACATTTAAATTGTGACCAACATTTAAGTAAAAACTGACTCTTCTGCCACAGTATTTATCCAGGTGCTATTGTTTTCATCTGTTTCCATTTGTTTTTAGACTAGCAGTAGCCAGTCTTACGTACCGATAAACAAAAGTAGGCAATGTTGATTTGCATAATTATCACAGCCATATTCACTGTAGTGTATCTCTCCGCGATCAGTAGCGTATCATCCTTAGGTATGTAATTTATGAATGGAACATCACTCCGGATCATTAGGAGTATGAAACAAATCAAAGCGCTCAGGGCACTGAGGGACAAGTCAGCCTGTTCATCCTCGTTCACGTTGCAGCCCCAACCACACCAGTGGACTGCTCCGACCATCACCAGTGGACTGCTCCGACCACACCAGTGGACTGCCCCAACACACCAGTGGACTGCCCCAACCACACCAGTGGACTGCCCCAACCACACCAGTGGACTGCTCCGACCATCACCAGTGTGTCGCCCTTGCTATCACAATATCTCTGAATCTGAATCTGATACGGTACGTTGTAAATCTCAGTACTGTATTTTACACATTGGAATAGAGAGCTTCGCTCTTTTCTTGGTGGTGGCTCTTTAAGGCGTTTTTGAATGCATCTACTGAGCCAGCATGCACAACATTATCAGGGAAGTGATTCCAATGTATCACAGTATCCACAAAGAATGAATTGTCATATTGTTAGAGTTTAATGATGGTATTTCAAAACTTTTAGATTTTTTGTATGGTGTTTTTCTATTATATAGGATGATTGTTTTTTATTCTTTTTGGTCTGGTGATTTCCCAAAAGTCTGGTGTTGGCAGTGCTGGAACTAACCCTTCAACCGCCTCGTACATCATCAGTGCCAGACCAACAGTAAAATCAGCGTCAGTCTACAGAGACACACTTCATTTCTGGCAAGTTTGACACAAGCTTCTCTAAGTTTCTTCATCTGTTGGAGCGGGGGAATCTTGATGAAGGAGAGTGTGAAGTTGTTTTGAAAAGTGTTCAAAACATATCTTATTTTATTGCATTTGTAAATAAAAACAGATGAATTTGTACAGAGATTTGTAATAATTAAAGCGAACTTGTTAAAAATTAAAACATAATGAAAAAAATAATGTTTAGCAATGCTATTTATTTCTATATATAGCCCAAACAGTAAAAATACGATATTTATATAGAAAAAAAAGAGTAAAAAACCTTTTTTAAAGTCTCGCACGACTGCCCGATTGCGGGGCAGAGTCTATTACCGCTTGAATACGGGAACCGGTGTCATGTTATGAAAGCTATCCCTTGATGAAAGTTTCCATTGACCTTTCACGGACTGTTTTTGCATAACTAGAAGATAGGGAAAATATAAAAGCCTCATAACACAATTAACCCTAACCCAAATCCTTCCCCAAGAGAACGTGCGCACGCGCAATTTATTTGTTTTCATTAGGAAATGTCATTACGAGTAAATTCATAAGGTTACACCGTTATACAATATTTATTTTAATCAAACATAATAACTTTAATATAATCCAGGAAGTTTGATATTCGCAAAATTGTCTGTTATATATAATTTAGTCTCAAACTACTTTAATGTTTCTGTGATAAACTTGATTTAATTGGACTTGTTGTCTGTAGACGTCTGGAATATCTATGCGCTAAATTGATTTGATCACAAAGTACACGTTTCTATATTCTTAACTTATTACCAACGATTAACATTTGAAATATTAACTAGGCAACTTTATTCGATTCCTGTAACATTTTGTCATTAATTTCATTTCTGTTTTGTTTCATATACATGTGTCGTATATATGTTTGTTTCAAAAGCTTTGGAAAGTTTCCTAGCAAGACTTTTTGCAATTGACCTGCTCTTTGCATATTCCAATTGATTAGAAACTTTTTTTATTCTTTATGTCTCGCATACACTGTGATTAACACACGGTGTCAGGTTGGAATTTAACATTTGCACGCAACCTAGTGATTGCAAAATGGTACATTTTATTCTTATTCAAGCTCTGATGTGCACACTTTAATGTCATAAGAACACGCAGCTTGCTGAGAGTAAATTAGCTTAATGATTACATTTCGAGCGAAATTCAAGCTTTAAAGATAGTTCACCCATTTCCAGGGTTTTGATTTTTGGTATTTAAATCAGCGCAGTGATTTTAATTGAATTGTGCATAGTTACATGTTGCAATACTTTTGACGCCTTTAATAGAATCGTTAAGAATTAGGACCTGAATATTAAAAATGTGGAAAATTTAAAAAATTTAATTTGGAAAATTCCAAAAGATTGGTTGGTTGTCTCAGAAATATTGAATAGTACAATATCATACATCAAAACAGAATTTAAACTATATATGCATACGTGAAAAACACCATAATTCCATTACCATTTACGTATGTTGCTTCAGAAGTTTAAAACACGATGAGGCAACTGATGATATAGTTAATAGTGTAACAAGAGTATTATTTGGAACACGTGTGTCACCTGCTGAAGCGTGACTAAAAAGTGTGACGGAAAGACGGGCGGACGTTCTCACTGAAGTGACGTTGTGGGATTTTTTCTTTGATCTTTGGCCCCTTTTGCACCCCGTAATTTGCACCCCACAAGCAACAAATCAGCCCACAAGTGCCAATTGTACTCCCGAAACCCCATAACAACTAACCCTAACCCAATTTCCTTAACCCGGAGCGTCACTTGAGGGAGGGCGGACAGACAGACAACGGAAAAGTGATCCCTATGTGTAACTTCTGCTTACCACAGGTGAATGGTAGAATGGTGATTCACAATTTAGATAGTTGAAGGGTCTGTGCTTTTGGAACCCCAGTGCATTGCAATAGATATAGCAAGCCAAGACACCCATTCAAGAGAAAACTGCAAAAATATTAATTTTCCTTGGACACTGGCTTACAATCTTGTTTCACGTAGGAAAGCCTCATTGTTTTACAGTGGGGCTAATAAATCAAGACACCAATACAAATGTATACTCTGATGAATGTATACGCTAAAGACTTGCTGAAACCATCTTTCTATAGTATTTTAAGGACGTTTTACCGTTGCTAACACTTTGATATTTTCGACTCTCACATCAGACGATAAAATTAATACTGCAAAGCATACAAATATGCAGATCATACTATCTCACCAGGACCGTGCCCAGGCTCCAACATGCTGAGATAACAACGGCGTGTGAAGGGATACAGCATCAGGTGAAGGACACGGGGACACAGAGTGCTAATCTACCATATGATCCGCATTATTCATTTTCAAAGAATTTATTATTCATGTGAGACAACTGTTATGTTTTTAATCCTTGTCCTGTAATGGAAAATGGATGTGCTAGGATCATGTCGCCTTTAGAAATAAAAGTTATTTCGATGCTGAAAGGCACTCGCGTATTTCTAACCGATGCCTTTTCCCATTTGCAACGAGGCTCAGTCTGCCATAGCGTGTTCAATTTCCTTTGCTTGCTCTGACGCATGATTATCACGAGATTCCAGCTAATAATGCAATGCAATCCAGCCTTGCTTCATTCGCTTGCAAAATTTACAAAATGTTAGTCATGAATATATTTGTAAATACAATAGAACTATCATTAAACCGATTTCTTAACCGAACTTTCTAACTTTATTTCGGTCCTGATTGTGTCCCTCTTTATTTCAACTAAAATGGAATGTTATATCTGAATTTACTTTCTCTGTTTTCCTATGTCGAAGTATAATCCCGACTCAGAGTTAATTAATTTTCAGTCTACGAACAGCTGATTATCGGCCATATTTTTATCAAACTCGGGTCAATACTAAATTCACAGGGTGTACAAACTGTTGGTTGATCAGTGTGTGTCCACCAA
>CM037782.1:19516506-19566506 GCA_021229015.1 Solen grandis
TGCATTGTCATTAGGTCCATGTGAGGTTTGCAGTAAATTACTATACAAATGTATGGACTTATTCAGTATGTTGATGTAGTTTATTTTTTAAATATCAAAATGAAAATATGCTGTAATAATTGCTGTAATAATTTTATCTAAAATAGATGGAAAATATAATGTAAATATAAGGATTAAAAGCAGAATTTGGAGTTTTCATCAAGTGATGAAAAACTAATGCTTATGTTGCCGAGAATCCCTTTATGCAAAAAGAAGACCCATTCTGTGGTATGCAATGATTATGTATATATGTTCTTGTCTAGATATTCAAATTACTGTTTAATATGATTTATAGACAAACTTGTTATAGAAGTTGCCATTTATTACATAATCTTTGATTTTTCAAGCCAGATTTTTTTTTATTTTTCAGCCCTTTTTTTTCCATGGAAATCTAAATTTTGCCGCGGATTTCCATCTACATTGCATTTTGCCGTGGCTTTCCACGGAAAACTGCAGATTTCCGTGGCAAACGTAAGTTCTCCATGGCATTCCTTTTTTTCTTCAAATTTTTTAAATTGTTATTGGAAAAGTTGATAGTCCGAATACTCCGTGGCATATTTTTCCATGGATTTCCATGGCACACCGTGGAATACCATGGAATATCTATAGACGGGATGTTGCTAGAAATAACAAAAGATGAGCCACATCATGTTTCCATTTATGAGAACGTCTGTCCATCTGTAACACTTTTCTGACCGCTCAATATCCCCTTAAACTTTTGATGGATTTTTAGCTCACCTGAGCACTTGTGCTCAGGATGAGCTTTTGTGACCGACTTTTTTGCTGTCGTCTGTTGTGCGTTGTTTGTTGTCAACAATTGTTTGTGAACACTCTAGAGGCCACATGTTTGACCAAATCTTTATGAAAATTGGTCAGGTAGTTTGTCTGCATGATATCTCTGCTGACTTTGAAATTTGGTCACGTGGGGTCAAAAACAAGGTCACAGGTCAAATCTTAGAAAAATATTGTGAACACTCTAGAGGTCACAGTTTTAGCCCAATTGTCATAAAATTAGGTCAGGATGTTTGTCTACATGATATCTCGGATGTGGTAGAACTTGGGTCACATGGGGTCAAAAACTAGGTCACAAGTTCAAATCTTAGCAAAATCTTGTGAACAATCTAGAGGCCACAGTTTTAGCTAAATCTTCATAAAATTTAGTCAGGATGTTTGTCTACATGGTATCTTGGATGAGTGATAAATTTGGTCACGTGGGGTCAAAAACAAGGTCACAGGTCAAATCTTAAAAGAATATTGTGAAGGCCGTTTTTGCTTAAATTTGAAAAAAGGTCACCAGTTCAAATCTTAGAAAAACATTTTGAACATTCTAGAGGCCACAGTTTTAGCCCAATCTTCATAAAATTTGGTCAGGATGTTTGTCTACATGATATCTTTAAATATTTGGAAAATGGGTCATGTGAGGTCAAAAACTAGGTCACCAGGTCAAATCTTAGAAAAAACATTGTGAAAACTCTAGAGGTTACAGTTTTGCCAATCTTCATAAAATTTGTCAGATGTTTGTCTACATATATCTTATTATTGGAATTGGGTCATGTTAAAAAACCTTGGTATTTTACCAAATTGCAAAAATTTGGTTTAGAAGTTTGTCAACATGATATCTTAGATGAGTTTGAAATTGGGTCACATGTGGTCAAAAAGGTCACCAGGTAAAAAACATTGCAAACAATTTTTTGTCATCATGCCTAACACAGCAGTCTTACTCAGGTGAGCAACACAGGGCCATTTGGCCCTCTTTTACTAAACTTTCGTCAAACGTTCACCTCAAAATCCTACTGTTCCAGGCTGGATTGAACTCTCAACTCTCAACTCTTGGAATGCAAGTTGGACAACTTCATGTAACCAAAATACAAGCTCTATTCCAAGGAATTGCAATTACCATTTTATACCTTTCACCACACACATAATAATAATAATAATGATAATAATTATCAAACTGCCGTCTGTACATTGCCCATGCTGAATTCCATTGAAAACATGGTATTTTCCATGGAATCAATCAAAATGTAGGAAAGATTCCATGGAATATTTTCAAATGCTGGAAATATTTTCCAACACAGCATGGAAAAGGCTGGACTATATTCCATTCTAGGCTGGAGAGCATGGAAATATAGGCTGGAACATAGACTGGAAAGGATGGAATATTAGAACTTAGTCTTTTTTCAGGGTTGGAAAGAACTTTGAAAATTTTCTTAATACAGATATATTTTCTGACTTCATTTTTTACAGAGGCGGAAACCTGAAGTGCTGAGCAGATAATTGCACTCAGAAAAAAAAATTCTTACAAATTGCCAACTTAAGTTAGTGTAAACCCCTGAATAATATATAATGATAAGTCATAAATGAATGAAGATATTTTATGATATAATGTTGTGTTGTATAAATCAAAATACAAGTGTAAGATTTTTTTCATATTAAACAAACAATCCATGCAATATTTGTTATGTACACTTGTGTACAACTAAACTTGTTACTTATCTATGCTATGAAGTTTCATCCAAATAAAGCTTTGGGATTTGTGGATATCAAGTATGGAAAAGACTGCTTCAAAAATACAAAGGGCCATTATGAGTATTTCTTTGGATATTCTTGCAGTTTTAAAAGAGCATGATAATGGCAAGATATAGCAGCAACATTAAGAGAAGGAGGATCATTTACGTGCAGCAGAGGCTAGCGTTGGAGGATAACAACTTAAATAGATTAATCAAGAGGTATGTACTGAAAAATCCATTTATAATTGTATGTCTTTCTTAGTCTGAATTTAACAATAAAACACCACTTTATAAAATGCTGCACTACAAAGCTTAATTCGATTGACAGCTTTTGAATTGGTAATAATCCCCGCACAACGAAGTTGTAAGGGGGGTATACTGGATTCAGCTTGTCTGTCTGGCTGGCTGTCCATCCGGCTGTCGGCTTTTTTGTCCCGGCTGTAACTCAAAAAGTAAAAAAGGCATCAAGATGAAACTTCATAGTGGATAGATCTCATTGAGGGGGAGTGCAGTGACCAAGAACCATAACTCTCTGTCGTGTAATTTTGGAGTTATTGTCCTTTGTAAATTTTCATACTTATTTTTTGTCCCGGCTGTAACTCAAAAAGTAAAAAAGGCATCAAGATGAAACTTCATAGTGGATAGATCTCATTGAGGGGGCGTGCAGTGACCAAGAACCATAACTCTCTGTTGCGTAATTTTGGAGTAATTGCCCTTTGTAAATTTTCATACTTAATTTTTGTCCGGGCCGTAACTCAAAAAGTATAAAAGGCATCAAGATGAAACTTGAAACAAGAACTGTAAACTTCATTCCTGTGACAAAGCGACATGCGGGGGGTATTTGCGCCATTACAATGACAGTTCTAGATTGAACAGTTTTGCTGTAAGAATTAAAAAAAGGTTCTGCGTCTCGAACATGTAGTAACAAAAACTAAAAACCTGATCTCTGCATTAACATGTAGAAGGAAACATCAAACCTGATCAAAGTCCTACTTATATTCAGACTAAATTGCCTATGTATTGATCACACATACTGCCATATGTCCTTGGCATGATACAAAGGCCTCATTCCAATATCCTTGTTTTTGTTTTGCTTACCAGAGCACAACATGCTCAAGGTGAGCTATTAGGATCACCCTGCATCCGTCATCAGCAATTTGCTTTAAACGACATCTCCTCTGAACCTGCGAAGAAGATATTGATGAAACTTGCCATGGATCATCTGTTGGTGAACATCCACAAAAGTTGTTAAGATAAACTTGATCCATGCAGAACTCTTGTTGCCATGGCAACCAACAGAATTTTACATTAAAAACTTAAAAAATCTTCTCCTCTGAAACTGATGGTAAGAATTTCCTCTGGCACAAGTTGTCACCTCATGACTGTATACCATTGCTAATATGAAGTGGATTCCTTAAAAATTGAGGCCCCTATAGGGCGTTGGCTAATTTCCTTTTCTAATTCTTCTATGAAGCCATAATGGCGAGAATTTAAATTATATTCTGTTTATCGAAAATTTCAAAAACATTCTCCTTTGAAACCAGTGGTCAGAATATAATTTCATTCAGCACAAATGGCCACCTCATGACTGTCTACTATAATTGCTAAAATAAAGTTGATCCCTTTGAAAATGAGGCCCCTTGGGGTTTTTCGAATTTCCTTAAATACTCCTAGTTTCCTTATATGAGTCAACATCAATTTTCGTCTAAATCTGACTTTGGTAAAAGTAAAAAAATGACTGTTATCAATTCAAACGTTTATTAACTGTATGAACATTAGGAACCAAACAGAATGTGGAAGTTGAATATGCCACCTAAATAAGCAACAGTTTTAAAAAAAAAGCTCTAAATGCAATGTGTCGCTGTTTGAGTCCTTCCTGTAACAATTTCTATATCCAACTTAATTCTCTTACTATTTAAGAAATATTACTTATACTTTGTAGGCATATTAAAATAATGATTATTTGCTGATAATATGCAAGAAATAAAGGAAAAGACATAAAATGTAAATTCTATGTATTTCTACAACCTTGAATGAATTTTTTAGGCTTTTTGACAGGTAAAATATTCAGCTATTACATATATCATTCTCATGTTATTTGGTGCCTAGGACAATGGCAATGTGTCAAACTTCCACATTTTTGTGTCGCCTGCATAGCATGGCAGACACATAGGGATCACTTTGTCCGTCGTCGTCGGCGTCGTCGTCGTCGTCGGCGTCGTCGGCGTCACACTTTCTTGTCCGGAGCATAACTCGAAAAGTATTTGAGGTATCACCTTGAAACTTAAAACATGGATAGATCACATTGAGGTGGAGTGCAGTGCACAATAATGATAACTCTGACTTTCGTATTTTCTGAGTTATTACCCTTTGTTGATTCTTAGATTTTATTTTTGTCCGGACCATAACTCAAAAAGTATTTGAGGTATCACCTTGAAACTTAAAACATGGATAGATCTCATTGAAGAGGAGTGCAGTTCACATAAATGATAACTCTCACTTTCTTTTCTCCTGAGTTATTGCCCTTTGTTGATACTCAGACTTCATTTTTGTCTGGAGCATAACACGAAAAGTATTTGAGGTATTACTTTGAAACCTCACAGGTGGAAAGATCTCATGGAGTGCATTGTGCAAGAATGATAACTGTTGTATTTTTGGATTTCCCTTTTTTTGCATAACTTGTAAAGTATTTGAAGTGTTGCCTTAAACGTTTATAGTAGATAGATCTCATTGGTCTGAGTGCAGTACACAAGAATGATAACTCAATAATGATAATGATGACTACAAACTTGCAACATATATATAATTAACGTCATAAGTGCTTAATGACGTCATAATTTTTCTTATTTTAAACTCCTCTGATGAAGACTGTATAGTCGAAAGTGCTCGGGAAAATTATTACATATTGCACTGTTTGAATATTTTATTCCCCCCCCCCAAAAAAAAAAAAATATATATATATATATATGTGTGTGTGTGATTTGGTGTTATTTTGTACCTCACAAAATAGATTATGCTTTATCAATAATTTGTCAAAAGATCGATTTTCTAGTCAATTCTTTCATCAAACATGCTTAAATGCAGGCGACACAAGTGTTCCGAGGAACACCCACATCTAGTTTATTTTGGAAGGGGCTTACTCCGTAATTTTATTTTGTAATATAGTGATCGTTACAGGTAGGATTTACTCGTTACATGTGTGACATAAAATGTTACAGACAGGACAAATTGATACTCTCCTCAGTCCCCTGACTCTTACTGACCTCAGCCCCCTGACTCTAACTGACCTCGGCCCCAAGACTCTTACTTTCCTCAGTCCCCTGACTCTTACTGACCTCAGCCCCCTGACTCTAACTGACCTCGGCCCCAAGACTCTTACTGACCTCAGCCACCTGACTCTTACTGACCTCAGCCCCCTGACTCTAACTGACCTCGGCCCCAAGACTCTTACTCTCCTCAGTCCTCTGACTCTTACTGACCTCGGTCCTCTGAGTATTACTTCCTCGGCCCCAAGACTCTTACTGACCTCAGCCCCTGACTCCCCCCTCCCCCCTGCTCCCTCCCTTCATCCTCTTTACCCATTCACTAGTATTCGCCTTGGGTCTCTGACTCATTCCTTTCTTTACCCCCTCACTCGTACCCCCTTGATCACCTGACTCTTTAATTCCTCTGCCACCCCACTCTTAATCTCCTTGTCTCCTTACTTCTTTTTTTCCGTTGCACCCTTGGTGTTTCTGACCTTTGGCCCTTCACTCTTACACTCCTCTTCTAATTTTCCTTTTTTTTTCCCTACCTCTTACTTTTCCCAACCCCCTTCTTCTTTTTCTTTCCTTGCACCCTCTCTCACTTCTCACCCTCACATCAGTTTTACATTCAAGGTCCCCCGCTTTATTGTTAGTTTCGTCTACATATACTTCCACAGGCAGAAGTACAACGAAATGATTTGGAACCAAATTTCCTTCTACCATATCATCTCTGGTACTTGTCCACATTATTAAGACAAGGGCATTGCTGCACCTGACCTGTCATGGAAGAGTTAACCGGTTAATATCTTTTCGGACAGTTGGGCATCCTAGCTTTGGATAAACTGAAAGAATTGCACATTTCAGTACACTTGCTAATGAATGAATTTGCCAAATACCCATGAAGCTTCCATTTGCCCTTATTTTCATAACTTCCATTTCATAAATTGTTTTAATAAAATCATCATTTAACGTCATTCCTGGTTCATACATGTCTGAGTATTGAGCATATTGTTTTGCGAAGTTATCACCACTTCTTTTCTCATCAAGAATTTTATGAAGTACCATCTTATGATGATTCCGACCTTTATTCAGCTGTTCTCTCAATTAAACCATATGCAAACACACTACCACAAGAGGGCAAGCAGTTTCCATCTGTTGCCACCTCGCAGGGATATACTCTTTTATTGC
Organism: Solen grandis; assembly: GCA_021229015.1. Lineage (NCBI taxonomy): Eukaryota > Metazoa > Mollusca > Bivalvia > Adapedonta > Solenidae > Solen > Solen grandis. The sequence goes on from CM037782.1 coordinate 19,523,489, forward strand.
CAGTAATTGGTATGTCCTCAGGCATGTGGTCCATGGCTGTTGCGTCAACTTCAAATCTGTTGCCAATAATACTTACACACTGTGCGTTTACATCTTCAGCTTCTTTTCAATAACTTTACATTTCATCTTCATCTGTATGGAAAGATTTGCAGACTTGAAACTGTTTTAAGTACTTTTCATACTCTTTCCCTGACACTGAACTGAATTCATGCGCCTTCTTCTCACCCCTTTCTTTTAGCTCGACTATTCGAAGAATATGAGAGCTATTGTAGTCGCTCTGGCGTCGGCGTTGCAGCTTTTGGTTAAAGTTTTGCATGCAAAACTAACAACCTTATATCTCAATAACCATTTATGGTATTGGCTTGAAAGTTTATAAAAATGTTCAGGGGCATCAGACAACCATTCTTATTATGAATTATGGCCCTTTTTTAACTTAGAAATTTTGGTTAATGTTTTGCATGCAATAGAAAATTTGGTTGAAGTTTTGCATGCAAGCTACTATACAGTTTGCATCTCAATAACCATTCATGGTATTGACTTGAAAGTTTATGAATATGTTTAAGGGCATCTGACGAACAAGGTAGATAACTCTTGATGGAATATATGACAAATTATGACCCCTTTTTAACTTAGAAATTTTGGTTAAAGTTTTGCATGCAAGATACTCTCATGCTTATATCTCAGTATCCAGGCATACGATTGATTTGAAACAACTTTAATTTGTTTAGGGGTATTATACTATAAAGGAAGATACCACCTGATGGAATATAATAAAAATTTATGGCCCCCTAAGGGCCTTTTAACTTTGAATTTTGGTTAAATTTTTGCATTCAAGCTACTATCCAGCTTATTTCTCAGAAATTGCTTGTGGAATTGACTAGAAGTAAAGGAGTGTCTTCAGGGCATCAGGAAAAAAAAAAAGGAGGATCATATTTGGACTGAATTTTATGCAAATTTTGGCCCTTTTCTAACTTGGATTTTTGGTTCAAGTTTTGCATGCACAGTATTATTATGCTTATGTCTCAGTAACTAGGCATTGGGTTGATTTTAAGCTTCATAAAAATATTAAGGGGTATCAGACTATCAAGGTATATCATTTTTGACTATTATTATGTACAGGGTATGTGAAAGGCAAGAGTTGATGTAGATTTCATTTGCTTTACCAACAAGCATATTTAACAGTCGAGAGTGCTGTTCTCTGACAGCTCTTGTTTGGTGGTTTCATCTTCTGCTTCTTTGTTTTGATAAATGTTGTCTTTGTTCTTCTTAGAGTATATGTCTTTAATCACACTACATGTGAAGTTATGACATTTACATTCTTCCATTGGGTTGCATGCACAACTTAATTCTCGCCAAGCAATTTTTCCAGGTGAAAGAGCTATTACCTGATGAATTTAAAGGGTGCTAGCGACGGTTTTTAAGTTCAGACCATCTATTCGGCTTTCTTCTAGAAGCACATCCGCTTCTCTTACTATCTTTATGTCTCTTTCAAATCTTTTACATGTTTTTAAAGTCTTCTGCAGAAGTAATGTCAGCCCGTATTTAATGCATGTATCTGCTTTTTCTTTTTACAGCACCTCCAACCGCATCTGGTACACCCTTACCGTGCCTAGAGCCAAACAAATTCAACGTAGCTCCAGTAAATCCCAACTTTCTTGTCTCTGTAGTCAACAGAAAGAAGTTAACCTTTTGCTTGTACCGTGAAGTTGGTCCATCACTTAAAAAATTCGACTTTCTGTATTTTTGGATTTTCTTGCTTGATTTCTTTAAGACTGGCTTAATATGTGCTCAAACACCACATGGTCTATGGTTCAGATTTTCTGAAACAGTACAAAATGTCTTTGATTCTTTCTGACGTAAGTGATAGACACCGGTATGTAAGGTAAGTTGCTTTTTTGATGCTCCAAAATGCATAGCCTGAATTTCAGAACTTATTTTGCACACAAAATTTTCTGAAAGTCAATGTGAATAAGGCATTCATCATCCTTTAATGATTCTCTTTGGTTTCTGTTGTACAGGTATTGTTCTCTCACAGTGTTTCATGTATCGCCAAATTTGTTGTTGAATGGCCTCCTTTAAGCTACTGAACCACAAATTTCTTCTTTCACTGTGATTGTAACATCTCTCTGCTCAATCTTTTGTTGCACTTTCACATTTCTAGTTTCTGTTTTGTTACGCCACTGATGCCAGTTTTTTCTTCATGATCTTCCACTTTCTTGCTGAAGATAAGTTGTTTGTCTGAGCATTCTTCAACCCTTGAACATACACTCTTTGTCTTTGCCACACACAATACTGTTGATGATACTGTCTAACTCCTCAGAATCAACAATGTTCCCTCGTATTCATGCTTTTGCATGTATTCATTGTTTTCACGCGTTTACACAAACGTGTTTCTATCTCTGTCTGTAGGAAAGGGGACCCCAAACGGTCTTAGTCTGCAATATGTTGTGTAGCTAACTTTGCTCTTCTTTTCAGAGATAAATTTCAGATAGAGGGTTTTGAGACTGTCATCCATAATTCTACGCTGCTTCTTTACTTTTTGTCTAGTAACAGTGTTTTTCACACTAGCCATCAGTCTAGAGTTATCATCTGTGGTGTAGAAGTCATGTATGCTTTTTAAAAGCCTTTGAAATAAAGACATCTTGTGTGACATTCTGATTGCATGTCTAATGTTGAACAGCTTGAACAGTTCACATTTGAGTCTATACTTTCTTAAAATTGACTCTGACAGCATTTGTGCAATGCTCTTCTTCTCACTCTTCTTAATGTTTTTGTATGTTTTTCTTATCTTGTCAATCAGCACATTGTGGACAAACAATGTCCGTTTTGCTTTTCTTTTACTGAAGTTCCTCAAAATCCTTCTGTTTACTTCTCTCTAGGCGCTTTTTGTACATCTGTAACTTTTTGGATAGGCCAACTATTTTTTCCTTCAACAACAGTTTGTCTCGATAACATTTCGACTTTTCGCGCTTCTTCTTTTTCTGACTATCATTTTTCTTTTCCTCATGATGGCCTAAATGTTCTTCATGGGCTGATGGGCTTCATTCAGGAGACTGTGGGTGTGTAAGAAGCACTTCTTGAGCTCTTTCATTCGTTTTCGCAAAGCTTGCTTCATTTTCCTCCACTGTTTTCTAGCACTTCTTTTTTCACGTTCACTCATGTCTGGCATTCTTCTTCAATCCTTTTGCCTTACCTGCTTGATACTTCTTCCGCTCTTTTTCTAAGTATTTCTGTCTCTTCTCCGGATTTGCATCCCTGTTTTGCCTGAACTTCCGCTGACGTTCAGCATTTGACATAGCCATAGTCTGCAAAATAAAATCAAATGGCGTGTTAAGGTATAATATGCCTAATGGCTATTGGGGCTCGATATTCATTGTAATTACTTTGCAAAGATCGTAAAAATCAAAAACCTCCCATGAGCAGTCCTCATGACATGACAGCCACTAACAGAATGCATCCTATGTTTTCCACTTAAATCTGACAAATATGACATCATCTTGGCTATATTTTGTGAGATTTCTAGAAACATGAATAATAATAATGATAATAATAATAATAATAAAGGCTTTATTTATAGAGGCAGCACATTTAGGTCAAGCCCAAATCTTCTCTTAAAAATGAACAGACGAGTCAACCTGTAACAATTCCCAGTCACTTCTGTAACAAAATTTCACCAAGAGTGGTTTCATGACCAAAATAATACGTTATATTTGTATAAAATGGTAAAAGTTCTAGAGGATTAGCAGGAGTTTATTTCAACCTGAGCCGATAGAGCCACGGCGCTCGACAAGAGTCCGCAAGGCTCCTGACCGACTTGGCAAGTGGGATTTTCAGCTTACAGCCACCACATTCTGATTCTGTCACCGAATATTTTGTTTGATTGGTGCAGTTTGATCCGGTTTTATTTGTATCTATTGTAACTTTATTTTAAGCCATTATTTTCAGATTATATTTAATTCTAGCTTGTTGCTGATAGCATATTTTGCAAAACCCCATATGTAAATTAGTTGATATTTCAGCAAGAGCCACTGTGCTGTTTAGTTATAAGCAGTATGGAATTTTCTGTTTCACAACAGAACCTGAATTGTTGTTCGTGGGTGGTTTTATTCTTACCAATTTTTGTTGTTTTAACTGGTACAAGACAATTGTGTTATTTAATTGTTAGATCTAGGTATAATGAACTTTTGGGTGCATTTTGAAATGCCAGGAGACATTTTCCCCCAGGGAGGGAGTGTGTTTCCCAGGTTTCATTATTCAATATCTCATCATGCTTCATTATTCTTAATTATGTATTTTGTCTTAAACCAGTATGTTGTGTATTAAGTGTGTGTTCAGTCATGATTAGTTTCCAGTCTTGGTTATGACCTGTCTCTGTCCACTGTAAATACATGTCTAGAGTGAATGAGTGGTCTGGTCAGTTTTGGAACTGGTTGGGCAGCCTTACTACATAATCAACAACTAAAATACTAACCAATCACATTTCATATCTTTCAACCACCTGACTAACTAAAATTACTAACCAATCACATTTCATATCTTTCAACCACCTGACTAACTGTCCAGTTAACATCACTTTGGGCTAGGTCTTGGACCTGTTAACGTCTTTGTACAGCAGTGAGCTTATTATTCCTTGGTGCCACCGCCCGGTAAGTTAAATATTTAAAATAGCATTTGTAAACTTAATTATAATTATAATGTACTTATTTAGTTTCGTAATTGTTTTCTTCAAATGCCTATTTATAATTCGGAAGTGTGAATTGGTGAAAATTAACGTTTAGAATTTTTAGTGTTGAAATTTATTTAAATATTGCAATTCATTTCTGTTTTGATTTTTTTTTGTTCCTTTCTTCAAAATAAAACATCACGTACACTGAACCTGCACCCTGCTAGGTTTCTTTATTTCAAACCCTGGTCAACACTTGTCTGAACCAATTGCACAAACATATTGATACAATATCTGTTGGGAAAAAAAAGATACAAGTGTGACAGATGTGACCCGATAAAAAATATGCATAGTATGTACTTACTTTTCTGCATCAGATGCAGCTTCCTTCAAAGCGTTTCAAAATGCCGCCTTTTCTACTTGTACAAAAGGAAGTTGACATAGTGTTTTAAGGGAGATTACTCTCAATAGACTCGGGGATCAGTTATTATTTTGCATTTGTGCATCTTTGTTACAGGACAGACGCTTATCCTGGGGACAGTTAAATTGTGAACAAAATCAGTAGCAAGTGTTAAAAAAAGAAATTTAAGTTATGCTTTTGTTGTGTAAATAAGACCTTAGTCAATGAAATATCAGCAGATTTTAGTAGCTGTAATACATTTTCTACCTATTATGGACCAGAGTATATGAGCGACACTGATCTTGAACAGTCCAAATATGGTCAATGCAGGGTAATAAAATGGGTGGGAAAAACCTCCGAAGTTGTTATTAAGCAAATGTATACATGATTTATAAAGAACTTAACAGTCTCTTTCTGTTGGCACAGTAAAGTGCAGCTTTTTGTACTATTTTCAATGCAAAATTCTAGAAGACAGCGATTTAGAAGAAATTTGATATTGACTCATATAGCTCTATATAGAAAATTTAAGAAAAAATCTTCCCGTATGTAGGCAATGGCCAGAATTTAATTTCATTTAGCACAAATGGTCACATTACGTATTTTTAACATAATTGCTAAGTTAAAGTTGATTCTGTGAAAACTGAGACCCCTAGGTTGCCTGCTTGTTTCCTAATATATACTGTATTTGGAAAATTTCAAAAACTTTCTTCAGTGAAACCAATAGTCAGAATTAAATTTCCTTTGGCACGAATGGTCACCTCATGACTGTCTACAATAGTTGCTAAAATTAAGTTAATTCCTTGAAAAATTAGGCCCCTTTGGGGTCAGCTAGCTTCCTTATATACTAGTATGTAATATATGAAAAATTTCAAAATACCATTGATTAGAATTAGATTTCTTCTGGCATGTATGGTCACCTGAAGGCTGTCTACCATAATTGATAAAATAAAATTGATCCGGGGGGTTCCTTGAAATTTTAAAATTCACTTCTGGAATGTTCAAACTAATTCTTTTTTTGCACCAATTATTACCTCGAGGTTTTTATACCATAATTGTGTAAGCATTTCCTATCCCTTGAAAATTGACTAACCTAAGAATTCTTTTATCTGAAAATTGAATGTGGTTGCTGTTGGAGGAAACCAGATAAAATCAAGTGATTTGAATCATTTTAAATAAGCTGATGTACTCTGGTGAACGATCTAAGGTCATATGACCATCTTGTTTCATTCAAGAGTAAAAGAAGAATGCGCTAAAGAGCATGCAACAAAAGAGTGCAAGTCCTGTAAATCCAAGGGGGACACCAAAGCTACGGCTTGCTGCACCACATGCAACGAGCTCTTGTGCATTACTTGTGAGAGGGCCCATCGAGGTTCAGAAGCAACGGGAGGCCATGTGTTGACGACTTTGGATGGTTCCAACATTTCTCCATTGATCTGTCTTATTCTAAAGGCACTGCTGACACTGCCAGGTAGACAATATTCCTAATTATTGTTGAAAAACTGTATTGTCATCTCGTGAATTTTGCAACAATGCACATACTTATGTAGCTTTTAGTTGTGTACATAATATTTGTTAAGAAAATAAGTGTGTTACAGTCACGGAAATAAAACTGTAAACGATTGCATGTTACCCATGAAATTAACTCGACATGTCACTTGACAGATACGACTTATAATAGCACAATTACACACACAGGTGTGGAGAGCTAAAATCGATTGTATAAAAATAGTAACTTGTACATATACATGTACTAAGAAACGTCTCTTTATTTTTCATTTCTTCAATCTATAAATAGACAGGGGCGTAGCCAGCGAATGTTCAACTTATAGGCCCATAGAATGGGTAAGGGCCTCCCCCTTCCCCCGAAACCGGAAACAAGCGGAGATTAAAAAAAAGCAAAATGCGTGTTTCAAAGTATTTTCAGGGAAAAGCAACAAAAACAATCAAAACAGTCTATTAATAGTCCACATTTGTGTACCCATAATTTGTGATATCGTTCTATTTTCGATTTATTGTGACAACCAGTACAAAAATAGCATGTCGCACTGAGCGGCCCATTGATTGGACTATCTATTTAATAGAATCATTTTAAGCCGTGAATTGATTCGATACAGAATCTACGGAACACTATATACACACTGTACATTATTATAAAACTTGAACTTACTCCCATTCCAGTTTGTAGTTGTATTTTTGGGACTTTTGAAAACGTCATTTGACCAACTGGTATGCCCGAGCCTACAGGACTAATAGTAACTAAGCCACTGATAGATACTGCGACGTATCAAGCTTACACCAGACCGTACTGTTGGATTCACCTTAAACTGCGAATTGTGCTTCCACGCAAATAAACCCACGTAGTAAAGGCAGTTTATAAATATGACCGAAGGTTGGTGTCATGAGCATGCTAATGTGTTTTTTATCATTGTTGAAACATTGTATTATAACTTCAAAAGAGCTATCGTAGATTAAGCGTGTAAAAAAATAAATGAATATTCTACTTTGACTTTCATCAAACAAAGCATTTTCGGAAATTGCAGTTTTACGGATATGTATTTTTATCGCAAAAAGTCATATAAATTGCCAAATTAACAACTGTTGACAACTTAATGGTGCGTTAAATCATTTTATTTACGTTACTCAAACATATCAGTGACAATCATGCATAACCCGTTATCCTTTGAACACTTTTACAAGGGCAAAATGGAAGAACCCATCACTATAGTTTGTGTAATACAGTAGACTCGACCGTAGGTTAACGCGTGACGTTGCAAGCACTATTATTGATTAGCAAAACGTATCAACGATTCCAGTGAAAGGGTAGTTTATGGTTTTATTTCCTCTGCTGTATATGTATGCCTTATTATCTCTGTAGTTGTTGTTTTTTAGCTCACCTGAGCACATGTGCTCAGGATGAGCTTTTAGGATCAATGAATGTCCGTCGTCCGTCCGTCCGTCTGTCCGTCCGTCGTCCGTCGTCCACAATTTGTTCGTTTGCACTCTAGCATCTTCATTTTATGAGCAATTATCTTCAAACTTTAAAATAATGTCTATAACCATAAAATCTCGGCCAAGTTCGATTATGGCTGATATCGGAACATTAGGTCAGGAGTTATGCCCCTTTTAAAATTCAAAAAAGCCAGATTTCACATTGTTTGCACTCTAGCATCTTCATTTCATGAGCAATTATCTTCAAACTTTATATCAATGTTTATAACCATATTATCACGGCCAAGTTCGATGTAAAAAAAATGCCATTGTTTACACTCTAGCATCTTCATCTTTTGAGCAATCCTCTTCAAACTTCATGGCAATGCTTATGACCATAAGGTCTCAATTGAGTTTTATTATGGCTGAGATTCATCAATTAGGTCAGGAGTTATGCCCCTTTTAATATTAAAAAAATGCCATATTTCACTTTGTTTACACTCTAGCATCTTCATCTTTTGAGCAATCATCTTCAAACTTTATGGCAATGCTTATGACCATAATGTCTCGATTGAGTTTGATTATGATTGAGATCAGTTGATTAGGTCAGGAGTTAAGCCCCTTTTAATATAAAAAAAATGCCAGATTTCACATTGTTTACACTCTAGCATCTTCATCTTTTGAGCAATCATCTTCAAACTTTATCAATGTTATGACCATAAGTCTCGATTGAGTTGATTATGTGAGATCGTATTTAGGTCAGGAGTTATGCCCCTTTTAATAAAAAAAAAGCCAGATTTCACTTTTACACTCAAGCATCTTTATTTCTTAAGCAATCATCTTTCTCAGGTGAGCGACCAAGGGCCATCTTGGCCCTCTTGTTTAAGCTCATCTGAGCACGAAGTGCTCAAGGTGAGCTTTTGTGATCACCCTGCATCCGCCGTCGTCCGTCATCAATAATTTACTTTAGACGACATCTCCTCTGAAACCGTTTGGCAGAATTTGATTAAATTTGGCAGGGAAGTTCCTTGGGTAAAAATTGCTAAAAAACAGTTTGATCCATGTGGAATTCTGGTTGCCATGGCAACAGAAAGAAAAAAAACTTTAAAAATCATCTCCTTCAAAACTATTGGCCTGATTTCAAAATGATTTGGTACAGATGTTAAAATTATTTTGATCGGGGAAAAAACCATGGCCGCCTATGGCGGGGCAAAATTTGCCTTATATGTGTAAAGTGAACTGTTTAAACGACATCTCCTCTGAAACCACTGGACACCATTTGATTAAATTTGGCAGGGATGATCATTTGGGGATGCTTCATTAAAATTGCAAAAATTATTCTGATCTATAAAAAAAACTGGCCGCCACGGGCGGGGCTAATTTGCCTTACATGTATTTAGTGAAATCTCTAAATGACATCTCCTCTGAAACTGCTTAACAGGATTTGATTTAAGCTGGCAGGGATGATCCTTGGATGAAACTTCACAAAAGTTGCTCAAATGATTCCAATCCGTAAAAAAAGGCCACCATGGGCGGGGCTAATTTGCCTTATATGTATATAATGAAATCTTTAAGCGACATCTTCTCGGAAACTGCTCGGCAGAATTTAATAATATTTGGTAGAGATGGTCATTTGGTGATGCTTCACAAAAGTTGCTAAAATTATTCTGATGTATAAAAAACATGGCCGCTAGGGGCGGGGCTAATTTGCTTCATATGTTTTTAGTGAAAACTTTGAACCACATCTCCTCTGAAACTGCTTAACAGGATTTGATTTTAAGCTGGCAGGGATGATCCTTGGGTGAAACTTCACAGAAGTTGCTCAAATGTTTCCAATCCGTAAAAAAAGGCCACCATGGGCGGGGCTAATTTGCCTTATATGTATATAATGAAATCTTTAAGCGACATCTTCTCTGAAACAGCTCGACAGAATTTAATAATATTTGGCAGGGATGATCCTTGGGTGAAGCTTTAAAGAAGTTGCTAGAATTATTCCAATTCGTAAAAAAACATGGCTGCCAGGAGCGGGGCTAATTTGTCTTATATGTATATAGTGAAATCTTAAAATGACATCTCCTCTTAAACCGGTTGACAGAATTTGATTAAATTTGGCAGGGATGATCCTTGGGTGAAGCTTCACAAAAATTGCTAAAATTATTCCGATCAATAAAAAATATGGCTGCAAGGGGCAGGACTTATTTGCCTTAAATGCATATATTGAATCTCCTCTGAAACTGCTAGACAGAATTTGATTAAACTTTGTACGGATCATCTCCTTCAAAACTACAGGCCAGATTTCAAAATGTTTTAATACAGACTGATGAACCTTGGGTAACCCTATACTCAGGTGAGCGATCCAAGGAGGTAGGGCCATCATGGCCCTCTTTTTTTTTCTTTTTTTTTAAGCCCTCAAGATCTGTGATCGGGGCATTTTGCTTTTGACATACTCAAAATGTATCAAAGCCTGAAACTTAACAAGTGGATAGATCTCATGGAGAAGTGTCATGTACAGGAACCGTAACTATGCACATCATTTTTTTGGAGCAATTGATTGCCCATTGTTAAATTTCATACTATTTTTTTTTGTTCAGAGCATAACTAAAAAAGTATCAAAGCTATTAACTTCACTTCACAGGTGGATAAATCTTAAGACTGTGAAGCGTCTTGCACAATAATTGTAACTCTGCACTTCATATTTTTGGAGTTATTGCCCTTTGTTAACTTTCATACTTTTCATACTCACTTTTGTCAAGAGCATAACTCATTCACTATGAATCGTCATAAGTGGATAGTTCTCATGGAGGATAAGTGCAATGCACAAGAAACGTAACTCTGCACATCATATTTTTGGAGTTATTGCCTTTTGTTAAATTTCATAGAAATATTTAAGATATATACGTCTCTTTTGTGACATTAATTCTTTTTGTCATTTATTATAATCATAAAAACTTGGGTTTCTTCAAAATTTAACCCTATTTCACTCTCCAGGGTTAGTGCACGAAGCAAATTATATTAGTAGGCAGACCCAATAGAACAACAAATTTGGGGTCGTTGGCAAGAAGTAAATTCTTTGAGCTTTGAACTCATAACAATTTGGGGTCATTATACCCCCGAAACGAAGTTGGGGGGGGGGGGGGGGGGGGGGTATATAGGAGTCACCCGGTGGTCGGTCGGTCGGTTGGTCGGTCGGTCGGTCCAGCGGTCCGTTGCATTATTGGAATTCAATACAACTTCATGCAATGATCAAGCACGTGGAGAGGAAGTGCAGTGCACAAGAACCATAACTCTATCTAGAGTAATTACAGAGTTATTGCCCTTTGTATTTTTTTCCTTGTCCGGAGTATAACTTGTAACCTTGTCCCGAGTATAAGTTGTAAAGTACTGATTGGATTTCAAAACAATTTCATACAATGGTCAAGCACAATGAGAGGAAGTGCAGTGCACAAGAACCATAACTCAATCTATAGGAATTACATAGTTATTGCCCTTAGTTATTTTTCCTTGTCCAGAGTATAACTTGTAAACTACTGGTTGGATTTCAAAACAATTTCATACAATGGTCAACCACAATATGAGGAAGTGCAGTGCACAAGAACCATAACTCTCATCTAAGAATTACAAGTTATTCCCTTGTTATTTTCCTTGTCCAAGATAACTTGAAAAAACTGGTTGGAATTCAAAACAATTTCATACAATTGTCAACCACAATAAGAGGAAGTGCAGTGCACGAGAACCATAACTCTATCTATTGTAATTACAGAGTTATTGCCCTTTGTTACTTTTCCTTGTCAGGGGCTTAACTTTAAAACTACTGGTTGTAATTCAAAACAATTTCCTACAATGGTCAAGCACAACCTGTGTAACCCGGCCAAAAATCTGGAAAAAAAAACTAATGTAAAAATGTCTTTTTCATACTCTTCTTCTTAATCATAATAACTTCATCATTTCTAAAGCAGTATTGCGGGGGTATTAATCACATTTAGTGATAGTTCTAGTTCAGTCTGAATTAGCCTAGTTGTATCCCCCCCCCCTTTTTTTAAATGTCATCAGTCTTAGTTTCTTCAAAATTTGACCCATCTTTTTCCTCAAAATTCTCTCTTTAAGGAGTGTGGGTTACACACTAAGCAATTTCTCTGAGCAGGCGGAGCCTTATTAAAACACGATAAAAAAAACTTTGGCAATCAAATATCAGTATTCTGGCAATTTGGGAGTTATTAACTCACCTAATTAGCTCAAGGTGAACTTTTGTGATCTCCCTTTGTCCGTCGTGCGACGTGCGTTGTCAACAATTTAGTTTGTGAACACCCTAGAGCCCATATTTTTAGGCCAATCTTCATGAAACTTGGTCAGAATGTTTGTTTCCATAAAATCTTGGACAAGTTCGAATATGGGTCATGTGGGGTTAAAAAGTAGGTCACGAGGTCAAATCTAAATAAAACATTATTAACACTCTAACGGCCACATTTTTGGCCCAGTATTTATGAATCTTGGTCAGAATGTTTGTTTCCATAAAATCTTGGACAGTTCGAATATAGGATGGGGAAAAAGTAGGTCACGAGGTCAAATCTATAAAACTTTTAAACTCTAAGGCCACATTTTTGGCCATTTTATGAACTTGTCAGAATGTTTGTTTCCATAAAATCTTGGCCAGGTTCGAATATGGGTCATTTGGGGTCAAAAAGTATGTCATGAGGTCAAATCTTAGAAAAACCTTGTTAATTCTCTAGAGGCCACATTTTTGGCCCTATCTTTTAATTTTTCATTAAATCTTGGACATTCGAATATGGGATGAAAAAGTATGTCATGAGGTCAAATTTTAGAAAATCTACACTCTAGAGGCCACATTTTTGGCCCAGTCTTTATAAAACTTGGTCAGAATGTTTGTTTACATAAAATCTTGGACAGGTTCGAATATGGGTCATGTTGGGTCAAAAAGTATGTTATGAGGTCAAATCTTAGAAAAACCTTGTTAACACTCTTGAGGCCACATTTTGGTCCAATCTTCATGAAACTTGGTCAGAATGTTTGTATACATAAAATATTGGATCATGTTGGGTCAAAAAGTATGTCATGAGGTCAAATCTTAGAAAAACCTTGTTAATGGCCTTGTGGACCAGAACCAAGTTTTTAAATCATGGTTCTTGGGTCGAAATTGGTCCCGCTGTAGGGGTTACTTGATTTTATAGCTATAACCATCAAAATTTGGACCACAGGTAGTTTTTGTGTGGAATTACGATTATTTTGCTGTACTTTTGCATGGATTTTGTCTTCCGTATGACTGTGTTATAAAAGACAATGAAGGCAAAATTTCTCAAGTGAGTGGTTCAGGGCCATCATGGCCCTCTTGTTGAACCTTGGTAGGGAAATTCCCCATTGTCAGTTGAAGACCCCTATTAATTTTGCAGTCATTCAATCAAAATTCAAGGTCACACTGACATTTAATATAAAAATCCTTGTCCGCTGTATCCTTGAGAATGAATAACCCCTTTGTTTGTGACATTTTTTAGGGACATTGTACATTGTCTATGACCAGTTCACGATCCATTTTTTAAATTTTGAGGTCATAAGGTCAAAGGTAAGGATCAAAGTGACTTTTAATATAAACCCTTTTTGATTTATTGCTTGAGAAGAAATAATCCTGTCTGTAAAACTTGGAAGGGACATTGCCCACGGCCAGTATATGACACCTATGATTTTGAGGCAATAAAGTCAAAGGTCAAGGTCACAATGACACTAAGATCATTAGAACAAAGCCCTATCGTTTGTTCGGGACAAACGAAATCTAGTTCTTCTTCTTCTTATTATTATTATTATTCCTTTTTTTTTCCAACCAAATCTAAGAGTTAATTTCAGTATGTTGTCAGTGTCTAAGGAACATGAAAATTAAATTGCCTCGACAAAAAAAATCAAATTTTTAAATTCAATCATTTTTAATGACGTCAATTGACGTCAGATTTGACGTCGGCTTCAAAAGTTTGTTCGCACTCTAAGGCCTTTATTTTTTATATTTAATCTTGATATTTTCACAGAAGATGTACTTTTTGATGTAGATGTGCACCTTGTCTTTCAAATTTTCAAATTCGAAAAATTTAAGAATGTATGGCAAAACCGAGTTTCGAACTTTGGTCAAAAATTAAATTTAAATGATACAAAGCCCCCTGATGCGAAAATTGGTTTTTTTCTTAAAGATTAACTGTTAAGTAAGTGGTTATGACGTCATTTAATGGACAAAATCCTATTTTTTCAAAGATTTCTCTCGCTCTGGCATCATACATTTTGAGTCAATTTTAATGAAATTGAAATTGCAGCGATAAAAAAGTATCTTTTTATACATTCAATCATTTTCAATTTTCAATGTCGTCATATGACGTCAGTTTGACGTCAGCTTCAAAAGTTTGTGCTCTAGAGCCTTAAATTTGGGTCCGATTATCTTGATATTTTTACAGTAGACGTATTTTAGGATGTAGATGTCCACCTTGCATTCAAATTTCCAAATTCGAAAAGATTAAGATTTCATGGCAATACCAAGTTTCGAACTCTGGTCAAAAATTAAATTTAAATGTTATAAAGCCCCCTGATGCGTTAGAAGCATGAAAATTGGACAGCATATCGGCATAGAAGTTTACATTCTTTTTTCTGAATGATTTTCTCTTTAGTCACCTGGTTATGATGTCATCAAAAAGACAAAATTAAAAGATTTCTTTCGCTCTGGTATCATGAATTTTAAGTCAATCTGAATTATATCTTCAGAATTGATATAGTTAAAATTGAAGTGATGCATACTGCAAGAAATGTTTGTTTTGTCACGTGATTATGACGTCATGCATACTTAAGCAATAATTATTTTGAAAAATCATTTAAAATCGCCAATTAGACCAATGAACCTAAACTTTTCAAAATGTCGAAACTTAGTACGTTCATAAGGTCTTGAAAGTTTCAAGTGATTACGTCATCAAACATGGCAGTTATTCATGTTTGATGGAATGCCTGCCTGAAAATGACGTTGAAATATAAAAATCATTCATTTCAATATGTTTTCGCGCTCCAGCGTCATGAGTATGGATGCCAGTCTTAAGCATACCTTAAGGAATCTTGTTAATGACAACATTGATTTGTAAGCAAAATATATTATAAAGAACAAAAGATCGTACATATCAACTTTAGACAAGTAATATTGCCGTACCTTAACATGCGCAAAAAGTCCGGAAAATTTCAAGTGACAACGTTATCAAATATAACTTATTCATGTTTTTCGTAAAAGGGCTAATTCACGGAAATCTATTAATCTGAAGAAAGAAATGTAAGTGCTCATTGGGTTGGTTGAGCAATTTCCGATTGTTCTTTTGCAGGAATGAGTGCCTGCATTGAATAGTGAATTGTGATACGTTTTTGAGTAAATGAGTCGCATTAACGATGAAATAGTATAATTATACTAGAGCCAGAAAACCTTTACCTGAAGAAAATGACAAATACATGTATATCTACCTATCGATTTTGTTTTTGTTTTCTAAATGTTTAACCGTTTCTTTTTCGAAATCTGTAAAAATAAGCAAATATACAAAGCAAATGAATTGTTGAAAGTTTAAAGACGTTTATAACGTTAATTACATAGAAATAAGAAAATATTTTCATTTTTTGCTTACACATCTGCCATTTTTCAAATGTAAAACTCAATCAATTTTAAGGTTGAAAGTCATCGATTTTAAAGTATTTTTTTTTTCTTTTTTACAATTTCAATTGTGGATCAAATTGCAATGAATACTTGTGGTGTCATATGCTTACGAAGAAAAAGATTTTAAATAAAGAATAAAAAAAACTTTTTAAATCGATTGAATAACGTAAGAAAACAATTCTTGAGGATAGTATTATCTTAAAATTTTCCTGTTTTTTTTTATGATAGTAAACGGTTTTGAAATCAAATAAGATCCATATTTATGCTTTCTCAATATCTTCTTAAGAAGATGAAAATAAATAGAAAAAAAGATTTAAAGCTTATAATTGAACATAAGTATATATAATTTATGATATTGATGATTTACGTATTTAATCTTACATTATAATGCATCATTATTCCATTTCTTTGTATTATCTTATATATTCAATACTTTTGAAATAAGCAAACGGAAAGCCGCTTCGTTTGTATCTTAAACAAACGACTTCTAGTTTTACAGTTGCTTTGTTATAAGTTTGTAATAGACATGAGTCAATTCATTACTTGACTTTTTACATGTATGTTTATAGATTTTCAAATGCAAATTTTTAAATTAGATTTGTCAAATTTAAAAACAAAAATCGAGGGCACTTCAATCAGAGAGCAAAGCATCGTTATACGTGCGAAAAAAATAAACACTTTGCATTGTTTGGTATGAAATTGTGAACTTGGAGGGTGACACGTTGTGTGCCATTGATAAGAGAAGATTACAATGAAATGTGGCCAAACTGTCATAATTTTACACTTTGTTCTTTTCATCTATTTCCTGATAGTACAAACCATTTAGTGAAAACTACATTGCCTTGTTGTTTTGTCTAAATGTTAGCGGTAACAGACTCTTGTTGGTAATAGAAATATCATCACAGTGTATTTTATGTAGATCAGTATCTAATGATCTAAAGGGATCTAATGAGTTTTTTCCTGCTAATAATTTTCTACTGTTAGTTAATTTCCACGGATTTTATTTCTACGGATCTGTGTTCATCCACAGATTTGCAGAAATAAATTACCCGCTATACGGTAATAGAATTATAGAAGTTCTACAGGAATCATAAACAAACTGATAATGAAATCAGATCATCTTAGACTCCTGTGAAAACAAAACTGCATAGGTAATACTTTAGTCATAGAAATCTACTCATGATTTGTAATTAAATAGATTGTGGCAATATTAACCATTTTTACCCGATGGTTCGATCTTACTTGTGTAAAATAAATGAAAATTGGGTATGAAATGTTTGAGACACAAATGACGTCAACCGTCTTTAGGAGTACCCTCCCCTTATTACTACGCGCAGAATATGTAGACTGTTCGTATAAACACCACACAAAATAATCTCGAAAATAAATTGGGCATCTCTTAAAGATAAATAAGTTTAAGCCTACTAAAATTTCCTTCCATTGCATTTCTTAACTTTAATTGAATCAAAGTACTGCACGCGCTGGAAGACTGCATGCGATCAAAAATATACGGGATGAATAATAAAACCTGTATTTTACACATGATATTGAAGCTGTTTATGGATAAAAGATATACCACCTGACATTTTGATTAGTACGTGTTTAAAAAAAAATCTTCATAAATGTTTGATGCCAGAGAGCAAATTCAAGGACCATAACTCCCTGCCAATCTGGCTGATATCAGCCAAAAAATTTTCAAATGAATATGCTTGATTTCTTTAGCTCTCCTGAGCACAAAGTACTCAAGGTTAGCTATTAGGACCACCCTGTGTCCGTCGTGCGACGTGCGTCGTCAACAATTTGCTAAAAGGACATCTTCTCTGAAACCGCTGGACAGAATTTGATTAAACTTAAACTTGGCAGAGATAAACCTTGGGTGAACCTTTACAAAAGTTGCTAATACAACTTGATCCATGTAGAACTCTGGTTGCCATGGCAACGGAAAGAAAGAATGTAAACTTTAAAAAAATATCTCATGGCTACCAAGGGCGATGCTAATTTGCCTTAAATGTATATAGTGAAAATTTTAAATGACCTCTGCTCCAAAATTCTTGGCCAGATTTTAATTGTTGTTGGCACAGATGTTCTATGGGAAAACAAGATATTAATATTAATGACTTTTATGTTGCCAAGGCTGACTTGGTATTTGACCACTATCTCTAATTATGGTCCCTGAAATATAAAACAATGTCTTATTTAACATTTATAAAGCATTCTTGATCAGATGTATACATAATTTAAAAAAAACAACAAGAATTATTATGCCTTGTATGGGAGTCATGGTCCGTGATTCTTAAGGTTGCCTTTAGAGCAGTGGTTATCAGGTGAGCGATATAGGACCACCATGGCCCTCTTGTTTGTATTTAATTCCAGAAAAAATCTCAGTCTCTCTCTCTCTCTTTCTCTGTTTGAACTAGGCCTATTTCTTACTTTTATAAAATTCATTTATTTAACAGCACTGTGGTACCAAGGGCAGGCAACTCAGCGATTCGTTACAAGCTCCGTACTCGGCTCCATCTCGACATGTCTTCAATGCCTCAAGGAAAACTTTTAAAGGCAACAGCTCACTGCGCGTCATGTATTCAAATCTTAGAGTGCATAAGAGATTTTTGTCAGCAAAATCATCAGGGAGCAAATGTGGCATGTACAAAAGATTTTGATAACAATGAAACAGATTCCGACAATGACCAGAGACCAATGTTACAAACGTGTAAAGAACACAGTGAGAAAGTAATCAGATATTACTGTGAAGACCACAAATTATTTGGTTGTGACATTTGTGACCATGCAAGATGCTGCAAGACACATACATCTAGCAACCAACAGAGTCCAGCTACTGAAAGCAATCAACTGCCCAGATCTGATCAATGTGATCAAATCCCCCAGATTAAGTCTATAAAAAAAAGAAACTCAAGAAGAGCCAAGCAACCATTATCAGGCTGCACCAGAGAAAAATGTAGCCACTTACCGCAACAAAAAATTTAGGCGGTCTTCACGTAAACCACTTAAAAAAAGGTAGAAAGTTACTTTTCAGCGTGTTTGCCTTGGACATGGAATTTTCGCACAAAACCTGCTTAAGGCCCTCGATTTGAAAAGGCAGATTTGACCAAAGTAGGCCTTGACGGTATTTACTGTGCACATTATAAAAGATACTCATTTAGAAAATTGTTGTTAATAGCCAATCTGATACAAGTTATGGCTACATGAATGCAGTTACCTGTGATAATGTTGAATCATTTTAAAAGACTTGTGATGTTATTATTACGGCTTTCCGCAACCTGCGGAAAACGTATAGGGTTTGTTATGTTTATTCTTATTAGGACTTTCTGCCTAAAGCAGAAAGTCCTATTGGGTTTGTTATGTTTTTTTATTCTTCTTATTCTTTTTTTCTTCCAAACTGAGCGTTAATTTAAGCATGTTGCAATGGTCCCAGGGCCATGAAATTTTAATGGCATATACTTGATGCGATGAAATTTTGATTTCTATGATTTTCATATGCCTATGACGTCATATGACGTCACATTTGAAATATGCTACAAAAGTTTGTACGCGATCTACAGCCATTGTTTGTGAACCGATTTTCATCAAATTTTCACAGATTGTGTATATTAAGTTCTAGTTGTGCATCCCGATGTCTGTTTTTCAAAATTCGAAAAGTCCATGGTTCTATAGCGAATCCAAGATTCGAACCAAGGTCGTAAATTTTTAAATGCTTATAAAATCTGTCCTATTTAAGATAGAAAGTTGATATTTAGTCAGTATATAGGTCTCTAGAAGTTTTAAACATTTTGTGAAAATAAATGTCATATGACGTCACGTGACGTCATTATATGATATTGTATTTCTAATATTAACAAGAGTATTTCTATATGTTGAAATTGTCGAAGGGCAATGAAAATTTAATGACACATGCTTCAATCGCTTAAAGTTTTATTTCTATGATTTTCATGTGCCTATGACGTCATATGACGTCACACTTGAAATATGCAACAAAAGTTTGTACGCGGTCCAGAGCCATTGTTTATGAACCGATTTTCATCAAATTTTCACAGAATGTGAATATTAAGTTCTAGTTGTGCATCCCGGTGTCCGTTTTTCAAAATTCGAAAAGTCCAAGGTTCTATAGCGATTCCAAGATTCGAACCAAGGTCGTAAATTTTCAAATTCTTATAAAATCGGTCCTATTTGAGATAGAAAAATGATATTGGGTCAGTATATAGGTCTCTGGGAGTCTTAAACATTTTGTGAAAATAAATGTCATATGACGTCACGTGACGTCATTATATGATAATGAATTTCTAATTCTAACAAGATTATTTCTATATCTTGAAATTTTCGAAGGGCAATGAAAATTTAATGCCGCATGCTTCAGATGCTGATATTTCGATTTCAATGATTTTCAGAAGCCTATGACGTCATATGACGTCACATTTGAAATTGACTACGAAAGTTTGTACACGGTCCAGAGCCATTATTAATGGGCCGATTTTCATCAAATTTTCAGAGAATGTGTATATTAAGTTCTAGTTGTGCATCTCGGTGTCCGTTTTTCAAAATTCGAAAAGTCCATGGTTCTATAGCGAATTCCAAGATTCGAACCAAGGTCGTAAATTTTTAAATGCTTATCAAATCGGTCCTATTTAAGATAGAAAAGTGATATTTGGTCAGTATATAGGTCTCTAAGAGTCTTTAACATTTTGTGAAAAGAAACGTCATATGACGTCACGTGACGTCATTATATGATAATGTATTTTAATATTAACAAGAGTATTTCTATATGTTGAAATTGTCGAAGGGCAATGAAAATTTAATGACAAAAGATTCAGACGCTGAAATTTCGATTTCAATGACTTTCAGAAGCCTATGACGTCATATGACGTCACATTTGAAATTGACTACACAAGTTTGTACACGGTCCAGAGTCATTATTAATGGGCCGATTTTCATCAAATTTTCACAGAGTGTGTATATTACGTTCTTATTGTGTATGCCGGTGTCCGTTTTTCAAAATTCGAAAAGTCCAAGCATATATGGCGGATCCAAGATTCGAACCAATGACGTCAATATTTAAATGCTTATAAAAACTGTCCTATTTGAGATAGAAAGTTGAAATTTTGTCAGTTAGTAGGTCTCTGGGTGTCTTAACAATTATGTGAAAATAAACGTCACATGACGTCACGTGACGTCATTTGTTTATTATTATTATTCTTTTCTTCTTCCTAACTAAACGCTTATTTTAATATGTTGCAATAGTCCTAGGACGATGAAATGTTTATGGGTTATTAGGCACGTGAGGAAATTTTGATTTCACCCCTACTGCATATATGTAGCCATATCTCAATAAATATCGATTTTTGTAAATATATGTATGAATAAAAATTATAGCTGAATAATTGACGTTTCCAAAGATATTTAGTTTATTAAAATTGGTTTACGCAATACAAAGTTATAAGCAAAGAAACTAAATGAAATGAAGCTAATTTTGCTGATAATATGCTGTTTTCTTGAGGTTTAACAGTCAATATCTCAGAAACGACTGAAGATAAGTTTATACATTATGCGTATAAAATGTAGCATGTTTTAAGAGCTTTCTAACGGTACCAAGTTTATTGAAATTGGACTTCATATAAGAAAGTTACATGGAAAATAAGATATTTCATAATCATGCATCATAAAAATATGGAAAAGGTCACGCGCAGGGGTCACCAAGCTTAAATACTTGCGCAACGACTTAAAAAAAAAAAAAAAAAAAAAAAAAAATATATCAAATTGCAATTGATGGGCTATATCTTGATTTTTTTTTTGATTTTTTTTTTTGTCGAATGTTGACTGTTTCCAAAATAAGCATTGAAGTTAATACATGTACAACGGCACAAGACAAAAATCCGTATTTGCAACACTATGTAGCTAGCGAGCAGTTTGCAAACCTTGAAAAATTCACACGCAGCCCAACATTTTAGACCATCTAAAAACTGCATTGTTATGCTAACGATATTCATATTGCATCAGTTTGTAGGCTGGGATGTTACCTTTCAAAATATCACCATAGTTCGAAATTCCAGGAATTTATGGCAAAACTACGGAAGCCCAAACACGCCAAAATCGCTAAATACGTTTAACTACGTTACAGGTGTCGAAAGGATATAGCACTATACAAATATTCAATACTTCTTCCTACTGAGGCTAAAATTAAACAAGGTTACAACTGAGCTGGAGTGATGAAATTCTATGTGTGATGAAAGTTAGAAACTCACATTTGAACACTGTTTCATTTTTCTTCCATGTCATATGACATAGTATAAATTTTGTATGTAAACTACATGTGCAAGATATGGGCGGACTTTTATTAAAATTTTTTTGAAATAGAGGAGATAGAAAGTTGCAATTTGGACAGATTATCTATTATTATATAAAGCAGATGTTGCAGAAAGTCCTATCATTCGTTTAAACGAATGACATCTAGTTATTATTTATTATTATTCCTTTTTATCCAACCAAATCTAAGAGTTAATTTCGGTAAGTTGTCAGTGTCTAAGCAACATGAAAATTAAATTGCCTCGACAAAAAAGTATAAATTTTTAAATTCAATAATTTTTAATTTTCAATGACGTCAGATTTGACGTCAGCTTCAAAAGCTTGTTCGCGCTCTAGAGCCTTTATTTTTTGATATTTTATCTTGATATTTTCACAGAAGATGTATGTTATGATGTAGATGTGCACCTTATCTTTCAAATTTTTAAATTCGAAAAATTTAAGAATTTATGGCAAAACCGAGTTTCGAACTTTGGTCCTAAAACTATTATTTAATGTTACAAAGGCTACTGATGAGATAAAAGCATGAAAATTGGACAGCTTATTGGCCCATAGGTCTACTTTATTTTCTCTGAAAGATTTCTTTTTAAGTCACGTGGTTATGACGTCATTTAATTGACAAAATCCTATTTTTTCAAAGATTTCTCTCGCTCTGGCATCATACATTTTAAGTCAATTTTGATGAAATTGAAAATGCAGCGATAAAAAAATATCTTTTTATACATTCAATCATTTTCAATTTTCATTGGCGTCATATGACGTCAGATTTGACGTCAGCTTCAAAAGTTTGTTCGCGCTCTAGAGCCTTCAATATTGGTCCGATTATCTTGATTTTTTTACAAAAGATGTATTTTAGGATGTAGATGTCCACCTTGGCATTCAAATTGCCAAATTCGAAAAGATTAAGATTTCATGGCAATACCGAGTTTCGAACTTTGGTCAAAAATTAAATTAAATGTTACAAAGCCCCCTGATGCGTTACAAGCATGAAAATTGGACAGCATATCGGCATAGAAGTTTATATATATATTTTTTTTAATGATTTTCTTTATAGTCACGTAGATATGACGTCATCAAAAAGACAAAAAAAATCTTTTTAAAGATTCCTTTCGCTCTGGTATCATGAATTTAAAGTCAATCTTAATTATATCTTCAGAATTGATAGAGTTAAAATTGAAGTGATGCATACTGCAATAAATGTTTGTTTTGTCACGTGATTATGACGTCATGCATACTTAAGCAAGAATTATTTTGAAAAATCATATAAAATCGCCAATTAGACCAATGTACTTAAAGTTTTCAAAAATGTCGAAACTTAGTACGTTCATAAGGTCTTGAAAATTTCAAGTGATTACGTCATCAAACATGGCAGTTATTCATGTTTGATGGAATGCCTACCTGAAAATGTGAAAACAAACCTGTTCGCATTCTCGAAGATACTTTTTTGCTTGATTAATAGAACGTTAGCTGAACATGTCCTTGCAAAAAAGATATTTTTCTTTAGTTACTTGATTTTGACGTTAATAAAATATAAAAATCATTCATTTCAATACGTATTCGCGCTCCAGCGTCATGAGTATTGATGCCAATCTTAAGCATACCTTAAAGAATTTATGTTGTGTAGCTTGTTTATGACAGCATTGATGTGTAAGCAAAATATATTAAAAAGATCAAAAGATAGTATATATTACATGTACTTTTAAATAATTACTTTTAAGTAATAATGCCGTACCTTAACATGCGCAAAAAGTCCAGAAAATTTCAAGTGATTACATTATCAAACATGACTTATTCATGTTTTTCGTAAAAGGGCTAATTCATGGAAATCTATTAATTTGCAGACAGAAATGTAAGTTGTCATTGGGTTGGTTGAGCAAGACCCGATTGTTCTTTTGTAGGAATGAATGCCTGCGTTGAATAGTGAATTGTGATACGTTTTTGAGTAAATGAGTCGCATTTACGATGAATTAGTATAACTATACTTGAGCCAGAAAACCTTTACGGATATCTTATTGCATTTGCTATCACGGCTTTCTGCAAACCTGAAGAAAATGACAAATACGTGTATATCTTCCTATCGGTTTTTTATGTTTTCTAAATGTTTAACGGTTTCTTTTTCTAAATCTGTAAAAATAAGCAAATATACAAAACAAATGCATAGTTGAAAGTTTCAAGACGTTTATAATGTTAATTACATAGAAATAAGAAATTATTATCATTATTTTGCTTACACCTCTGCCTTTGTTTCCATCTAATTTTGCAAATGTAATTTAAAGGTTTTAAAAGCAATCGAATTTAAAGTATTTTTTTGTATTTTTTACAATTTCAATTGTGGATCAAATTGCAATGAATACATGTTAAGTCATATGCTTACAAAGAAAAAGATATTAAATAACGAATAAAAAAAATAATAAAATCAATTGAATAACGTAAGAAAACAATTCTTGGGGATATAATTATCTTAAAATTTTCCTGTTTTTTTTCTGAATGATAGAAAACGGTTGCATAATCAAATTAGATCCATATTTATGCTTTCTCAATATTTTAAAATAAAAAAAAAAAAAAAAAAAAAAAAAAAATTTTTTTAAATAATGTAAGTATATATTTAAGATAATGATGATTTACGTATTAAATCATACATTATTATGCATCATTATTCCATTTTTTTGTATCAACTTATATATTTAATACCTTTGAAATAAGCAAACGGAAAGCCGCTTCGTTTGTATCTTAAACAAACGACTTCTAGTTAAGTTTTATATTGTTTTGACTATAAATCATATTCTTTGTTTACTTATCTAAAAACAACAAATGTTCTGTAATAAAAACATATTGTGTCCAAAACATAATGGCTCAAGGTCAAGGTCACAACTGAAGGTCAAAAGTAGTTTGAACCTTTGATTTTGTGTCTGCTCCATATCTCCTTTACTCTTGGAAGGATTTTCATTAGATTTGAGTCAAATGTACACCTTAGTTAGCAGTGAGATGGTGTACAGAGTCCATGTCCCAACCGTGCCTGTCAGGATGCTAGTGATATACTTTTGATAAAACCCTGATCTCAGACCTTTATTGAATTTCAGGCGTTCTGTAAGGTGACCGTGTCTTAGCTAAATGTAATACAAACTAGGCTTCAAACTATATGATGTGCTACCTAGCTCTAGAAAACAACCCCAACACAAAGTGTTTATATACAATATATACAGTTGAAACAATCCTGGTGAACAATAACCTAAATAAACATCACCTCAGCTATGGGATACAAGTCCCATGCCAGCAAGATGGCTGGTCGTCTTCCCAGCTTATCACTTTACTGAGCGATCCCAAATCAATTATTATGAAAACCACATGAAAAACAGAATGCTGGGATTTGTCCCGAGACTTATAATACTGTGTCTCATACACATACCTACTATCAAACCTTTTGAGCTTGGCTGTTTTACAGCCCCTATCATGAAACCTCACTGTGATTATCGATCTCGAGCTACAATCCTACCAATGTCTGAGCCACTCCCAGTCCTTTGTGAACAGAGTGCTCATTGCCCTAGCTGATACCTTGTAGGTAAGTCAACACACACAAATTTCATGCCCACAGAAGCAAGTTTCTGAGTTTCCTAGTCACAGAAAACGCAATCTCTCAACTATGCAGTATGTCTCTCAGACAGCCAATAAACTTCAACTCTGGTTATATGCACAGGTTGTATACGGACCTGGCACGAACTAGCTTCTATACACAGAGAAACCCGTGACCAAAATACATTTAAATAACCTCATCACATGGGTGCAACAGTGATCGTTTAATATCCCGTATAAGCGGGCCGAGGTTCTTAAACCTAAAATTTATACATTCAGGATGGGCTTTCAGCCAATGACAACCATGTTACTCATTTAATTTAAATATACTCTAGTTTTCTAAACCTATCTAACATATAATCAAAACACAATAAATTGAATATTTATGAAGAGAAAAAGGACCAATAAAATCAAAAACTATAAAAAATAAAGGGAAGTAATTCAGACCTAAATCACCAACTATACACAGATTATGTTTCTAAAAAGTAAATGGAGGTAATACAGATCTAAGTCACCGACTATATACATTCCATATACAGATAATTTTCCTGACAGTGCCGTCTCAAGGTCAAAGTCACAATTGAAGGGTCAATTGATTTTATGTTTGCTCCATATTTCCTCAAAAGTCAAATGTTATTTATCTCACTTAAAGGGAGATAATATCAACTAAATGTTTTTCAGCGTATGATTTATACTATTGTGACGGGGTATATTTATACCGGTGTGAGTCCATTTGTTTATACTGGTGTGAGACCACTTGATTTCCTATCAACCCTATTTTGGCCCCTTGTGTTTTGCATATCATATCATTTTACTTACTTTTGATTGGCTTGGAGATAAGCGGTTTGTCAGGTGGTCAGTTTGACCGCGAATTGCAAGCATTCTCGCTTCACGTCTTGAGCAGACAGGTCAGAGTATTTGGTGATGGACAGATGTCAGATGCGTTGTATTTTATCGTTTGAATAATTAGTTGGTATGTATGTCTCACAGTTTTTCAATATTGTTCTGATTTGTCATGATTGAAGTTGGAAACATGCTGTATTTCCGTCTTGTGTTTTTACATTTATTTTCGGTTCAATTCGCTTTACGCGCGGTTTGTATTTCATTGTCTTCAGAATGGCGGTTTAATAAATGAAATGGTAATGGTCCTGCATAACCAATATCACTAGTCTTCTTTTCTCTATTGCGCATGTTTAACATTGCAGATTATAACCAGTACGGATAGAAAGAACGAGGGAGAGACGAGTATTGTGAGCAATACCATATATTGGTAGGTAACCTGTGGAAAACTGATTGTCATTATTCTGTTTGTACATGTATGTTCTGTATGTTTTATTATATGTTTGTAACTTTATTTATTAAACGACGGCCTCTAGTCACATAATAACTATATCATTTAAATGTATAAATACATACTATGTCATTTACAGGAATTATTGTTAAAGCCACTATACGTTTATGAGTTGTATTTTGTGATTTCAGGTCACAACTCGTTACACCCGTAAACTCCTGTAACTACAAATAAACACCTTCGGGACGTATACAGAACGCACGACTCCTTGATTTGTTATTTCCCATATTGCGTGTTACTCGTGTGGAAATTAGCAAAGTTACACTATATAGGGTGATTTATACTCATATAGATAATTTAACAGAATTCATAATGTTGGGACTTACTTTTTGAATTTATTGGCATAATTGCAGCTGTAAAACAATATTTTAAAGAATAGAAACAAAATATACTTTTTTTATATAACTTAGCCAAAGACCTTTTATCCCCAAATGCCTTTGACATTAGATATAATTTTGAGAGAAAAACAAGGTTGTAGATCAATTTACAAACAGTTTGTAACAAAAGTCAAGTAACAAAATCTTTTGAAAAATGGAAGAAAGAATTGGCAAATATTACCGAGGTAAATATAAATAAAAAAAAAAATCGAACTAATCATAGAATATTTGGTACAAAACTTTAGTTAAAGAATTATGAATATTAGTCAGGACGATAAATCTACATTTTGTAATGATAACTCAAAAATAATATTACATTTGTTCTGGAATTGTGAGTATATCAAACATTTCTGGTATCAGCTTACAAATAATATTAGTAATAAATGTAATGAGCTATTGCAAGAGTGAAAGGTTAATGAAATAGTGTTTGTTAATTGTAAATTGGGTCAACTATAAACGCAATTCTAATGCAGGCAAAATACTTTATTTACACTAATAAAATGAAAAAAAAACAAAACAAAAAAACAACAAATACCCAATATTGAACATTAAAACAATTGTGAAATTTGATAATGTCGATAGGTACCTGGCAACAAAGAATATGCAAATTCAGAAATTTGAAGCATCTTTGGGACAATATATAAATCTTATTCAGTAATACTTCATATTATTCTCTGAATTCAAAGGCTCTAATGTTTTTAGCTCGACTATTCGAAGAATATGAGAGCTATTGTAGTCGCCCTGATACTCTCATGCTTATATCTCAGTATCCAGGCATGCAATTGATTTAAAACATCTTTAATATGTTTAGGGGTATCATGCTTTCATGGTAGATAACTCTTGATAGAATATATTACAAATTATGGCCCATTTTTAACTTAAAAAAATGTTAAATTTTTGCATGCAAGGTACTTTCATGCTAATATCTCAGTTTCCAGGCATGAATTGAATTAATACATCTTTAATATGTTTTGGGATATCATACTTTCATGGTAGATAACTCTTTATAGAATATGTTACAAATTATGGCCCCTCTTTATCTTAGAAATTTTGGTTAAAGTTTTGCATGCAAGGTACTTTCATTCTTATATCTCAGAGTCCAGGCATGGGATTTATTTGAAACATCTTTAATGTGTGTAGGGGTATCATACTATAAAGGAAGATAACATTTGATGGAATATATTAAAAATTATGGCCCCCTTTTAACTTAGAATTTTGGTTAAATTTTTGCATTCAAACAACTATCCAGCTTATATCTCAGAAATTGCTTGTGGGATTTACTAGAAAGTTAAGGAGTGTCTTCAGGGACATCAGAAAACAAAGGAGGATAACTTTTAGACTGAATTTTATGCAAATTATGGCCCTTTTCTTGCTTGGATTTTTGGTTAAAGTTTTGCATGCACAGTGTTATTATGCTTATGTCTCAGTAACTAGGCATGGGATTGATTTTAGGCTTCATAAAAATATTAAGGGGTATTAGACTATCAAGGTATATCATTTTTGACTATTATACCAACAAGCATTTTGAAAAGTCGAGCGTGCTGTCCTCTGACAGCTCTTGTTACGTTAACGTAATGGATAGGACCCATTGTGCATCTGTGCAAAACTCGGTGCTATTGGTAGAATATACCTTTTGCTTTTGTATGAAAAAATGGAAGGAAAAGTAGTCCAGCTACTGAGACCTTAGATATGGATTTTTTTCCCTTAGTTTTTATAAGCTCACCAGAGCACGAAGTGCTCAGGGTGAGCTATTGGGATCACCCTTCGTCCGTCCTCCGTCGTCAACAATTTGCTTTAAAAGACATATCCTCTGAAACCGCTGGACAAAATCTGATGAAACTTGGTATAAATGGTCCTTGGGTGGGACGCTACAAAAATTGCTCAAATAAAGTTGCTCTATGCAGAACTCTGGTTGCCATGGCAACAAAAAGAAACAATTCTTGGAAAGGTTAAAAATCATCTCCTTCAAAACTACTGGCCAGATTTCAAAATAAATTGGTACAGATGATCCTTGGGGGTAGCACTACAAAGATTGCAAAAATTATTCGGATCCACAAAAATTATGGGCGCCAGGGGCCGGGCTTATTTTACATTTTTTTATATAGGGAAAGATAAAAAAATCTCCTCTAAAACCAATGGACAGAATTTGATGAAATTTGGTAAAAATGATCTTTGGATGCGAGTCTACAAAAATTGCTCAAATAAAAATTATCCATGCAGAACTCTGGTTGCCATGGCAATAAATAGAACAAAAATCATCTTCTTCAAGATTAATATAAATCATCTTCCAGATTAATAATTTGCTGGGTTTCAAAATATTTTTAATTGGTACAGATGATCCTTGGGTGTAGCTCTACAAAGTATTCAAAATTATTTGGATGTGTGTTGTAAACTCGGCAACAATACGAGGGGATGCTTATTTATTATATTTATATTGATTTACGCAGAACTCTAGTTGCCATTGCAATGCAATGAAAAGATAAATTTAAAATTCATCTTGTTTGGAACTGCTAGCCAGATTTAAAATACATTGTTATAGATGTTTATTTAGGGTTAATTGGCTAATTTTTACCTTGTTTTTCAGACAATTTTAACAATTAATCAAAATCAAAGGAAATGTCCTTTGTTTTCACGTGATGTCATCAAGACAAATCCGCCATCTTACCATTTTACTATTTGCACTTCTGTTTCAATTAAAGATTACCAGATATATACTTTTGAGTTTAAAAAAACAGAAACGCGTGAAGATTGATTCTATATTAAAGAAGTGAAATTGCATATGGTTATTTAATACAATATATAAATTCATTATTGAAGACGGAAAATATATACGTTTTAATTTTTTGCAGTTGTCGGTAATTAATTTCCTAAGTGTCCTATATGAGACAAACGGATCCATCAACCTCCAACAATCAGTTTTAAGTCACTATAAACTGTTCGGAGTCAAAGGTGTATTTTTGTGTGATTTTTCACTCCGTTGTCTATAATATTTTTTTATCTTAATGGAAGCAAGCACGTTTTTCCCCAGAAAAGAAATGTAATCCATCAACTTACAACCAGTTAACTGTTCCAAGTCAAGGGTGTATTTTGTGTGGTTTTTGACTCCGATTTATCTGTACTTGAAATTGTTTTGGCTGCTTTTTCCAGATTAACAAATGTTACTGATTTAATCTTTTCCTTCATATAGACTCATATTGACACTCTCAAAAGGAACCACATAAAAAAGTCACAGTTAAACATTCCTTGTTACAGAAAACAGTTGTTTCATTTTAAAATGCAGATGTACTCTTGTGAGCGTCTATGGCCCTTGGGCCTCTTGTTTATTTATTTATCTATTTATTTATTTATTTATAATTTTTTTATTTTTTTTTTAGTAAAACATAATGAATAATAATTGTTTATGCCACGGTATTATTGTAACATTTTCATCATACTTATAGAGAAATTTTAAATAATGTAAAAATATATGGTTCAACAGTTTATTATCTAAACCCTTTATGTTTGGTACAGAAACCTTTGTAAAGTAGGTAATAGCAAAAGGGTAAAAAGAAAAAAAAAAAAGATATATTAAGATTTCTACCCTTTGTTTTATACGTAAATATAAGTAATAACTTTAGGTATTACATAAGATTGAATAGGTTAATATTTATACATATTTTTTATATGGATAAATTATTTATTGTTAAACCCCCATTCTAATGAAACAGTATGATAAAGGTGTAAAAAGGTTTTTAATGATATGAAAAAGACCTGTAATTACAAAGAATAGAAAGTTATGTTTTCACATAAATCTAGTTCAGTTAAATATATTTGAGTGGAATGCAAAAAAAAAAAACTTTTGTAATATATACAAATCATGTAAACACTTTTTTCTGCTGAACTGGTTGAAATTTAAATAATAATAAAGATAAATCAATGTTATTAATTACAAATATTTGTTACATTGGAAAAAAGAAAATTTCATTAGGAAATTAATTTCTTTCTAAAACAATTTCCATATATTTTTGCAAGTTTTTAAAACTTCAGGTAGTAAACATTGTATTTCACTGTCTGGTACATAAGTATCTTAATCTTTGTTTAATGGATCTTTTCTATAAATATTTTCATGCACTTGGAAGGTAAGGTAGTAAGGCGGATGACCCAAACCCCATAATACCTATGACGGGGGAATAAATGAGCTACGAATTTTTCGTGGCTGAAAATTAAACAAGAGGCCCAAGGGCCATAAACGCTCACCAGTGTACATCAGCATATTCAAGATGATTTTTTCTATAAGGAAATCAAAGCCAGAGATCAACTTCATTTTAGCAATCATGGCAGACATTCATGAAATCAATCCTGACCATTAATTTCATGGAAGTAAAATTCTGAAATGTATTAATTGAAGATAATATAATATATTGTATTATCAGTTGCAGTTACACGATGTGAATGGTGTTCGAAAAATAAACTAGCAGAATTTATCATGATAGTTTGAAAGACACAGGGCTTTTTGTACGGGAAGAAAAAGAAAGCAGTTGGTTAAAATGGTTGATTTAACTTTTACATAACATGATTAAACTTTTAAATAACAATCTGTAACAAAATATTTCGAAAATTCTTTAATATCGTTTCAGATTCCTTTTATTTACAAGTTGTCAAAAGAGAAAGTATTATTAATTTTATTTACATGGTCGGAGAAAGTTGTGAATCTATTTTGCAAAATACTAAAAGAACACTCCAAATTACCTACAGTGTGTCTTTTTAGCTTTTATCCACAAAAAAATGCATCTCTACATTAAAATATTTTCGTAACAAAATCGTCAATTTGCGTACGTGACATCGCCATGAATCTGGCAGAATTTTATGCAAATTTGAAAAAGTGGGAAAAAATGAAAAAAAAGTTAAACAGATAAGCTCATTTCAAGTTTTTCCTCTCTCTTTTTAGTTCTCTTTAGATTACCAGGCGGATTACCAGTTACATGAGAAAAAAACAAATTGAGAAGAAGAAGTGTGTAAAATGCGGAGAAAAGCCAAAAAATGCGAATCATTTAACGGTCTTTTATTTTATTTTTTTATTATTATTTTCTTTTGGGGGCGGATTTTCACCTACAGTTGAGGAAAAATATATGCTTTTACGGATGGGAATGGGGCCAAATTTCGGCCCCAAATTGGCCTTTGCACAGAAGAAGTATTTTGATGTTTTCTATATAGAGTATATAAGGGAATTAGCCAACCCCCTAGGGACCTCATTTTTTTAGGAATTAACTTTATTTAGCCATATTGGTACACATATGAGGTACTATTGTGCCAAGGAAATAATTTGATTCAAGTTTCAATTATTTTGTTGTGCCAGCAACGAGTCTTCATGGATAACTTATTGACAATTTTGAGAGCCACAGGTCATATGCCAATTTTACATCGTCAGCGTTTCAGAGAGTGTTTCCAAAGTTTTCAATTATTTTTTCTGTTTGTTGCCATGGCAACCAGAGTTCTTCATGGATCAACTTTATTTGAGCAATTTTTGTAGAGGCCCACCCAAGGATCATACATGCCAAGTTTTGTCAAATTCTGTCCATCGGTTTCAGAGGAGATGATTTTAATGTTCAATATTTTCTATTCTTGCATGGACCCGAGTTCTTCGGATCATCTTTATTGAGAATTTGTAGAGGCCCACAAGGATCATACATGCCAAGTTTATCAAATTCTGTCAGCGGTTTCAGGTGCTTGAAGCAAATGAAATATATATATATATATATATTTTTATATATATATATTAGCAATTTTTTTCATATTTTCAAAATTCGAAAGTGTCCCCTGCCACCTTAACCAGCACGTCACCAAAAAAAAAGCTAAGATGGCGGACTTTGATATAACATGATATCAGACTGGATCCCGTCTCTTCCTAAGAATCATGAATCATCGTGTATCTGAAATATATTTTACTGTATTATATGTACAGTGTAACCTCCAAAATCCGGAAACTTCTGAAATCCGGACGATTTTCTTGGTCCCAAAATTTCCCCTTTTTGTTTATGCGTAAAAAAATTTCGGAACCTCTAAATTCTGAATTCCGTGCAATAATGTTGTAAATATTGGGTTATATCAGTGTTATTTTACCTCTGAAATCCGAACAGTGCTACTAGCTTGACAGGTAATCGGACCGGAAACTGTAAGGCCTGCGGCAGTTTATCCCCTAATTTCCTCCCTGATTGATTGTTTATTAATCAGCGGTGATTGTTATTTTGACACGCTTTAGAATCATAATCTGTCTATTATTTTACAAGCGTAAGAATCACAACATGTTTGCGCCTCCAAGTTTGCACTGGCGAATACATAGGCAAGTAGATAGTGACACGTTGTAAATGATTAAAGTGGTGATAAATGGATTAATTGATATTTTTTGCAACAAACGTCTTTAACAGTTTAAGTGTAATTGCAGTATTGTTAGAAGCGTTATTAAATAGTCTGCATCGGACAATGTGTTGGTTTTCGTAAGTGGCAAAAATTAAAGTTGAGAGAAAGAAAGAAAAAAAGAAAGAAAAGAAAAGACAAATAATGCTAGTAATAGCATAACCCATTTTGACATAAGGGAGAGAGAGAGAGAAGAAAGAGGAAGGGAGGGGGAGAGAAAGAGAAGTAAGATAATTGATTATGAGAAAACTAATTAACATAACCGTTTTGCAAAAGAAAAATATAAATATATACATGTATAAGGTAAAGCTTCAAAGGATTCGATGATAATTACACTTAGCAGACAATACAAACAATGCTAAACATATAAACAGAAATGACACTATTCACAACCATTAATAAATATCGATACATATGTGCTAGTCTTATTCAACCCAGTCTTCTGAATTCCGGAACTTTCCAAATTCCGAACTTTTTGGTCGGTCCCACATGCTAAATATTTATGTTTTAATGTATGTATTATCTTTTAGACACCAGACATCTCCCGACTGTTGAGATGTCTATAAGCCAATATTCTATTTTTCTATTCTATTTAACTTTTGATTTTATGATCACTCAATATTTTTTTCGCCCCTGTAAGGATTTTCACTTTGATTAGATGTAAACTTATATACACTTCATATCTCATATACCCCTAGAAGAATATTCATTAAACTGAAAAAAAAATCATCTTAATAAGACGATGTGCAAAACTTATGTGAAACCCGTGGCTGGCCAAGGTCACAATCATGGTCAGATAGCTAAATCTTGGAATTTATGTTTTATAAATATCTCAGATTCTTATGACTGTAGATATCTCACCAAGTGTATACCACTCCTTCCTCTCTGACAACCATTCTGTGGTGGGGAAATATAACTGTCCTTTAGACTGCCTTGTTTAATTTGTGATCCCTGGAATTGTCATCATATTAATAGAGTAATGATTATAAGAGTCAGCTGTAACATTTCTATTTTTTTAATTAAATGATACATTTGGAAGATTCAAAGACAATTATTATTGTGTCGCCTGTATAGCATGGCAAACACATATGGATCACTTTGTCCGTCATCGTCGTTGTTGGCGTCGTCAGTGTCACACTTTATTTACCGGAGCATACCTTCAACATTATTGCGTGGATTCCATCCATACTTGGAACATGGATACCTTATGAGGTTAAGAAGTGCAGTGCACAAGAAAGGAAATACTAGCTCACCTTATTCTTGAATTATCTCCCTTACTTGATTTGAAAAAAAAATATCCTGAGCATAATTTCAACACAATTGCATGGATTCACTTCAAACTTACCATAGCTAACTCATTTAATTTTCAGCTCACCAGAGCACAACGAGCTCAGGGTTAGCTGTTAGGATCATCCTGCGTTGTCCGTCGTGCGACGTCAGGAATTTTGTTTAAACGACATCTCTGAAACCGCTGAGTGGAAATTGATGAAACCTGGCATGGATCATCATTTGGTGAACGTCCACAAAATTTGCTAAGATAAACTTAATCTATGTAAACTGTCTACCATAATTGCTAAAATGAAGTTGATCGCTTGAAAAATGAGCCACCTAGAGAATCTGCTCATTTATGTATTCTATATAAAAAAATTCAAAATTCTTCTATGAAGCGAATGGTCAGAATTTAAATTTATTTTGCACAAATGGTCACCTCATGACTATGTATCATAATTGCTAAATTAAACGTGATTCCTTTAAAAAAATGATGCCGTATGGGGTCAGCTAGTATCTATATACTCTTTATAGAAATTTCAAATTTATTCTTCTGAGAAACCAATTGTCAGAAATAATTTACATTTGGCACAAATGGTCACCTCATCCCCGTCTTCCATAATTGCTAAAATAAAGTTGATCCCGTGTAAAATGAGGCCCATATTGGTCAGCTAGTTTCCTTATATCCTTTTTGTACAAAATCTCAAAACTTTCTTCTGTGAAACCAATTGTCAAAATTTGATTTCATTTAGCACAAATGATCACCTTATGGTTGTCTTCCATAAATATTTGATTCCTTAAAATGAGTCACATAGGGTGTCGTTTAGTTTTTTTATATATGATAGAAAACTTTTCTTGAACAAATGATTACCTCAAGTTGTCATACCATAATTGCGTAAGCATTTCGATCCTTTGAAAATATAGGCCTCCAGATGATTGACTAACGAATGAATGCTTTGTATCTGAAACTTGAATCTGGTTGCTGCTGGAAGAAACCAAGTAAAATCCAATGATAAGTATCGTTTTAGATAAGCTAATGTACTGTGGTGAGCGATCTAACGCCATATGGAATCTTTGTTAATATATCCCCTTTAGTTGATTTTGTATTAAAAAATGTCTGGATCATAATTTAAACACTGTTGCTTGGATTCATTCCAAACCTGGAACATATATACCTGATAAGTGTAGAAATGCAGAGCACAAGAACAATAACTCTAGCTTAACTAATTCTTGAATTATTCCCGGTAGTTGATATTGTAAGAAGCTATCTGGAAAATAATTTCAATGCTACAGGATAGATTCACCCCTAACTTGGATCATAGATACCTTATGAGGTGTAGAAGTTGCATTGCTCAGGAACTATAACCTAAATTTGTAAAAGGAGTTTTGTCCATAGCATAACTTCGATACTATTTAGTCAAACTTAGATCCTGGATACTATATGAGGTGTTGAAGTGCAACACATGGGAGTCCTAAATCTTGCTTGTTGCGCCTTCATCCTAGAAATGCAAATAGATACGGATCACTTTCATAATTATGTGGTTGTTGGCATCAAATGTTAGAACCTTGTTTTTGTATCCTGACAAGTTGTCGGTGGAAGCAGATGTAATTATATAAATTTTGATTTTTTGATGCTCAACCTTTTGTGATATCTGCTGGAATTTAGGTGACGCAAAGGTTCTGAGGAACATCTGTAAATGGTCTAAAACGACAAAATTTTGGGTTTTCATAAGTTCATATATGTAAAGTAGAAAAAGCTGAAGAAGAAAGAAAAAGAAAAGACATATTGAGTCAGAAATATGTTTTTCTATGAAATGTTGGAGAGTTTGAGGCATTTTTCACACTTAAAAAATGGTCTCTGTATTAAAACATTTATCATCACCACAAAATAAGCACAAGGAATTAGGATCGCTAAATGTCTGTCGTCCGTCTGTCGTTTGTCCATCGTCCAAAATTAGTTTGTTTATACTTTAACATCTTCATTTCTTAAGCAATCATCTTCAAACTTTATGACAATCTTTAGGACTAAAGTTTCTCGATAAAGTTCGATAAATAGCAAAATAGTTGTTGCCGATTTAATATAAAAATATCAGATTTTATTTTGTTTACACTCTAGCGTCTTCATTTCTTAAATAATCATCTTCAAACTTTATGACCATGTTTATGATCATAATCTCTTGACCATGTTCGATTAGGGCTGATATCGATCCAATTAGGTCAGGAGTATGCTCCTTTTAATATAAAGAATGCTAGATTTCACTTTGTTATTCCCGCCGTAACGTGGTTATAGTCTCCGTTCGTCTGTCCGTCCGTCCTTCCGTCCCACATTTTTATCCGGAGAATAATAACTCTATCTTTCATAATTTTAGCTCACCTGAGCAAAACTTGTGCTAATGAGAGCTTTTAAGATCAACGGCTGTCCGGCGTCCGACGTCCACAATTATTTCAAATGACATCTCCTCCGAAACCACTGGGCCAAATTTGATGAAAATTGCCTTTGATGTTCCATGCATGAAGCTCTACCAGAGTTGTCCAAATGGTTCCGGTCCATTGCATATCTGGGTCACAGAAGCTAAAAATAGATTAGATAGTGAAATCTTTAAAAATCCTCTCCGAAACCGCAAGGTCTAGAGGTTAGATATTGAGTGTGTGGCATTGTCTCATGGACCATTACAAAGTTTGTTCAAATCATGACCCTGGGGTCGAAATTGGCCCCGCCTCAGGGGTCACATGGTTACACATAAACTTATATAAGAAAAACAGAAAAATATTCTTGTCATAAACCACAAGATCTGGAGTTTAGATATTGGTGTGTGGCATTGACTTATGGGCCAAAAGTTTGTTCAAATCATTACCTGGGGTCGAAATTGGCCCTGCCCAGGGGGTGACTTTTAACATAGACTTTTTTTAAGAAAAACTAGAAAAAAAATATTCTCAGAAACCACAAGGCCTGGAGTTTAGATATTTGGTGATATTTGGTGTGTGGCATTGTCTTATAGGTCATTACTAAGTTAGTTCAAATCATGACCCTGGGGTCGAAATTGGTCCCACCCCAGGGGTCACATGATTTTACATAAACTTATATAAGTAAATTAGAAAAATGTTCTTGTCATAAACCACAAGATCTGGAGTTAAGATATTTGGTGTGTGGCATTGTCTTATAGGTCATTACTAAGTTAGTTCAAATTATGACCCTGGGGTCGAAAGTGGCCCAGCCCCAGGGGTCAGTTGATTTTACTATGACTTTTATAAGAATAACTGAAAAAAACTTCTTGTTAGAAACCAGAGTTAAGATATTTGGTGTGTAACATGGCCTAGTAGACCTCAATCAAGTTTGTTTAAACCATTGCCCTGGGGTCAAATTTGCCACGCCCCAGAGGGTCACTTGATTTTATATAGACTTAGCAATAACCTTCAAAGTTTGGATGGCAGGTACAGTTT
Organism: Solen grandis; assembly: GCA_021229015.1. Lineage (NCBI taxonomy): Eukaryota > Metazoa > Mollusca > Bivalvia > Adapedonta > Solenidae > Solen > Solen grandis. The sequence continues at coordinate 19,561,865 of CM037782.1, forward strand.
TTGTGTTGAATTTAGATGATCTTGCTGTACTTCTGCATAGATTATGTACTCACTATGACTCGTAATACAATAATTGGCATTGAGGACAATGTTTCTCAGGTGAGCCATTCAGGGCCATCATGGCCCTCTTGTTGAATTATTGTCATTTGTTATTTTTCACACTTAATTTTTTCTCCAGAGCATAAGTAAAAAGTATTTGAGATATCAACTTTATACCTCATAGGTGGATAAGTCTTATTGAAGAGGACTGCATTGCACAAGAATGATACCTCTACCTTTCATAATATTAAGTTATTGCCCTTTGTTATTTTTCAGGTTTAATTTTTATCCAGAGCATAAGTCAAAAAGTATTTGAGATATGAACTTGATACTTCATAGGTGGGAAAATCTCATTGTGGAGAAGTGCAGTGCATAATAATTATAAATATATCTTTCATATTTTTAGTTATTGCACTTAATTATGTTTTCAGGCTTAATGAATGATAACTCTACCTTTCATAATTTTTTAGTTTTTGCCCTTTGTTATTTTTAACTCTTCGTAGCGCAATCTTAACGTTGGCCATAACTTTTCTACTTTTCAATATACATCCTTCATTTTTGGTATGCTTATTCATTTTGATAAGGCCTATCCAGACATATGCAAATATTTCACCTATTTGCCTTGACCTTTTGAAATGCCTGTCATTTCAGTACTGTTGCCAACAGGGCATCGATATTTCACATGTGAATTCCTTGTAACAAGACCTTTGCATCAATGTTACTCTTGTGGACTTTTGACCTTTGAACTTTGGCCTATTTTTGGAATGTTTATCAAAAATCATGTAGGCCATAACTTTACTATTTAACAACTCATTTTTTGTAGCCATATTCATCTTGACCAGGCCTATCCAGACATATAGCCGTGTGTCGCTCACCTGAGTAAGATTGCTGTGTTAGGCATGATATAAAAAAATGTGGTATCTAAAGTGTTTTTCTAACATTTGACTAAGTGACCTAGATTTTGATCCTACCTGAATTTGCACTCAACTAGGAATTCATGCAGTCACCATTCTTATTAAGTTTAGTTAAGACTGGTACAAAAATGTAGGCACCTAAAGTGTTCACAAGATTTTTCTAAAATTTGCGCTGGTGACCTAGTTTTTGACCCCACGTGACCCATTTTCAAACTCATCCAAGAAATGTAGACTAACATCCTGACCAAATCTAATGAAGCTTGGGCTAAAACTGTGGCATCTAGTGTTCACAAGGTTTTTTATACGCCGCCGGAGGCGGTCGTATTTTGGCGTCTCCGTCTGTCCGCCCGTACATTCGTACGTCCATATCTTGTGAACGCAACTCCTCCTACATTTCTGAATGAATCTTTTCAAAACTTGGTCAATGTCATCACTATAATGGGTAGATGTGCATGAAGTGGCAAGTTTTCCGGTCCATTGATTTTTACAAGATTTGTGTCCCTTGAAACTTAGTCTCTGTAGCTGAATGATATTACAGCCTTAAGAACACAACTCCTCCTACATTTCTGAATGAATCTTTTCAAAACTTGGTCAATGTCATCACTTTAATGGGTAGATGTGCATGAAGTGGCGATTTTCTGGTCCATTGATTTTTACAAGATTTGTGTCCCTTGAAACTTAGTCTCTGTAGCTGATTGATATTGCAGCCTTGTGAACTCCTCCTACATTTCTGAATGAATCTTTTCAAAACTTGGTCAATGTCATCACTATAATGGGTAGATGTGCATGAAGTGGCAAGTTTTCCGGCCATTGGTAGCTGAATGATATTACAGCCTTAAGACCCCACATTTCTGAATAAATCTTTTCAAAACTTGGTCAATGTCTTAACTATAATAGGTAGATGTGCATGAAGTGGCGATTTTCCGGTCCATTGATTTTTACAAGATTTGTGTCCCTTGAAACTTAGTCTCTGTAGCTGAATGATATTACAGCCTTAAGAACACAACTCCTCCTACATTTCTGAATGAATCTTTTCAAAACTTGGTCAATGTCATCACTATAATGGGTAGATGTGCATGAAGTGGCGATTTTCAGGTCCATTGATTTTTACAAGATTTGTGTCCCTTGAAACTTAGTCTCTGTAGCTGATTGATATTGCAGCCTTGTGAACGCAACTCCTCCTACATTTCTGAATGAATCTTTTCAAAACTTGGTCAATGTCATTACTATAATGGGTAGATGTGCATGAAGTGGCAATTTTCCGGTTCATTAATTTTGCAAGATTTTTGTCCCTTGAAACTTAGTCTCTTTAGCTGATTGATATTTCAGCTTTGTGAATGCACTTTCTTGTATGTTTCTGACCTAATCTTTTCAAAACTTGGGCAATATCATTACTATACAGGGTAGATATGCACAAAGCAGGGATTTTGATGTTCGTCAATATTTGCAATAGTTATGCTTTTCTAAACATGGTCTCTTGAAAACACAACTCAAGTTTCTAAACAGGTAAAAGTGCATAAAACATTTTTTGGCACAGTGATTTTTGCAAGAGTTATGCGGAGAAAGAAAAAAAGATTCATATTGATACTGCTATTTGACCTACTGTCATATTGGAAGTATTTTTAGGGTTCTATCTCTGTTCAGCTAAATTAATTGGTCTTACAGACTTCATTACGAGCTTATGCTTACAGAAATGTTAAAAGCAATAATAAAAAGACCCCTCTTGGTCTTTATATTTTGTGGCGGCGTATATTGTGGCATCACTGGCACTCTTGTCTAATATTTGACCTGGTGACCTACTTTTTGACCCCATTTGACCATATTTCAAACTCATCGAAGATATGTAGACAAACATCCTGACCAAATTTTAGGAAGATTGGGCTAAAACTGTTGCCTCTAGAGTGTTCAAAGGTTTTTCAAAGATTTGATCTGGTGACCTAGTTTTTGACCTCACGTGACCCATTTTCGAACTTATCTAAGATATCATGTAGACAAACACCCTGATCAGCTTACATGAAGACTGAGCCAAAACTGTAGCCTCTAGAGTGATCACAAGGTTTTTTAGCTGACCTGAGCACAACGTGCTCAAGGTGAGCTTTTGTGATGGCCCTTCGTCTGTCGTCCGTGGTGCGTCGTCAACAATTTGGCTTGTTAACACTCTAGAGGCCATATTTATAGGCCAATCTTCATGAAACTTATTCGGAATGTTTGTCTCTATAAAATCTTTGACAAGTTCGAAATTGGGTCATATGGGGTCAAAAAGTAGGTCACGAGGTCAAATCTTATAAAATCCTTGTTAACACTGTAGAGGCAACATTTTTAGCCAAATCTTCATGAAACTAAGTCAGAATGTTTGTTTCCATAAAATCTTGAACAAGTTCGAATTTGGGTCATGTGGGTCAAAAAGTAGGTCACGAGGTCAAATCTTATTAAAACCTTGTTAACACTTAGAGGCAACATTTTTAGGCCAATCTTCATGAAACTTGGTCAGAATGTTTGTCTCCATAAAATCTTGGACTAGTTCGAATTTGGGTCATGTGGGGCCAAAAAATATGTCACGAGGTCAAATCTTAGAAAAACCTTGTTAACACTCAAGAGGCAACATTTTTAGTCCAATCTTCATGAAACTTGGTCAGAATGTTTGTCTCCATAAAATCTTGGACAAGTTCGAATTTGGATCATGTGGGGTCAAAAAGTAGGTCAATATGAAAAATCCAACACATATTGCTCATTTATAATCATGTGAGCGATTAAGGGCCATCATGGCCCTCTTGTCTTTGATTTGACCTGGTGACCTAGTTTTTGACCCCACATGACCCAGTTTCGAACTCATCCGAGATATTATGTAGACAAACATTGTGACCTAGTTTCATGAAGATTGTGCCAAAAGTGTGGCCTCAAGAGTGTTCACAAGCAATTGTTGACGGCGCACGACGCACGACGGACAAAAAGCGGTCACATAAGCTCACCCTCAGGTGAGCTAAAAAAATCTTCAGATTTTACGGTTTTGTGTTGATTATCGAAACCTCAGTGGATATGTACAGTTTTAGTTGTGAATTTCAAGGTCAACATCATCCTTCCAGTCTAAAGGAGAAATTTAAATTCATGGAGATTGCATCGTCGAAGCTTACTTAGTAAAACTACAACCATTACTGGATTTTATTGCACCATGATTTCTAACTTTTTAGCATTTTAACAACAGACACGTGAGTATGTATTTCAGTAGATGTAGAACTGAATTTTTGAAATATTTTTTAACAAAAACTTAACTTGCTGAACCAGAACATCATCTGATTGATTAATCATGTGATGACAAAAAAAATCATGCAAAAGTTTTCATTGATGACACAAAATAATCTTGCAAAAATTGAGTTCTATGTCCACCAGGTAGGTGCAACACATTTTTGACACCTGAAAATGCGACAATTCTTTTAATTCAGCACCAAGAAGGTGTGACAATTCTTTCAACACTTCAGCACCAAGAAGGTGCAGATTTTCTTTGACACCAGGTAGGTGTATACTTTTCTTTCAATCTTGATTCAGTTTAGCATATGTTGGTAATCTTCAATAATGTTTTAGAATAACTCTTTCATTAAGACTCAGTGAATAATTTGGGTGAGTACACAATTGGGTTGATTTGTTCAGTATTGTATTTGTCTTCTTTGATAATCATAATTATCCTTAACCCC
>CM037782.1:19566606-19616606 GCA_021229015.1 Solen grandis
TATGATTTAAATTCAAACACTATTGCAGAAAAACAACGAATTTTACATATTAATTATCACCATGAAGGTACTTTTTTATTTTTAAAATTACATAAAATTTATTATCTTTTGACTTATTTTAAAACATAATGTATCATCTTGATGGTTATGTAATGTTCTCTTGAAAGATACAATTTACTTTCACATATCTTTAGTAGAAAATTGTAAAACGTGAGTTTGCGAGAATTGGACTATTTGTTACGTGCTTTTTTGAGATTAAGGCTAGTTGCCAATCTTTGTTTACGCTGTAGAAGGCAAGTGGCAAGATACCACAAGTTTCACAATCTTGACATTGGCCGATCAATCTTTGAAACTTCCCTTATAATTAAGCGTAAGAAGCTTAATCCATATTCATGACTTTGGTATATCGCGGTCGAGGATCGAACCCGACCTCAAAAAAAACTTGGTACAAGTGATCTTGTATATCCGGCCTAAAACTTATAAGCCTGATGCAAGGTAAATAAGAACAAAATAAAAGGAATCATGGCACATTACAAATCTTTTTCGTACTCTAACATAACGCTCGCACGCTCTTTCTTTGTCTCATCAATAAACATAACACAAAATACATATATCTAAGTATGACATTGTGACATGTCAGGGTTGCTTGGGATAGCAAAGTGGTAACGCGCTTCGCTTCTCACCAATGCGTCCCAGGTTAGATTCTCGGTCACGTACGTGAGAGGGTACAGTGGTCACCCGACCAGACACGTGATTTTTCTTCCGGCTCTCCGATTTTCTCCGATAATAATGACCACACGCGCCTCCACCAGATCCATCAAGAGTGATTAATATTAGTTGTTGTAACTTGTTAAATAAATCAGTTTTTTTTTTTTATTTTGGACATGTCAGTCAAACATCTCTAGTACGGTGGGGCTACAAAGTTTGTTGACAGTGCTGTATGTTGATGGCTACAAATATAGCATCACATATTGGCATCCACACGATTCCATAACCTCCATTATGTCTAATCTGTGGCAAAACCATCGTCAGATACCCACGGCCGACTGATAGATCATCTATATAGAATGATGTTGTGAAGTGAAACGGAATAGGTCAGCCGAGGATATTCGGTGATGTGGAAAACGTACTACCTGGATCGTTTATTTTCCAGTCTGGACGGCCATACAAACAGTTTCTAGATGATAAATACATGTAACTACTCCAGCCTTTCTCAAAAACTTTCCTAAAGGTCAGCATATTTTTATTACTGACTAACATATATTAGTTTTGTTGAGAAATCAAAAATTCAGATTGATTCTTAGGGAGAGGTCTAATTAAATCTGATAGGTGGTACTCTGCAATAAGTATGGAAACTCTTAATCTCGACTATCCGGTACAAAACAGTATGCCCGCAATTGTTTTAATAGCAAAAATTATAGACAATCTCGGCAATACTCGGTATAATTCGCTGATTTAAACTGACCAATCAGTGATTGGGGAAAATCACAAGTGCATGCTTATTTCCCATTGGACAAATAGGGTGCGAAATTTTACACCAGCATGTAGATTAGGTGTTCGGGAAGTGCTCGTTGATTTACGCTGGTTTCCGTCTCATTCCGAAGTAAAATGTTCTTTCTTTTTCAATTTACTGAAGTCAAACAACTAACAGCTAAAGAAAAGGCCTTTGTAATCGCATTCATTTAGGCCATAACGCATGTCATTTTGCGTCTCTATTATAACAAATCCACGCATGAAGTCAGTGTACATAGCCCTTTTATCACAATGTCCAATATAGATCTAATGACAATCTGCCCCACTGCACTAACCGCAGATTTCGCTGACTTGTTATATCTCCTCTGCGAGAGTGGCGGTCATATTCGTTTGGACAAAATCGGCTAAAGCGGGATGCGCCGGTCACACGACGGTTTGCGTGCACCATGTGATCAGGCTGAGAGTAAAACGAGTGTAGCCGGCGACACAAATACGAGGGTCATTCGGAAAGTTCGTAGACAATGTCTAAACGTCTTCATATGAAAAACATTTCAAACAAAACTTTGTGATTATTTAATATAATGTATACTCAATCTGCCTTAACAACTCAAGGTGAATCAAACATTGTAAACTATAAAAGTAACATTGTTAAATGAACATAACATAACAACGAAGCAGTTATGACGTTGACGTGACGTAAAACATATCTGACGTTATATTTTTTTTAAAGTACTCTCCCTTCTCTCGAATACACTTCTTGTGTCGTTCTACCCACTTACGGTAAACCTCCGAGTACCACTCTTTTTCAAATGTAGAAAGTACACTGCGGATTGCCAAGCGAATTTAGCAAGGTCATTAAAACGCTTTCCGCGCAGTTCTGACTTGAGCCGAAGAAACAGAGCGAAGTCCATTGGTGCAAGATCTGGTGAGTAAAGGCTGTGTCCAAGCCGCTCGAATCCAACTAAGTCAACAGTCAGTTAGGAGTCTGCTGCACGCTGGGGCATTGTTTTGGTGTAAAATCATTCCATCGATTTCCATGCCGGGCCTCTTCTTTCGGAACGCGTGAACCAAATCTCTCCGAATAACCTGAAACAAAGCGAACCAAATCTATGCTGTCATTTTTTCCCGCTTCTTTACCAGTGATATTCATTACGGAATTGCTAATTTATTTTCCGTTTAACTACAGAGGTTTATGTTTTAGATCTAGAAGTTACTTAAATGTAATTTATATTCAAGATATTCATAACATCTAATATTTATATTAATTTAATTAACTTCTGATAGTACTTGACCTTTTTTGGTGGTGGTGATTTGGGGGTTTTCCATACCATTGATAACTGTTTTGACTCTGGATCATAATGGTGAATCCTGGTTTCATCGCACGATGTAATCAATCGTGATGATGAAATCAAAAAAGCCCCCCCCCCCCCCCCCCCAGATTAACAAACATTTTCGATATATTAACCCGTTTCTCTTTCTCATTTTCAGATAGAAAACGTGGTACCCAGCGTGCGGCCACTTTTTTCCTGTTAAAAATCCTCGATTATATTTTTGTGAGCAGTTGCTGATCCAAAAGCACATTCTTCTGCGATATCCCTTATATCTGTCGGTTACTCATATCTATTGAACTTTGGCAACGGCATCCTTGCAGGCTGGTCGTCCGAATCTCTCAGTCTCGACCGTCGGCAAATCTCTAAAACCACTTGAATACAGGTGCTCTTGAACATTTCTTAGATTTCTCTTCCTGTAACATGAAATTCCAGGTTTGCGTAGGAGTATAGCCTGCAATAACACAGTATTTAATCGCAGCACGCTGCTCTGTCTTTTTTGACGTCGCCATTTCGCTCAAATTTGCATCGATCACTTGGTAGCTTTGAATAGTTTTAACGTACTGATTTTAACGAATATGACGTCAACATTTGGAATATTAGTAGCATATATTCTTTTGTAATGTCATTTAAATTTATGTTTCTTTTTCGACGTTGTTTACAAAAATGTATCACTTTAAATTTAAATACAGGTGTGATTTGTTTAAAAAGAACCAAAGTGCTGCGTTGTTATAGACAGGTCACTATGGTAACGTATTCGATAGATCGCATTGTCAAAAGTGTTGTTTTAAACACAAAAAATAAAATTAAAAAAAAAATCTATATACATTATTTGGTAACCTAAAAACTGAGCATACATAAAGAAGAAGAATAAGGCCACCAGAAAAACAACTTCATTCATTTGTCATTGAGCTTCGATAAGCATTAAAATTATAAAAAATCTTCTATATTTGGGTGACCCTGATAAATATGTCTCACGCAGGCAAAATCTGTCTTAAGCATAACAAGATCTTATCTTACATAGCAGAACTTTATGTCACGAATCGGCCAGTTGTCTGTATTTGTAAGTGGAAAGAAAGTTTGTGACTTTGAAGTAGCTCCCTCACAGATGATAGGTCGAAATCAAAACAGTTTTATTTTCTACACCACCTAGCTAATGTTGATGAAATCTGTTTTCTGACAAATACACTCGGCAAGTGTAGGTCACACTGCATGGGAAACGCTGTTTTCGCAAAAGCGACCTCGTAGAAATCGCTTAAATATAGAATACGGTATCCCCAGTCTCATTAAAGTCATATCCTAATTTGCGCTCCTCTACTATCCGCAATTAGGATCTGACAAAATCGCATAAGGGGTCACGTCAGATTGACCTTTTAAGTAATTTATATGCATAAACAAGAGCTCGATTTTAAACGAATCAAATAGCGCGCTCCAAACCTTATAATTTCAGTTCTTCTCACTAAACCTGTAACAAAATATCCCGAAAAGAAAATCCACACATAAAACATGTCACTCGAAGAAAACATCTGTCACTCGAAGAATATAACTCGCGCACGGTATTTCTATCGATAGCATGCTCTTGTTATTGTTTTGAATAGGGCTGACATGTATTGAAATCACAAACCGTGTCTAAACTCCATTGTACTGTAGTGTAAATATAAACACTGTTGTTAGATAACTGGATTGGCGCAGTGAGATAATAGCCGTCTTATAATCGAAATGTTCCAAGTTCGAGACAAGCATATGTAGTATTTTTTATTTAATGTTTTATTTAAAATATCAGCTTTGTTTTCTTCATGAAAATTGTTTGTTTGTTGGGTTTAACGTCCTACCGACAGTATTTCGGTATATAGTGCTGCCACACTGCAGTATCACGCCGTAGACATGTGGAATGATACCACACCCAGTCACATTATCCTGACACCGGGCCAACCAGTCCTGGAACTATCCTTATCGTGAAAGTCGATTTATGTGTTCAAATCATATATATGAGTATTCACTTCCGAATTTTCTTAAGTCCCTTATTTCCACGACTTAGTACATGAAAATGCACTTGAGGACAGGACCCAGTTTGCCCCCCCCCCACCCCCCTTTATACAAATAACACGATAGTCTATATATTATAAACAACAAGGTTGCAAAATTCTGCAGAAGCTGAAGGGCACACATCGGAAATGAGTGTCAAGAAATCAATGAAAAAATTTCCCATCGATAATATTTGAGAGTTCCTACTGTCTGTGGATAATTTTCCTTCATTACACTGTTCACATGACTTGACATTTGAGTTTACCGTCGCTTCGACAGTTTTTCAGTCATATAGCGACGTCCAGCTAATTACAGGGGAGGAAGACCCCGAATGCACGGAGGCATCCGGTAGAACCACCGACCTACCGCAAGCCAGCTGAAGGTTTCCTCACATGAAAATCCGAATGACCCTGCCGGGATTCGACTCCACGCGGTGAGGGGCTGAGTGAGTGTTAAAGTTGGGACTTTCCTTCTCGGTCAACTCCGACTGAGAAAAAGATGTTGCGATTGTATATAGTACAGAACAGGAAGGCAAGAGTGTTCCGAATACATTTGTGGAAACACAATCTCCAAGCAGAGTTGTCGTTCGCTCCTCACATAACATCTCTGCAATGGGCTCAATGACAAGAATCTTGTCAAAACAGAAAACACACATTTAACGCGGATTTAAGTGTAATTTACGGATCAAAAGTATAGAAGCATTGAATAAATACTTTTTTAATCATCATAAAACGTGTGTAAAATATTAATTTCAGTTGTTATTATCGAACTATTTTCTGCCTTATTGCGCCGATGGGAACAATCCGCAAACGCTCGTCTGCAATGTAAATATTTACAGATTCAGCCAGATATCGCAATATCAAGCCAGCATTTTATTTTCATAATTTGTAATTTTAATGACCATTTCAATTAGGACCAGAAGTTCTATATATATATATTTCACAGTTAAATGAGCCTATCTAGTCTCCTTCAAATTAAATATTTGAACAACGGTCTGGATGACATCATATATTTAGAACTACTTTCTGAGCCACCACAGAGGTGAATGTGTGTCACACCACTATCAAAGTACTTCCGGGTCATAGGGTGCTGAAGTAGTACCTAATGAAAAATGAAAGTGTGGACATCAAAGTCATATTTTCCCCAGAAAACACTGAATAACTGCAACACATTTAGCCTGTGTGGTGAGATACATGTATTTTTGACCAACAACTTGCATTTAATAGTTGTATTAAGGGATTATTTTCCTAATGGATGATGGGAGAGCTGCAGAGTAATGCGGCTCAGAGGTCATGTTTGTTTTGGAAATTTTGACAGGTAGCCGGGAAATGTGAAATTTGTGAAACGCCAATTCTTAATGATATATTTTTTGTGCCTAAATCTGTTGATTTATGAATGGTCTACATGAAACTAGACCAGAAATATTCCAATGAACATTTGGAAAGTAGGAACAGGCCTCGAAAGTCGGCCAAGTTACTATAGATTATATATGGACAAAAAGTAGTGGTGTGACACCTATATGAATAGAAAATGAAAGTAGAAGAAATTGAATTACGGAGCCATTTTTCAGTGGAATTGACATCAAATTTGGACAACATGTACATTGAATACATGGAAATTGGATAATATGTTTAAAAAAATGGGTATGTTTATTTTTTTTAAATTATTAATATTTTAATATTTTTATATATGAAATTGGGCTAATTTTAGATTTCCTTCATATTCTTTTTACCCAGCATGCTGCGGGTAGCTTCCAGTTTGAAATATACATCGTCTGCAGTCAGACCAAAATGTTATTTGATATTGCCTATCTGGTATAGCGTTGTTTGGGCTGGGGGTGTGTTCCGTCACATAAACGGAGTGGTGGGCGTGAGCCTGAGTGCCTTGTGCACCTCGGCTGGGAGTGATTTTAGAGGGTAATTGTTTAAAAATGAAGTAGGGGTTATGTTTTTATGTTGGTTACTTGGTGTTGATACTCACGTATAAATATCTTCTTTAATTATCTTTAATTTTGATTTTGAACCCTGTCTTTCTCTCCCTCTCTCTCTCTCTCCCCCCCCCCCCCCCTGAATTTTAAACCAAACAGATATTGATACATGAGTTTATATTTTCCTTTTATATAGCACTGTTTCGGTCAGCATCAGACCTCATCATGGGTGCTGCTATGCACCAGACAAGTTTTTTTTTTCTTTATGTTTTTGTTTTGTTTTTTTTCTGCTGTGCTCTGTTCTGTAGGCAGGCTGCTGCTACTGTTTGTTGCAGAAGTTGAGGGTAGGAGTGCAGATTGCTGTCAAGCATCCATTTACATAATCAAGCTCCTCCTGGTGGTGGGTTTCTTGATCCGCCGGTGTTCGAACTCCATCTGGGCCCTTTGAGCTCTTCGCTTTGCCTTATACCTTCTCTTGTCTTGTACGACTTGTGTAGTTGACTTCCTTGATATGTGAAGAAGGCGCTTTCTTGAAGCTGCAGATAGACAAGTCCTTGTGAGGCGGCCCACCTTCATCCTCACTGCTGATAAACTGAGTTGTTCGCTCTCAGGGTTTGAAGAGCTAGCCGAGCCTCAAATGACCTGGGTAGTTCTGGGACTTCGGCATGGTGGCTAAAGTTGCTCGGTTGAAGGCCTCACACTTCTGTGTTGATATTCTAGATGACACCTTGTAGACCGCCTCTTCAATCAATCTCATTTTAGTATCACAGCAAGCAGTGACTTGTCATTTTCGTTCATCTCAGGTGCGTGATGTCAATTTGGGCCCAGGATCATGGACTTGTACCACCAGGGGTTGTGACCTTCACCGGAGCAGACCAGGGCTGATTGATGACAGAAGCTGCAGTTCCCGCATAGCATTCAATGGTGACCCGCTGGATGTCAGGTAAGCGCGATATAAATTTCGTAATATCTCCGCCTCCCAATCTTGCCATCTCTTCTATTTACAGCATTGCACTGGCCTTGACGTCACGTGACAGAGCTGTCTGTGCCTTCTTCGCCAAGTTTAGTGGTCTGCGGTGTATGACGCGGTTTCCTGAAATGAAGTTATCTTCCAATTGCAGATTACGTCGTAGCCTGTATGGATGGTGGTCTTCTTCATCGTCTGGTGGTGGCCTGTAGATGCTGTGCTGTAGGCGTCTTCTTCAGATCCTGCCTCAGAAGGTAATTTTCTTCTTAAATGGCTCAGTTGGTTGTTCTTCTGGAAGAAAATCCCAGCAGCTTTGCGTTTCCTCTCGCCTAGGACCATAGTTGTAGAAATTGTAGAAAATGGCAGTCATCTTCTCTGGTGCATTCAGATATGATTTGGGTTAACTCAGTACCACCCCCTATATAAGGTCAAGGTCCAGACAGTAGCCACACCTACTGATTTAATGCTGCCCAACCAGTAGCTGACCCCTGGGGGCCCCTTGAGGGGTAGGGGAGACATCCTCCCCAGCCCCGGCTAGACGTGCACCTAGACCTATACACAGTCCTTTGATGTTGCTTAAGTACAGCTACCTAGGTAACCCCTGTCTATGTCCTGATGCAGTAACATGTCTGGGATTGATTTTGGCCCACTTTCAAGTAAAAAAAAAATAGAAAAAAGAGAAATAATTAAATAGTATTTTTTCTTATTTTAGCCCTAAAAAATCCATTTTCTCTGCTTTTCTAATTTTTGGGGTATTTCCCTTCAATCAGGTGACCAATAATGGGGTTTAAATGATAAAATATGATGTTTGAAACAGAGTGCACTTTATTTCATCAAAATCCATTGGTTATTAATTAAAAAATGACTGATTTTGAAAGTATACCCCTGCATGATTAGAATACATTTAAAATGACCAAATACAGTGTACAATCTGCCACTCTCTAAAACAGTTGAATGTGACCTTAGACTTGACTGAGAAATCTGATCAGGGTTTTATTTTTTTGCAAATATAATAAATAATTATTTTGGCATAAGGGTTAGGGTTAGGGTCGTAGGGTGCTGAAGTAGTACCTAATGAAAAATGAAAGGTGGACATCAAAGTCATATTTTCCCCAGAAAACACTGAATAACTGCAACACATTTAGCCTGTGTGGTGAGATACATGTATTTTTGACCAACAACTTGCATTTAATAGTTTGTATTAAGGGATTACTTTCCTACAGGATGTTGGGAGAGCTGCAGAAGTAATGCGGCTCAGAGGTCATGTTTGTTTTGGAAATTTTGACAGGTAGCCGGGAAATGTGAAATTTGTGAAACGCCAGTTCCTTAATGATATATTTTTTTGTGCCTAAATCTGTTGATTTATGAAGGCTACATGAAACTAGACCAGAAATATTCCAATGAACATTTGGAAAGTAGGAACAGGCCTCGAAAGTCGGCCAAGTTACTATAAAATTATATATGGACAAAAAGTAGTGGTGTGACACATGTAATGTAAGCCGATGTGTATGAAGGTGGTTGAAACATAGTAACTTTGGATTACTCTTACCTTCCGTTCTGTACATAAACAAATCGCAACATCTATTTTGAAGCGCTGCCCTCATCACTTCCGTTGATCGAGGTTCAAATAGGATTAAATCACTAAATCCCCTGTCGAAATCTTGGCATTTAGATATTGAAAATGATTATATTTGTATTTCTTGTGAACAGTTATATGATCAATTATCCATTGACAGTGGAACTTGTCAATATTACAGATGGGCACATTTTTCATAGATACTTTGACATTAATTCCTGACGGGTGCCTTCAGTATCCAGCTGAAGTTGGTAACCTTATTCTTTTATAGTATAGAGATTTTTTTATTCATAACGACATTGATAGCGAATGTTATATCTATTTGAATGTGAATACTTTGATACATATACTTTGATATAAGTTGTGAATTAAATTGAAAACCGCTCGATATTTAAAGCGCTTCGTGTGTAAGTGGAAGGGAGGGGGCACCAAACAGGATCCTGTCCTCAAGTACCTGTGTACAAATCGTCAAAAATATTACAAAGGCGACGGAAACAGCAAGCGAATGTTCTGACTACTCAGACACGTATATTGCTTTTGAACGAAAATCTGAATGTATTGAAATGTTCACGAATCAATAAAAAAAATGCCAAAGCAAAATTAAATGATGAAAAAATACAAAATAAAGAAATACAAGAAAAATATAATGGATAAAATGAGACTCGAAGCCGTGCCTCCGTGCTAGCACTGTATGAAAACGCCTTTATCCACTGAGATTGAGTTTTTTTATGGGAACATACTCACGGTGCATAACCATATCGTCGGGCTCTCTGCGGAAATCGCTATAGTGGCAGGCTCTCTGCGTTCGCGCCGGTCATTCTCTGTCATAAACACATACACACGACAGACAGATGGCAGAAAAAAGATCTATGGTAACATTTAACAGGTGAGTTGCTGAGTCGAACCCCAGACATCCTGATTACTCCTGATGACAAGTGGACACCCTACCGTTTATCTATGGCACCACATACATGATTATTTAATTTTGAAAATCTTAATTCATTTTTTTATGTTAGTAATGTTAGGTATTAGTATACATACAAATAATGGTTTTTTTTCGTTTGCTGGAATCTAAAAAAATTTTTTTTTTTTGCCTCATTATCTTGATCTTAATTATATTATTGATGACTCTCTCTCTCTCTCTCTCTCTCTCTCTGCACACAGGCACAATATTGTACAAATTCGTGATTAATTCATATTGATTTATGCGAGTTTGTTGCTACCACGCCTTCCGATCTATCCGTTGATTTAGGTAAGGATGTATATCAATCCAATTTTGACACAACATTCTGAAAAAGATACACAGGAAATGATGAGCACAGCAGTTGAGGCAATTGATTGAAATTTGACGAGCCATTAAATTGTGTTGAACGTACAGGCATTGATTCTACTATTGAACAGAATCAGGATAAAAAGACATCTTGCCTTCTTAAAAGTCCATGCTTACGTGTAATGTTATGACTTCGTCATACTCATCAAAACATGTAAAATATCATTTTACCTTCAGACTGATCTGGGTTTTTTTGGCTTACATTTTGTACCTGCAGGCTGTTCTGGTTATAGACAAGTTTACTTTCGTGTTAATCGGTCTGGGTATTAACTGGTTGCAGAAATTAGTTTACTTACAAGCTGATCTGCACAGATCAGTTTACTTGCAGAGGAGGTGTCACCAAACACAGCCAAGGTATTTTCACTGTAGTTCTTGAACTCAGCTGACCGACTTTATATTTATCCTTTTCGTGACCTACTGATAATTCAAAATCCAACTTATGAATACACGTACGTCAGAATAGTTTTGTCAACTTAGGGTTAAAAATTATCTCATGTAAAATTTGCTGACGTCAAGTTTACCCAAAGCGGACATGACTGATCATAAGCTGACCTTCAAATCAAAGAATTAAAGTTAACAATACAACATAATGTTCCTTAAAAGGCAAGCACGGGTTAAAAATTATCTCATAGTGGTATAACCCCTAGCTCAGACTTACCGCTAAGAAATACTTAAATTCTAAATATTCAAGTGCTAGACTAAGTTGACATTGACTTTATCTTGATAACTAACATTATATATATTTTGTTAAAAAAATGAAAATGTGTGTGTGTGTGTGTGTTTTTATTAAAGGCCCAATATGCCTCCAAAAGCAGTGTATATTCTTCGGACAGAAAATAAAGTATGTTCTACAGATTTGTTAAGAGATTCAATCTGTACATGCCCGTTGACGGCAACGTTACTACAGTTCATAAATCTCTTACTTAAGATCATGCAGATGTTTACAAAAATAACTTATTTGCATATCCCGCACACTTCGTCAATTTCTAGACATTCCGTATGTCTCCGTAAACGAATCACGAATGCATAAATTGATGACGTAGCAAATAATCAAATTGTGATTCGACGACGTTTTTTCAAATTATTTTCGTTTACAGACCGTCTTGGGGTATACTCGCCAATGCAAAATGTAAACAATGAGTGCATTTTGTCATCCATCCAAAATACTAAATTGCGTAATTTGATCAACATTTTCAATGCGTTTAACTCTTATTTTACAGCAGATATTTGCACATTATGTACCATTTTAGTTAGTCTACGATACGACAATGTTATTTCATATTTTCTTTTTCATGAAAATTGATTCAATATGTAATATAATGAGCATTTAATCAAACTTGTCCTTGAGTGATTATTATATATGTATTACTTTGAGCATTTGGAATTTGAGCACATGAAATTAGCAAATATATAATTTTAATCAATTATATAATTTCAAATAATATAACCCGGATACCCTTTTGATCAGTGTATGGGCTTCGCTACATGACAGACCACTCTGAAAGCGACGGTAAACGAAACATCAATGACAACATATCATCATAACATTTTTCAATTTATTTACTGACACAAAAATGTAATAATCCTTTAAAGTTCAATACATGTAACATATAATAGGATATCGTATAATTATACTAATAGTTATGTTAAAGTCAAATAAATGGATTTTTTATTTTATATGTTTTGGCGTAATAAAAAAAAGTTACTTCCCACTAAACCGACCGAACTTTTTTCCTAGCATTCGGGTAGCAAGACGCTGTTTTTCGTCAAATCCTCTTAAAAAATAAGGAAAAAATAGTTAAAAATAAAAAAGTTAAGCCGACCTTCCGACCCTATTTATTTCGGAGATGTTAGTGGAACACACGCAACTTTTTTTTCGCCTTATCAAGCAATCGAAAAATCATCATATCCGATATAAGACATTAATAAAAAATTTAATACAATTTTACGTATTGCTCATATCATTAAACAATAAAAATATGCAAACAAAATATAATATAAATGACATAAATCAACAAAAAGTGCAGCGAAAATAGTAAGTTATAAAGGTAAATAATTCTAATTTAAAGGCACAGATTATATTTCCATGCTAGAATATTCAACCATTCATATTTAGTGCTAAGTAATACTTTAACCCTTTCCCTCATAGAGGAAACCATGAAAAGACCTATGCGAACAACATAAAACCAGATCAGCCAGCGTGTAACTCGCAGGCTGATCAGGTTTTATGCTGTTCGCTGCTCCTCAGTGGTCTGGAAATGAGGATTTTGTAATTAAATTTGGTAAGGTTTAACTGTGGTTATTTGCAGATCAGGTTTTATGTGGTACCTATTGAGTGCGTCAAAATGAGTCTATATGAGGGAAAAGGTTAAAACTAAGGGGCGAATTACAGCGTTCTTGTTCCTCACATTTTATTTAAACGGATAGTTCCCTGACCCTGACTTTTATTTGAATAGAAATAGGTTTGGCCACAAACAATGACATGTGCTCCTTTGTTGACATCGTGTTTTGTGGGACAAAATCTAACTGTAATCTATTGTTAAGATATGCTAATAGGTGGGCCATGGAACTATGCATTCCGTAGAATTAGTTATTAAGGTACTTCGTGTCTACTTGGCCATGTCGTTTAATATTTCGTAAACAGGAATGGCGGAATATATTTCTATGCAAAATTAGGATTCAATTATGATACAGTTGAATCTGTATTAGCAGCCACCTGCATTAACAGGCACTAGTTATTACTAAACCAGCATTTTGTTTAACCCTTTCCCATATAGACTCATTTTGACGCACTCAATAAGTACCACATAAAGCCTGATCTGCAGAAAACCACAGTTAAACCTTACCAAATTTAATTACAAAATCCTCATTTCCAGACCACTGAGGAGCAGCGAACAGCATAAAACCTGATCAGCCTGCGAGTTACTCGCAGGCTGATCTGGTTTTATGCTGTTCGCATAGGTCTTTTCATGGTGTCCTCTATGAGGGAAAGGGTTAATGCTTAATCTGATCTAGCGATCACCTAAGTTAAGCGGCCACTTTCTCTTGTTACCTGACTGCCGCTTAGGACAGGTTTGACTGTAATTACAAAGCTCTAAGTATTATTTGGTGGAACTAAGCCAGAGGTTTAGACTCACTCTTTGATGTTAAAAACTGTCGTTCTTTATTTCTTGTCCATACATCTACATATCAAAACTATACATCACATTTACAAAATAAAAACATGTACATGGACATTTAGTAGTCTATTTACAGGCTTGAAAGCTCTCTGGAACGTTTCAGAGGCTCCTCTTCGTCAATCTTTGAATTAATGATTTAGACTCCGACTCGAGATTTGAAGTTACATTGCACACAATGTATTTACGAAACCGCAACAATATATGGTATGTTATCCCTTTATTCATTAAGAAATATAAATAGAGTCACTGAATTATTCAGAGAAAAAGTAATGCATCACCACGAAAATGGGCACTTTTTAAGTCGGAGTCTAGATTCTAGACTTAAGACACTGGCACTTGAACCGCAGAATTACAGGGGTGCCTGAAAAACATAGTGGTAACGCAGTGCGTCCCGGGTTCGATCCCGGGTGACGTACATGAGAGGGTACGGTGGTCGCTCGTCCAGACACGTTGGTTTTCTCCCGGTGCTACGGTTTCCTCCCAAAATCATGACAACATACGCCGTCATATGAGCCATTGAGGATAAATTATTTAAGTTGTAAGAACTTGGTTTAAAATTGATGTAAAATTAAAAAAAAATAAATAAAGTTTAAACTGCAGAATTGCCGATTTCATTGGAATCTTGACTTTCTGTTCTGTATATTGAACAATATACAGTGCAGGAGAACGAATTTTTTTTAAAAACATATCTTTGTTATTAATAAAGATTTTAATGTAATTGAAATTCCACGGTTCTAGTGCCAGTAATTAACAATAGTTAACATATTGGCTATAATCAGGGCACTGTAACCCATTTTTCTTATCTTCATACGAACAAATTTGATCTTATTCATAGAAAATATGTCATTTATTTTCTTATCTGCACAGTAGAAGATAAAGAAATGAGCCATTTCTTTGCATTATATAAACTTATCACTTTTTGTGAGGTAAACAATCACATTTTATATTTTTCTTAATTGAAGTATACGAAGTATCCCGTACGAAGTTTAGTGAAGCTAACCCCGGAAATTACACTGTCGTCTGCAAGTTGAGCATTGAACGCTATATTCGAGGTCTGTCCCGCTTCTCTGTCACGTCAGAGACTTCACGTCTCATTTTGTGTTCAGCATGATCCACACATTCCGGAACTCTGAAAAAAATAATGTGTAGAAAAAATGTACGTGTAAACTTATAAAAATACTTATAAAAATACTTATAACATACTTATAAAAATACTTACGTATAAAAATACTTACGTATAAAATACTTATAAAAATACGTATAAAAATACTTATAAAATACATATATAATACTTATAAAAATACGTATAAAAATACTTATAAAAATACTTATAAAAATACTTATATAATACTTATAAAAATACTTATAAAAATACTTATATAATACTTATAAAAATACTTATATAATACTTATAAAAATACTTATATAATACTTATAAAAATACTTATAAAAATACTTATATAATACTTATAAAAATACTTAAAAAATACTTATATAATACTTATAAAAATACTTATATAATACTTATAAAATACTTATAAAAATACGTATAAAAATACTTATAAAAATACTTATAAAAATACTTATATAAATACTTATAAAAATACTTATAAAAATATTTATAAAATACCTATAAAAATACGTATAAAAATACTTATAAAAATACTTA
Source organism: Solen grandis (assembly GCA_021229015.1). Lineage (NCBI taxonomy): Eukaryota > Metazoa > Mollusca > Bivalvia > Adapedonta > Solenidae > Solen > Solen grandis. The sequence goes on from CM037782.1 coordinate 19,582,081, forward strand.
TAAAAATACCTATAAAAATACGTATAAAAATACTTATAAAAATACTTATAAAAATACTTATAAATACTTATAAAAATACTTATATAATACTTATAAAAATACTTATAAAAATACGTATAAAAATACTTATAAAAATACTTAAATAAATACTTATAAAAATACTTTAAAAATACGTAAAAAATACTTTAAAAATATTTATAAAATACCTATAAAAATACGTATAAAAATACGTATTTATGGCTGTAATATGGAATTTTGAAAGTTGAAAATTCACCCTATGACATTAGTATACATATGTGTGTACGTGCTATATTATGCAATTTATAGCGTATGCAGGGTGTAACATATACTAGTATATGTAAATGAATGTATGTGTGTATGAGTGCTTATGTTGACAATTAAATCATAAAGGGGTAAAATAAAAAAAAAAAAAACAAAAAAAAAACTTTTTTTTCTTTTTTTTTTTTTGGCATGATTATTTCTCATTGCATATAAATAATGCTTTGCAACAAATGATTTAATCGCTATCTGAGATAATTATAGGTACAAAGTTTGTCAGATATTTTTTCCTGTAATACAAATATTATGTTGTTGTTTTTATTTCTACATTGTATATATTTCTTGTCATAATGCATACAATACTTTTTTTTTAATTTGTCATATATATTTTATGCATGACCTTAACAAGAACTGTCAGAGGACAGCACGCTCGACTATTCAAGATGCTTGTTGGTGATACAAATTAAATTTATTTCAGTTATTGCCCTTCATATACCCTGTATATAGTAATAGTCAAAAATGATACACCTTAAAGTCAATACCCCTTAATATGTTTATGAAGTCTAAAATCAACCCCATGCCTAGTAACTGAGACATAAGCTTAACATAACAAGAAACTGTGCATGCAAAACTTTAAAACAGTATCCAAGTTAGAAAAGGGCAAAAATTTGTATAAAATCAGTCCAACAGTTATCCTCCTTGGTTTTTCTGATGCCCCTGAACACACTCCTAAACTTTCTAGTCAATAACATAAACTATTTCTGAGATATAAGCTAGATAGAAGCTTGCATGCAAAACCCAAAAAAGTGAAAATCAAAAAGTGGCCATAATCTGCATTATATTCATTCAAAACTATCTGCCACTATAGTATGATACCATTGAACACAGTGAAGAAGTTCAAATCAACCCATACCTGCATGGTTACGAAATACAAGCATGGTTTTTCTTCTGCATCATAACTTTAACCAAAATTTCAAAGTTAAAAATGGGCCTTACTTTGTAATACATCTTCCTTGAGAGTATGATACCCCTAAATACATTAAAGATGTTTCAAATCAATCCCACGCTTGGACTCTGAGATATAAGCATGAAAATACCTTGCATGCAATTTCTAAGTTAAAAAGGGGCCATAACTTGTAATATATTCCATCAAAAGTTTATCTAACCATAACAAATAAGATACCCCTAACGCTTAAAGATATTTCATATCAATCCCATGCCTGGATACTGAGATATAAGCATGAAAGTACCTTGCATGCAAAACTTTAACAAAAATTTCAAAGTTAAAAAGGGACCATAACTTGTCATATATTCCATCAAAAGTTATCTTCCATAACAGTATGATACCCCTAAACGCATTAAAGATATTTCATATCAATCGCATGCCTGGATACTGAGATATAAGAATGAAAGTATCTTGCATGCAAAACTTTAAAAAAAAATTTAATTTATTTCAAATTCAGTCAAAAGATTTCTGCCTTGGTTGTCTGATGCCCCTTAATATATTCATAAACTTTCAAGTCAATATCATGAATGGTTATTGAGTTATAAGGTTGATAGCAACTTGCATGCAAAACTTAAACAAAAAGCTGCAACGCCAACGCAAGGGCAACTAGAATAGCTCTCATATTCTTCGAATAGTCTAGCTAAAAAGAGAGGACTCACAAAGGTTATTAGAGTGATGTTAAATCATATCCATTCTTGTATAAAGTATGTATTAACCTCAAATTAAAAAAAAAAAAAAAAAAAGATAAAATTAAAATAATCAGCTCCATGTAAATATTTCTGCTTTCGGCTTTACTACTAACATAACACTACATATATCTTTGTTTTTGAATTCATGTGCTAAACTTTGATATAATACTGCGCATGTGGAAACCGGCGTTTTTCCCTGCAAGATTATAATTATAATGTTTGTTTTTTTTTGCTTTATCTAGGTTTAACGTTTCACTAATTCGCACCTGAGTTATTTCAGGACAGTGTCTTCATGTGACAGATTCTTTGCCGTCTCACACTGGTATGCGCGGTCGAGTATTGAACCAATCCCCATCTCGCTTACAAGACCGGCACTCTGACCTCCGGATCGGTAATTGTATCTCGATAATTTAATTGATAAATAACAAATAAACAAACAAATAATTAGATAAACAAACACAAATTGCCCACCATAAATAGTCTATGTTCCCATCGTTATCATATCTCCTCTTCAAACATTGTATCCAGTTCTTCTTCGGTTGATTTTTCTCCAAGCCTCCTCATCGCCAACCTGTCAGCAGCGAAATCAGGGTTGAAAAATGGAGATAATTCTGTTGGAATATGTGGTCAACCAAATCCTACGCAGTTTATCTCTCCTCATAGGTAATAAGACAACCACAGTGCTAAGCCCTAAGAAATACTTGAATTCTTAAATTAGGTAGAAACGCATTCCAATCTTTCCCATTTTATGAAGACTTTAAGAAATGAAATATTAGAGAAATTCGAACTTAAGGTAACCCATCCATCAATATTTATAATCATGGTCCTTTAAACGCTTAAAAAGACTTCAGCGCAGATGTAAGCATCCAATGACTTGGAGTTATAGGCTCTTTTGTCTATAAAGGCTTGAGTTTACTTAAAAATTCCTACGATCACTTGATGGACCATGAGCACAATTGAATGATGGATGGCTTACCTTAAGAACTTAAACTTTACTTAGAGCTAAGTAGGGTTGGTGAAATACGAACCAGATGTCGGAGAGAGAATTGGATAATACTTGTTTATATGCCTTATGAGCCCTATTACCTCAGTAATATCTCAAAACTTGAATTTCTTATGCGAATTTTCTTATGGGACCATATGAATCAACGGGCCTTAATTTGTTCAATTTGCGATAAAATTAGGATAAGTAGAAGAACTTGTCCCAATCGATGAGTGATTAGTTTTTAACTACATGTCATACCAAATCTATCGCCTTCATATTGCTGCATAATAAAATACGGCCAGAGTTTTCATCTACCTGAGCTCCTTACGATCTATGACGCCATTGTGATCCCGTCAAACATTCGGAATGCTTCCTGATTATCTTCTTCGTTATCAGGCCGGAAACTCTTGACTGGCTGATGATAAAATCTCGAAATTCTTTGTAAGCTATCTTACCGTCTCCTATAAAAAAAAAAAAAAATAAAAAAATAAAAAAAGCAGATTCAAGTTATCTTACATTTCATGATTTGTGCATGTCAACAATAAAATCATAGATGAATGATGTGAATTTAATGGATTAAGAATTCCAACAACATTAAATTTTTGTTCAAGGGGCGTTGAAATTTGTTTGTTTGTTTGCTTGTTTACCGACGGCCGTGGCACGTGGCATGCCACACATAGTCACATTATCTTTTCTCTTGGGTATTGATTGGTTTGGTTGAACATTCCATCAACACGTTTCGATCATTCGGGGAGGTTTTTATAGAGCTGAATCCATACGGTATCGGATCGTACACCCGTGATATGGTATCGCGTCGATTCAAAGTATCATGACACTGCATGAACCATCCTGAAATATACCTAAAAGCGGAGCTCAAGTAAGTAAATTACTAGTACCATTAACGACTTTTGAATTTCGCGGTCAGGGATCGAACCCACGACAACCATCTACGGATGGGTGCTCCAACAACTGGGACCGGTTAATAGCTGTTTTACTCACTCTTTCAGAAAATGCTGTGATTAAACATTATAGATGATATTTATATTTTGGTGATCAGACATGAATTTATTATATGAGAAGATTAATACATGGAGTGATGGTAGATTTTATTATATCTCTTTCAAAGTAATTAAATAACTAAAAAATTGGGCAATACAACAGCTTATTAAATAAAATAAATGAATATATGAGATTAATAATAAAATAGAAATAAAGGTATAATATTGATAAATCCATAAAATGCATCAATATAAGATTGATTGATTTTTTTTTTTATTTTACCGTCGCTGAGACAGTATTTCAGTCATTTAGCGACGACCGGCTAATTACAGGAAGAGGAAGACCCCGAATGCACTGAGGCATCCGGGTAGAACCACCGACCTACCGCAAGCCAGCTGGAAGGCTTCCGTTCGTACACCAACGCGGTGAGGGGCTGAGTGAGTGTTAAAGACAGCGACTTTACCCTTTCGAACACAGAGGCCCCTCAATATAAGATGAATATGTTAAAAATAAAAAAAATATATCAAAGAAATGAATAATTAAATAAAGGAAGGAAGGAAGAAACGGAAAGAAGGAGGAAGACTACTGACCATTTTTGTCGAGATTTAATTTCAAGGCTGCATTTTTCACTTCATTTCTTTTGAGATTCAGGTCGAATTTTTTGAGTGCTCGCCAAAATTCATCCCTCGAAATGAACCCTCCTTATCCAGGTCCAAACAGATTAAACAGCTCTTGTGTATCTGTAGAGGAGAAGAAATAGAGAGACATGTGTCAGACAGTTTATCCCCAACCCTGCTAAAATATACACCCTTTGATTGTATTTTATTATCTTTCTATTTTCATAATTTCGTTCGATTTTATTCAATCGTGTTTCTTTCACGCCAGTAGAAAACTCATTCTCATAGTTTGACAAACCCCCTTACGAAAAGTTTATGAATGGGTCCATACTTTGCGCCAGGGAATGTCCTCAATGGATCACAATACTGTTTAAAGGTATCAATCCATACAAAATAGACATCAAAGATACATGTATTTATACCTATATGAACAGGCGTGAAATGGAAATAAAAACAATAACAACAGTAACATTTTACCCACAGGATAACCTTGTTAATGTCGCATTTTAATTCGAAAAAAGTTATAAGATAGTTCTTCATTAGCCGAGGTTCCTAAAAGTCACTTTCTTGCGACAATACACGTCTGGCTAAAGCAATAAAACATAATCGAGAACCTTATGGGTGTGGATGTTTCATGATCTTCCCGGAAACAAATAATCTAATACGAAAAAAAAAAATGGAAAAGACGTCAATATTCAATTAAGCGGGGACATGTAAAAATATGCATAATAATTGATGTTCTATTAGAATAAAATGTTACTGTAACAGTATTAGAAAGGTGAAGATTCGGAGATCTTTAAAGTATTTTTATTAGGGAAACAAAGAATAATGAAGCCCAAAATACTCATTATAACATTATAAGCGCTGAACTGGAACCCTGTCAGATATTCTGATTTTCCTTGAGAAAAAGTTGCTTGCTCTTATCAGTACACATGTATATGTTAAATCGGCAACATAGATTATCTTCCGACCTGACATTAGTCAATATTATATATTAACCGTAGCCATTATCAGTGAGAAATTTGTGTAAGCGCCCCGGAAGCTCAGTCGGTAAGTATCTGCCCTGTAAACGAGGGCTTCAAGTTCAAGACCTGGCCTGCCTGTACATATTTTCCCACCTGGTAAACATTTGACGTCCACTTGGTATAGTTCAGTCAAACTGCATTTTGGTTCGTCTAGAACATATAAATCTGTAAATTCGCAGACAAATTCCAAACCGGCGGGGGGAATAGTCACAACCGATAATTGGTCCTTATTATGAGAGATTTGAGTTTAGCGATACGGTTCAACACCGATGATGTCCCTTTAACCCTATAGACTCATTTGACGCCTCAATAGGTATCACATAAAGCCCTGATCTGCAGAAAACCACAGTTAAACCTTACCAAATTTAATTACAAAATCCTCACTTCCAGACCACTGAGGAGGCAGCGAACAGCATAAAACCTGATCACCTGCGAGTTACTCTTAGGCTGATCTGTTTTATGTTGTTCGCATAGGTCTTTTCATGATGTCTTCTATGAGGGAAAGGATAAACCAACCATGATTAACCATTAAAGTTGGCAGATCACTCGCCCTGTAAGCGAAGGGTCCCCGGATTCTGTTGCATTTTTTTCTAAAACGGTACAAGTGTAAATGCATTTACACATTTCTTAATTTAATAAAACAACTTTACAGTTTCTAAATCCTTCTTCGAAATCCTCTTAACGTTTTTATCCTCCTGTAGTTGAAAATGTGGCCCATTGTTTACAACGTGTGTTAAGAAGGAAGGAAAAGAAAGAAAATGACTGTTAATAAACAATCATCATCGATATCAATTAAATCACTTGATTAAATCATACAATAAATCATAATTATTTTTTTTACTATTACTATTATTATTATTATTATTACAAATGTATTTTTAGCTTAAAATGTAACTATAATTTCTTCTGCTTATTTCTGTTCTCGTAGAGTAAACGAATGAGAAGATAAATAGCTTAAAACTATAACAGTTGTATAACAATGAGCTAATAAATAAATAGCGTCTCCAAATGACTGAATACTGTCGGTGGGACGTTAAACCCAACAAACAAACAAACATAATAAATAAATAAAAAATGAAAAAATAAGAGAATTAAATAAGTGCAGAAATAAATACAAAATGAAACAAATACAGAATGAAATATATAAATACAGAATTAAAAAAAAAATACAGAATTAAATACAGAAATTTAAATTTAAAAACTGGAATCATAAAAAGCAAATATTTTTACCATTGTTCATATCCATATCATAGCACACTCTAGTAATTACATGAGACATGGCAAAGGTTTTTGATTTTAAGTACAAGTGCACATGTTTAAGGTTCTCCATACCGTAATATTGTAATGTTTCATTCTAACCGTGGAACAATCATACTCTAGGGTGAGCGTCCGTAATATTTGTTATTTAAAAAATAAGTGGGTGTCATCATTTTTTCTTTTTTTTTTCTTATTTAGAAAACAGAATCCTTCATCAACTGAGCCTGGTTTACATTGTAAAGAATTTTTGGAATATAGTAAATCCTTTCAACCAACTGGTATATAATCGAATACCTTAAACTTTAGCTTTGGATTAACCCGGATTAACTCTGCTTTAGATCAGCCCTAATCAGTGTCAGTACATTACGGTGACTTGACTGACTATTTGAGTTTACCGCGCTTCGACAGTATTCAGTCGTTTAGCGTCGTCCAGCTAAGAACAGTGGAAGAAGACCTGAATGCACGGAGGCAACCGAGAGAACCACCGACCTACCGCAAGCCAGCTTGAGGCTTCCTCACATGAAAATCCGAATGACTTGCCGAACCCACGCGGTGAGGCTGAATGAGTGTCAAATCAGCGACTTTACCCTCTCGCCACAGAGGCCCCTACAATTGCGATGAGTGCACCTGGGAGAAAAAAAAGAATATACATGTATAAGGATATTTGCTTGAATGATTGTTGTTGTTTTTTATCAAAAATCATTTACAATTCCATAAATATTATGACTTGTATTCCTATGATAACATGGTATGACGAGACATCACTCAGTCCCTCACAGTTGTGGGGTTTGAATTCCTTACGTATAATTTCTATAAACAAGATTTCATTGGGAGACGAGATTAAAAATATTAAGGTTTTGAGACAAATATCTTACAATTGACCGCTTGATTTTTCTGCAATTTTAAATTTAAGATATCATCATTGATTGACAATTTGGTGAAAGGTCATCCAATATAGTGGGTTCAGATATAAATCATTATCAGCATCATCAGCAGCAGCAGCATCTTCATCATCGAAGGCAAAATTATATTAATATTTGAGTTACGAAGTTTTGATAGCATTGAATGCGATAATGAAAAAAGGCCTCATTTACAGTGCATTTGTCAACTTGTCATAATCCCATTGTTATTTCAAGAATATGGTATTGCTTTGTTGACATGAAATTCAGTCTTTGCAACAGCTGGGCAGATTAAGAATTAAATTCTTAAATGCATTAAAATATTTGAAAAATTACTCTTAGTGCAAATAGATATGAAAGAGATTAGTGCTATAAAGGCCGTCACTTTGGTGCTTTGATACAAAACTCCCTATTAGGAAGTCATGAGTTTGATCCTGAGGCGCTGCGGACAATCATGACCGGGAATATGTTTCAATAAATATGCTGAATTTCCAGAGCGAAAATAATACAATAAATATTAAATTCACTCTTAGCAATATTTCAGCAAAGGTTTTGCTTTTCTCAAATACAAAAAAATGAATTTTAGCAAAGATCACATTATTGACGTTTGAATAGTAACAATATGACGACTATTCAAACGTCTAATCGTGTAGAACTGCTAAAAATCACTAGAACCACATAATTGCCAAAATCACTGAATCTTGATTAGGATGGTTTTGTCCCTTTTGTGCTGTATATTGAACGGAATCTGACATCACTTGATTACAGAGGTCGTAATTTTTACAAATGTATGCTACCATAAATTCTCTGCACGGTTTCGACCATCTGTTATTTAATTAACACACGGAATAACGTACCATTGCTAAAAAGCAACCTTATCGAAGTTACGGGTTATCATGGTTGCGAAACGCTATTTTTCGTAACATTCTCAACACAAGAAATAAGGAACTTTAGAAACAAGAAGGCCAAGATGGCCCTGAAGTCGTTGACCTGAGAAATAATGCCTTCATTGCCTATACTGCTTAAGAAATGAAGATTTAGAGCATATAAAATTAATGGCAAATCTGATATTCAAGGTCCTTAAAATGTAGATCTATCAGTCCAAATGAGATATTGTTTCCAATATCATTGTGTATAAATTTAATGATGATTGCTTAATAATTGCTGATGCTTAAGTGTAAGAGAAGTGAATCTTGCAATTTTTTTTATAATTCAAGGGCCATAACTGCTGACTGAACTGGAAAATAACAACCATATTCAAACTTGGCTGAGAGATTATGGCTGTAAATATTGTCATGAAGTTTATAAATGATTGCTTAAGTAATGAAGATATTTTTAATATTAAAAGGGACATATTTCTGACCTAATTGCCCGATATCAGCCATAATCGAACTTGGCCGAGACCTGATGGCTATAAACATTGTCATGAGGTTTGAAGATAATTTACCAAGTGAAATCTGACATTTTTATATTAAAAGGGGCAGACTCCAGACCTTAATGCCCGATATCAGCCATAATCGAACTTAACCGAGAGATTATGGCCATGAACATAGTCATGAAGTTTGAAGATGATTGATGATAGAGTATAAACAAAGTGAAATCTGTTTTTTTTTTTTTTTTTTATATATATTAAAATGGGCATAACTCCTAACATAATTGGCCGATATCAGCCGTAATCGATCTTAGCAGAGATTCTATGGCTATAAACATTGTCATGAAGTTTGAAGATGCTAGAGTGTAAACAAAGTGAAATCTGTGTTGTTGTTTTTCGGCGTAGCTGTATAATTTCGATTTCAACTCGCATCTTAAACCAATCAAATGTACGCTAACAGCGGTAAATAATTCTAAGCTGAATAAAAGGACTCCTGTTATTGGTTAACGCATCGTTATGGACTATAACATTACTGTAAATAAGGGGTGCAGCTTGTATATATCATTCAGCTTGGTGTTATTACTTTTCTTTTGATGTAACATGAAAGGATTTCAGTAAGTTAAATACAATCCTTTCCATCAATTGAGGAATGCTACTTTGTGAAAATGAATTAAAACAACAAAAAAGAATCCACCGTGTTATGACATGAAACCCCTTAATTACTATGTATATTGAAATTCTTCCAGCCTGCCGAGATGCTCTCATTGAAATTAATTCGCAAAAACCAAAACAACTATAACGCTTTTATATCATAATTGTCATATGCAATAATGAATGAACAAATATCAAACAAGCCATTTACAGATAATTTTTTTGTATTACCGTCTATAAATAATATATTTCATAGAAAAATACTGAACTATTTCTAGAGCGTACTAAATTTGTTGTGCGTCGGTCTTTCGCGCGCTTTTCCTGGGAATGTTCTAGAAGACTGGAAATCTCGTTTTTCTTTCATCCATCGCCGAATATCTTTTTTAAAGATATTTCTTGTTTTTATTAAAATGGGCATAACTCCTTACATAATTGGCCGATATCAGCCATAATCGAACTTAGCAGAGATTCTATGGCTATAAATATTGCCATGAAGTTTGAAGATGCTAGAGTGTAAACAACGTGAAATCAGGCACGTTTTATAATTCCTGACCTAATTGTCCGATATTGGCGATAGACGATAAACGAACTTGGCTGAGAGATTAGGACTATAAACAGTGTCATGAAGTTTGAAGATGATTGCTGAAGAAATAAAGATGCTAGAGTGTAAACAAAGTGGATTCTGGCATTTTTGATATTAAAAGGGGCATAACTCTTGACCTAATTGGCTGATATTAGCCATAATCAATCTATGCAGAGACGCTATAAATATAAAATTGTCAAGAACTTTGATGATGATTGCTGAAGAAATAAAGATGCTCGAGTGTAACAAAGTGAAATACTGCATTTTATATGAAAAGGGGCATAACTCCTAACACTATTGGCCGATATTAGTCATAATTAAATATGGCAGAGACCCTATGGCTATAAACAGTGTCATGAAGTTTGAAGATGATTGTTTAGCAGTGAAGATGCTAGAGTGAAATCAAAGTGAAATATGGCATTTTTAAATTAAAATGGACATAATTCCTAACACAATTGGCCGATATCAGCCATAATCGAACTTAGCAGAGATTCTACGGCTATAAACATTATCACGAACTTTGAATATGCTAGAGTGTAAACAAAGTGAAATCAGGCACTTTTTATATTAAAATGGGCAAACTCCTGACATAATTGCCCGATATTAGCGATGGACGATAATCAAAATTGACTGTGACATTAGGACTTTAAACAGTGTCATGAAGTTTGAATATGATTGCTGAAGTAATAAAGATGCTGAAGTGTAAACAAAAAATCATTTACAAAGCAAACTACTGAATCGTGAAGTAAGGTCCCGAGTGCACCCGGGTGGAATTACCAACGAACCAAACTTTCTATACATAAATCCGCTCTGGTCCTGTCCATAGATTTACAAACGCTTTGCGTAGAATTTGATAACAACACGTTGCTCTGCTATTGATCGTCCTCCGTCCTTGACAGACATATGCCGGGTGATTTAAGCAAATGAAGTCATCAAATAGACTATAGACATCATAATATTAAAAAATGAATAAAATCGTTAGGAAGGTGTTGCGCTTTACTGTAAATGTGTTTGATCTAATCTTTGTGGACTGACAAAGGAAATATGGCGAAAATCATCGGATATACATGTAATGATCACCCCTCGTTTCTCATCTCAGGGCAAATACGAGGCTTCGGGTAACTTACCGTAAGACATGAAAATATCTTGTTATTTCGATAAAGTAGAAAATATCTCGTATTGACAACTTATATCTTAATCACAGGTGATCCTATGGTGGCTGATTTCTGCCATTTCGTGTTTCGTGTTGCGGGGCGAAGTTTCGCCCCGAAATGTCGAAATCTCGCGGCGAGATTTAGGGGCGAAAGGTCGAAAACACGAAAATGCCAGAGTTTCGGGGCGAGATTTCGGGGCGAAAACTCGAAATTTCGCCCCGCAACACGAAACATAATATTTCGTCATTTCGCCTCGAAATCTCGCCCCGAGATTTCGACATTTCGTTGTTTTCGACCTTCGCCCGAAATCTCGCCTCGAGATTTTGATATTTCGCCGCGAAATCTCGCCCCGCGGCACGAAATAATCAATATTTCGTCATTTCGACATTTCGCCTGGCGCCCCGCCAACCCGCCAGGCGAGAATCAAACATTTCGCATTTCGGGCGAAATCTCGCCCCGGGCGGCACGAAATAATCATATTTCGTCTTTTCCGACTTTTTCGTGCGGCGCCCCGTCAACCCGCCAGGCGAGAATCAAACATTTCGTATTTTCGGGGCGAAATCTCGCCCCGCGGCACGAATAATCAATATTTCGTCTTTCGACTTTTCGTGCGGCGCCCCGCAGACGAGAATTCAATATTTCGCATTTCGCCTTCCGTACATATTGTAAGCACGCGCAAATGAATGTAAGTTTACACGTGTAAGCGAAACAAATCAAGGAAATGTTTTCTGGTTTAAATGGTTATGGTGATAGTATCCTTTATTAAACAGTTCAAAGTACTCTATCTTGTGCCAGAGCTATGTATAAACGAACCATTGACTTACAGACGAGAAAACTTGTTTCGAAATGAAAAACTTGTTTCGGTATCGATGTAAAAATAAATAAAGTTTAAACTTTTTTTTTTTTTTTTTTTTTTTTTTTACAGAGGAATATAGAAAACAGAGCCACTGTGAAACGAAATGATTAGTTCATTAATTAATCAAGGGGAATCTCTGTTAAAATAACTTTTTAAATTTTGCTTTATGTTTTTTGAATATTTTAGTTTATACTGATTGAATACGTTGCATATATACACGTTACATGTAAATATGTATGTGTTATGAAATGATACTGGTATCATGTCGACACCAACCTTACTTCACAGGCAGTTCTATGTGAATATCAAGCATGTTTTCTGATTCTCTCCTCTTCATTTTTTTTCTTTCTTTCACCTTTTTTTTTTTACATCTCCCCTCCCCCTTTCCCTCTCCTTTTCACACTCACGTTTTTTTTTGTTGTTGTTGTTTTTTAAATAAAAAATATGTGACCAGATGGGCTTAATTACAGATTTTAAGCGAAAAGGTTTATGGTGTAAAAAGTATTGCTTTACCCTATATCTTTATATAGCATGTAGGTATGGAAAAAAGAAATAAATACTTTATACATATTTATGCTTAACGGTCCAAAGAAAGTATTTGATGCGTGAATACTTTCTTGCCGGATATACATACACGGAAATAGTCGGATATTGACTGATGTCCAAGGTGTTGCAATCAGGTAAATAACTCTGTGAGCTTAATGGCATTTGTTTATAAAATCGCGCAAAAATAAGTAAAAGAAATGCAAAAAGTACAAAAGTATATCATTTTGAATCAAATAGATCAGCTTTAATGAAAGCAAATAATTATCTATCATTATGAAATTATCCAACTTTCCACAAAATCTCTCTCACACACCAGAGTTTTACACTCATCAAAGATCAGAAAATATGTATTTTACCCGTTTGTTCACTAAAATTCCTCTTTAGTTCCCTCAGACCTAGCTCATCCAGGAAGCATCCATGTCAGGATCACATAAAGGTTATGGGTTAGATCTGTTAAAGAATGTTTTATCATAAGATAATAAAGAAAAATGAAAAAAAAAACACATTCAAAATCTCGATAAGTCCTGTTAAACATGATAAATATTTACATAATACAATAAAAGTGTGTAGGCTTATATCTATAAGTCACATACTATGTCAAGATCTACCCTCAAGTATTGAGTTCTCTTACTATTTGGTATTCCTCAGGCTTTTTATACAAATTCAATACTCAACGTCATGTATGATGTGTGAGTAATTTAACAGTGAAATAATTGACATAAACAGAATTGATGTATCATTTTTTTCTGATTCATTAATGCATTGAAAATGTTTTGCATAAGTATAACAAAAATCATTTGAAATTGATGAAGAGGTAACCAAAATTTTCTACATTTTCACAAATAGCCCTTTTTATCATTTTAAGCCACTAGTCAACACTCAGCAAAGCAGACGATCACTTATTTATGTAAACCAACAAAAAGAACCTAAGTGCAACTGTTGTTCATAATTTTACCTCGTATGTGCAACATTACCCATGGCAAACTCATTTTGAAGTTCATTGTCGAGAACTGCAGACATAATAATAATATTCTGACTGTTTTGAATATTGAAAGTTATTTTTAAGTCTGCTTTTTTAAAACCTTATACAAGTTTATTACATTGAAGGATTTAAATAGATCTATATCATATATGATATGAAAGTGAGAGATCGTGTATGTATTTTCTTTGAACCAAATACCCAGTATATTTGAATGTCTTGCGTCAGAATCTGTATATGGGCTAAAATCAAATGGTCCTTATCGATTCAACATAAACGTTCAGTAATGATGACTCATCAAGATATTTCTAGTATCTTGATTCCATGAAATATGTATCACTTACCGTGCAGTAATTTGAGAAATAAAGCGTCTGCGCCTGAAAAAAAGGTGTCTGCGCATGCGGACAATATGTACCGAAGGCGAAATGCGAAATATTGATTCTCGCCTGACGGGTTGGCGGGGCGCCGCACGAAAAGTCGAAAAGACGAAATATTGATTATTTCGTGCCGCGGGGCGAGATTTCGCCCCGAAATGCGAAATGTTTGATTCTCGCCTGGCGGGTTGGCGGGGCGCCAGCGAAAATGTCGAAAAGACGAAATATGATTATTTCGTCCGCGGGGCGAGATTTCGCGGCGAAATGTCAAAAATCCGAGCGAGATTTCTGGGGCGAAAGGTCGAAAACACGAAATGTCGAAATCTCGGGGCGATATTTCGGGCGAAATGACGAAATATTATGTTTCGTGTTGCGGGCGAAATTTCGAGTTTTCGGCCCGAAATCTCGTCCCGAAACTCTGGCATTTTCGTGTTTTCGACCTTTCGCCCCTAAATCTCGCCGCGAGATTTCGACATTTTCGACATTTCGCAACACGAAACACGAAATGGCAGAAATCAGCCACCATAGATCCTCTATGGAACAGTGAGGAACCTCGTTATATTAACTTCCTTATCTCCAAATTGTAATTTTCAGTTATTTAGCAATGGAAATGTAATGTTATGTCCAGCAAGAAAAAAAATGTGATTCACATATTGTTGTCATACATTTTGCCACGATTGAACTGAAAGATGGTTATTTAGTCTAAGTTGTGACTGTATAAAATAGTTATTATACATGAATTAACCTGGTTATCTCCTTTCGTATTTATATAAGAATGGAAGTATAAAAAATAATGATAAGATGAATTGAAATATTCTTTTAAAAGGTAATCATTAGCCAGTCTATCCAACGGATCGTCGCTTAAACCACCATCTGTTTGTTTTATTCTTGGCCCAAGTTTAGGCGAATGGACTTACCGTTAAAAGTTTGAATTTATCTTTCAAGAATTATTGGCAACATGTTTGCAAGTTTAGTTTAATACTGTATGTCATAGATCTATATGAACTGATTGCATCAATAGCTTTATACAGACATTTTTTTTCAAAGAGTTATGTGTTGATTGCTTGCATCTGCTAAGTTACAAAGCGAACTGAGAATGCTAATATAATGAATGGCTTCCGGTATGTAGGCCCTTTTTTTAATCAAAGAAGTGTACAGGCACAGGGGCTCGATGTAACATGGAGTGAAATATTCTGCCCATGCAACTTCGAGCCCTTGTGTTTCTGAATGGTTGTTTGTTCCTTCCAACAATTTATTTTAACTTTGTGTAACACGCATATGACGGGTACTCAAACGAAAAATGCAACATATCTACAATAATACCAGAACGATAATAAGGGAATAACAAAGTGAAGTAAAATTATGCACGCACGCGCACCCATGCGTGGTTTTAAAAACTCTCTCACATAACCATGCAAATGTTTACAATTATACGGTATCGATTCTACAATACATTTTCCCTCCCCGCAATATATTCTATCGTTCCCAACATTTTATGTTTCCACCATGATTGGTTCTCGTTCCCACAAGATGATTTCTAGTGCCTGAAAGAGTTTCTTGTTCCCACGAGATGGTTTATCGTGCCTTGGAGAGATTTTCTTGTTCCCACAAGATGATTTCTAATGCCAACAAGAGAGTTTCCCATTCCCACAAAATGATTCCTCGTGCCTAGGAGAGAGTTTCTCGTTCCCACAAGATGATTTCTCCTGCTATGAGAGAGGTTCTCGTTCCCACAAGATGATTTCTTGTGCCTCAAAGAGAGTTTCTCGTTCCCTCAAGATAGTTTCTAGTGCCTAGAAG
This sequence comes from Solen grandis, assembly GCA_021229015.1. NCBI lineage: Eukaryota > Metazoa > Mollusca > Bivalvia > Adapedonta > Solenidae > Solen > Solen grandis. Next base: position 19,598,152 of record CM037782.1, read on the forward strand.
AAAGTTTCTTTTTTCCCACAAGATGATTTCTCTTGCCTGTAAGAGAGTTTCTCGTTCCAAGTAGAGAGATTTTCGTTCCCACAAGATGATTTCTCTTGCCTCTAAGAGAGTTTCTCGTTCCCACACGATGATTTCTCGTGCCTACAAGATAATTTCTCGTGCCTGTAAGAGCGTTTCTCGTTCCCACAAGATGATTTCTTGTCCCTAGAAGAGAGTTTCTCGTTCCCACTAAATGATTTCTCATGCCTGGAAAAGAGTTTCTCGATCCCACAAGATGATTTCTCGTGCCTACAAGATAATGTCTCGTGCCTGTAAGAGTGTTTCTCGTTCCAACAAGATGATATTTCGTCCCTAGAAGAGAGTTTCTCGTTCCCACAAGATGATTTCTTGTGCCTAAAAGAGTGTTTCTCGTTCCCACAATTTGATTTCTCGTGCCTATAAGATGATTTCTCGTGCATATATGAGAGTTTCTTGTTCCAAAAAGATGATTTCTCGTGCCTACAAGATGATTTCTCGTGCCTACAAGGTAATTTCTCGTGCCTGTAAGAGTGTATCTCGTTCCCACAAGATGATTTCTCGTGCCTAGAAGAGTTTCTTGTTCCAACTAGACACTGTCTCGTAAATCGATCCCACGAGATCGTGGTTCGTTTCCACAAGAAAGATTCTCATATCCGCAAGGGAGTTTCTCATACAATATTTAAAAGGGGGAAAGGGGGGAGGGGTTAAATTGAAACTAATGTTACGACTGCAGTCAATATCATAAATTGTGTAAAAACCCTTAATTCGTAGCTGAAAACAATTTTGATTTTTGTGTCAGTCAGGCATTGCTTTTTGAAATTTATTGAGTAGACACAGTGTTATTATAGTACAATGTTCTAAAAATAAAATCTCCTTGTATTAAACATAAGCACATATTCATCTAATGTAAACAATAAACTTATAAAGATTGTCGTACAGGTGGAGATTCTATTACGACCAAATAAAGATAGTTGCGTTCCTTGAGGCAATGCAAAAAGTCCTTAGTTCGACTCGACTTTCCCCCACACACCCCCCACCCCCTCTTTGAAAGACACATTGCCATGTAGTTTAAACATATTTTCTTATATATTCATAATTACATGAAGGGTACTAAACAATAATGACATAATTATGTTAAATAATTGGATTGAAGTGAAAACAATTGCTGATAGAACTTCTCTCCTACAAATATGGATTTAAAATATTTATTTTGCAAACAGATAAAGTTTGTTCAAAACGTTTAAACCATAATTGATCAATGAAAAGAAAAATGACAAAAAACCTGTGATGTAAAGGCATAATAGTGTCTCTTCTGATATAGGTATATGAATAAAGTATATTTGGTCAAAACCGAGTATGGGTAAAAGTGCTCAGGTAACAGTTTGTTTTCTATTCATTTATGTGTTCATTTTCTTATGTAAAATTCAGTTTATTACACTTTATGTAATTATATTGCCACATGGTCGGACATGGATCGGACAATTGCTGGCTTATATTAATAAAAACTTTATCCACATAACTTAACAATGTTTAAAATTCTGGATTGTTTTAAATATTTTTCCCGATGATGACAATATGATTTCCAAGAATGATACTCTACAACAATTTGTATTTCATACAACCGTTCTACATTTTCCATTACTTTTAAAATCCTCACCTTTTATAAAAATATACCTTGCTTAAATTAATTACACATTCCAGACTTTAAAGTTCAATAAGTCCGTTAACGTTATTACAAGAAAAACTGTCAAAATGTAAGTTATAAAAACATTCAATTTGTAGTCATGATTTTTAAAAAATAAATCTTCCTTTAAGGGGACCTAACTACGATTAACTTATCTTTATCGACTGCAGTAGTTGTCTGCACTGTGCAACGCTGGGCCCAATGTTTCGCTATTAATAGAAAAATCGGAAAATACGTCACTATTGCTTGCTACTCATTGCTTATCAAATACGCCGGCCATTTTGGATGTGTATAATATACGAGTCTAACTGGATTTACACGGGCAAAGTATCGTTTAAGTATTGCAATGTGTAATATTTAGCTGTAATACATGATCTATAAATTTTAAAATATTCCCTTTCAAGTAGCTTATACACAGACATTAACACTGAGTTAAACACAAAAAGTTCAACCGTCATCGACAACATCCGAAGCCCGCAAAGGAAAATATGAACGTGTTATTTAAATAAGAATAATATAATGTTCTCAGGATTTATGAATCTCGATCATTGTTTACATCGTATCATTCAGACATTTATCTAGTTTACATGGTCTATTATCTGAGATAGAAACTGAAAGAGAGAGGAGAAAGGGAGGGAATTATATACCCCATACCAATGCATGTATATCAACACGCGTGCTTTCTCTACGGAATCCTGTTAGGGACATTGCGTTTTCGTTCCGCGTCTTTTTGAAAACACCGTAGGAAAATATTTTTTAACATTGTACAGTGACACTCTGTATTTATTATAGAAATTCGATGGAAAAAGATGTGAGATTCGACTTTAAAGCGAATGCATCTTTTTTTATTGATACTGAAAACATTTATGTTAAAGTATCTTTGAAAAAAAAGCGCGCGGTTGATGTGTTGCTTCCCCCCCCGAGCCCCCCCCCCCCCCCCCCCCCCCGTGTATTTAAACACGTAATGGAAATATTTTGGCAAAAAGAACAGAATAGACGCAATGGAAAATTATTTTCCAAGTAGCTTATTAAATGCTTATATTTCAGTTTAAGTCAAATTAATAGTTATTAAAATAGATTTTTTCATATAATGGTTGACAATTTTTATTTCTTTAGTTGTTTTAATGTTGTTAATGAGTGATATGAAAAAAATCCCAAAGCTTGGTCTATATATCTTTGCTTCGACGCGATAAATTTCATAAATAATGTATATGTTATAAGACAAATATTGTTATAATTTCACAACAAACAATTTATGTACATTTTTTAACACAATGCTGGCATTACTATGTCGGTAGACGTTAAATCCCAAACATAATATAAAGCTAGTAGGTGAAACAATTATTTGACATCTGACCCTTTGGGTGTGATTTTAAAACGTGTTTGACTCGGTGGGGGCATTTTATCGAACACTACATTTCTTATTCCGATCGTTCTAATATATTCTGACAACTTATCTTGTACCAAATATACCCCCTGATTAGAATAGTATTTCGATATGTCTGCCTTTTCACCACTGTTTCCATCCTTACAGATTTTAATATTGCATTTCAACGTCAAAATTATTCGGTCATAAGCTATGTTTTGACACGTTTGTTTCAAAATATGTATACATTATTGTTGAAAACTGAATCACATGATTTCCTGCAAATGTAAGTCTTACAAACGCAACGTCCTAAAAAAAACTTTAGTGGGGGCGGAAAAATGTGAAATGAAAAACATTGCCACAAACGTTCGGCACTCATAACTGTGGAGGTTTACAAAAGTCGAAATACACACAATAACTATGCATTATATCTTAAAAGGCAAATTGAATTAATATAGGAGGTGATCTTAAGATCAGATTCGTAACAAATCACATTTGTAACAGATTTTTTCGGCGTAGCTGTATAAAACGATTTCGATGTTTATTTTTAGACCAAAAATCCCCCCTGCAAATCTTGCAGAAGTGGACTCGCCCACTTTAACCTGTTGATCATGTAGTATGCGGAGGAGTTGGAAGTTAACCCATATATTATAATTAACACATACCTTTCCTATCAATTAGGGGGTCTTACTTTATCAATACGGATCTAACCAACAAACATTATGAATCTTACATTATACAATAACATACCTTTGACCCCTTTTGTAATAAGTAAACTTAACCATGTCAGTGTGTACAGAATGTAATAAATAGACTGCATGATCACTATTTTAAGAATACATCTGGGTTCCCGGAAATACAGCTTAATTATTAGATTTAGGAGTTCAGTTTGTTTTCCATTTTAACGCCGAATATCTTTTTTTAAAGATATTTCTTGTTACGAATGTGATGACCTGTGATTGTAATGTCGCTTCAAAAACGGCATCGAAAACACTAGTTACAAAATATGTTACATATGTGCTTGGGTTTTTGTTACACACTTGTAACACCTTTACGCATGTGATCGCATTTGTAACAGGTGTTGTTGTTGTTGTTGTATTGTTGTTGTATTGGAGTTTACCGTCGCTGCGATAGTATTTCAATCATATAGCGACGTCCAGCTAATTACAGGTGGAGGAAGACCCCGAGTACACAGAGGTGCCCGGGTAGAACCACCGACCTACCGCAAAGCCAGCTGGAAGGCTTCCTCACATGAAAAATCCGAAGTCCCTACCGGATTCGAACCCATAGCGGTGAGGGCTGAGAGATTTGTAGTCTATGACTGTAAACCGCTCGGGCGACGCGGCCCCACAGGTGTTGTAAAAATGTTATTTGTACAAATGTGTTTCAATAGTGCACATATATTCATTGTTTGCGGTGAACTCTTGAAATTCTTGATAAATAGAACTGTTAATATTGTATTTTGTAATTTGTATTAATTGTATATATGTACCATACATACATGATTTTAAGCTCACCTGAGCACTTGTGATCGCCTTTTGTCCGTTGTGTGTCGTTCGTCGTCAACAATTGCTTGTGAACACTCTAGAGGCCACAGTTTTGGCCCAATCTTCATGAAACTTTGCGAGAATGTTTGTCTTTATGCTATGTCGGATGAGTTCGAAATTGGGTCGTGTGGGGTCAAAAACTAGGTCACCAGGTCAAATCTAAGAAAAACCTTGTGAACTCTCTAGAGGCCACAGTTTTAGCCCAATCTTCATGAAACTTAGTCAGGATGTTTGTCTAAATGATATATTGGATGAGTTCGATAATGAGTCACGTCAAAAACTAGGTCACCAGGTCAAATCTTAGAAAAATCTTATGAACATGCTTGAGGCCACAATCTTTGGCTCAATCTTCATGAAACTTGCGAGAATGTTTGTTCTTTATGCAATGTCGGATGAGTTTGAAATGGGTCAGTTGGGTGAAAAACTAGGTCACTAGGTCAAATCTCAGAAAATCTTAGAAAAACCTTGTTAACACTCTAGAGGCAACAGTTTTGGCCCAGTCTTCATGAAATTTGGTCAGGATGTTCGTCTACATGATATCTTGGATGAGTTTAAAATTGTGTCACTTAGGGTTAACAACTAGGTCACCAGGTCAAATCTTAGAAAAACCTTGTGAACACTTTAGAGATTACAGTTATTAGACAACCTTAATGTAACTTGGTCAGAATGTTTGTTACATCAAATCTCGGATGAATTCAAAACTGGCAACATAGGGTCAAAACGTAGGTCATCAGGCAAATTTTAGAAAAATCTTGTGAACACACAAGAGGCCTACATTTTTTCCCAGGTAGGGATAAAAATGTAGGCCACCTAGTCAAATGTAAGAAAACACTTGAAATGCCAGATTTTTGTCAATTTTGCCTAACACAGCCATCTTAATCAGGTGACGACACAGTGCCATCTTGGCCCTCTTGTTTTAATCAACGCAATTTGCTATTAACAGAAGACCAATATGGAAGACCCGGAAGATCAAGAATGTCTTTCCAAAGGATCCCAGGAATATTTTGAGACCGTGTGTGAACCTTGCTGTGAAAGTGATAATCTAGTAAAGGCCCATGGATACAGCGTTGTGTGCAAGGAATATATGTGTAAACAATGCAATCAAAAGTCAAAAGGCATGAAGATATCAAGGGATCACCATATACAAGGTCCTGGAGAAGATGACTGAGACAAAACCAGGGCCCTACAGTGACGCAAAGATGATCTTCCGTCACATGATGAACTCAACATTAAATGTAAACAGCATAAAGGGGAGGTAATCAGATATTTCGTAAAAAACACAAAGTAGTTGGCTGTGTAGATTGCATCACATTTTCTCACAGGTCATGCGTCAATAATCGTGCGAGTAACTGAGGTTTCCAGTGATGCTTCAGTCGTTACAGAATTTGGACGAATTTGATCGAAGACTGAAACCATTACAGAGGGAATTCGAAACATTCTACAAATGTCTGAAGAGAAACATTACAGCTGACGATCAGAAAAAAAGCTGCTGCAAGACAAAAACATTACAAAGAACCAAATTACAGAAACACTCAACAATCAAGTGACTAAGATTGAGGCGCAAGTGAAATGTAAAATTATGACAGCCACTCGAAAATCGACAACTCAAGATGCGTTCGAAAACGTTGCAAGAAGAAGTTGAAAAACGCAAAGGGTTTTTATACCTAAAAAGAAATCAAAAGACTAAAAAATTCTTTTTGAGAATCAAACTCAACATCAGCTAGTAGAATGGGAAAAGGAAGGAACGCATTGTCGCTATGACCAACCCAAAAATCAACCCAGTATTCTTTCGTCCCGATTTAACTTACGCCATTTTTTACGGAAGGTTTCAAATTTTGACAATTTGTTGGAAAGGATGACGCAGGTAAATTATTTATCATATTCACCTTAGCTATTAAAAACATAAATCGTATTTTCATAATTCTGTAAAAACGCGATTATTTTTAACATGTCTATTAAATTTTTAAAAAATCGCTGACTGCAACAGACGAATAAAAATGGGATTTCCCGACATTTACTTTAACCAAAATTCTACATTTTTAGAAAGCGATTCATAAAGGATCTTAGTTTTTATTATCAAGACAGCCTATGTTGAAAATATCATCTTAAGGTATACTCCCTTAATACCATATTCCATATCTTGTTCACTCGAGGGAAAAATATTTCATGAATCTTTGTCACTTTAAGGGCACTTAAAAAAAACAACAAGACTGTCAGAGGACGCACGCTCGACTATTTAAAATGCTTGTTGGTAAATCAAATGAAATCTATTAAATTCTTGCCCTTCATAGTAATATAAAAAATGAATACCTTGATAGTCTATACCCCCTTAAATTTATGTCTAAAATCAATCCCATGCCTATTACTGAGGACATAAAACACAAAACACTGTGCAGCAAAACTTAAACCAAAAATCCAATAAGAAAAGGGTCATAATTTGCATCAGTCCCCCAAAAAGTTACCTCCTTTTTTTCTGATGCCCTGAAGACACACCTTAATTTTTAGTCAATCCACAAGCAAAAATTTCTGAGATATAAGCTGATAGTAGCTTGAATGCAAAAATTTTAACCATAATTCTAAGTTAAAAGGGGTCAAAATTTTTAATTTATTCCATCAAGTGTTTTTCTTCCTTTATATATGATACCCCAAACATATTAAAGTTGTTTCAAATCAATCCCATGTCTGGACTCTGAGATATAACATGAAAGTACCTTGCATGCAAAACTTTTTAAACCAAAATTTCTAAGTTAAAAAAAGGGGGCCCTAACTTGTAATATATTCCATAAAATGTTATCTACCTTATATATGATACTCAAACATAAATTTAAAAATATTTCAAAACAATCCCATGCCTGGATACTGAATATAAGCAGAAATAACTTGCATGCAAAACTTTAACCAAAATTTTTAAGTTAAAAAGGGCAATAATTTGTAACATATTCCATCAAGAGTTATCAACCTGAAAGCTGATACCCCTAAATGTTTAAAGATGTCTCAAATCAATCCCATACCTGGGTATAAGAATTAGCAGAAAGTACCTTGTATGCAAAACTTTTAAACCAAAATTTTTAATTAAAAAAAGGGCCATAAACTGTAATATAAATTTCCATCAAAATTATTACCAAGAAAGTATGATACCCCTAAACGTATTAAAGATGTTTCAAATCAATTCCCCATGCCTGGATACTGAATATTAGCATGAAAGTACCTTGCATGCAAAACCTTTAACCAAAATTTCTAATTAAAAAGGGGGAATAATTTGTAACAAATTCTATCAAGAGTTATCTACCCGAAAGCATGATACCCCAAAATATAAAAGATTTTCAAATCAAAACGCAGCTTGAATACTAATATAAGCATGAAGTATGTTGCATGCAAAACTTTAAACCAAAATTTCTAAGTTAAAAAGGGGCCATAATTCATATTAAATTCAGTCAAGAGTTATCTACCTTGGGTTTTATATGCCCCTAAACATATTCAAAACTTTCAAGTCAATACCATGAATGGTTATTGAGATACAAACTAGATATTAGCTTGCACGCAAAACTTAAACCAAATTTTCTATTGCATGCAAAACTTTAACCAAAATTTCTAAGTTAAAAAGGGCCATAATTCATATTAAATTCAGTCAAGATTTAAATCTACCTTGGTTGTCTGTTGCCCCTGAACATATTTATAAACTTCAAGTCAATCCCATAAATGGTTATTGAGATATAAGGTTGATAGAAAACTTGCACGCAAAACTTTAACCAAAAACTGCAACGCCAACGCCGACGCCGACGCCGGGGTGACTACAAGCCCATTTTACTACGAATAGTCGAGCTAAAAAAAAAAAGAAGAAAAAAAAACACACTAAACTTTACTGTAGGAAATGGAGAAAGTCTCTCCTTTTAAAGTGTTCGAGAGAGATAACTCATGAAAAAAAATTATGAAGGGAGGTAAGAAATAACTTATGTCACATGTCATAACATTTCGATTTGCCCCTGAAATTTTCATTTTTTTGGGCATTTTGTGAAGTTATTTGCGAGGCTTTGATGGAATTGAAAAGTGATTGGTATTATGGGGCGTATACCTTGAATACAAAGAGATTATATTCAGATATGAAATTCCAGTTCATGTTCATACGGCAGGATAAAAAAATTTTTACAGGGCAATGTGAAGTTTGTAAAAAATGCCCCGTCAGAACGCAAAATCCACAGCAATTTTGGGGACACTATAAAAGTGGTGCTTGTACAGGGGATCGACGAGATCAACGTACTTGTTCCACGTGTGGAAAAGTGACAGGTAACTTTTTAAATGGGTTTTTTGTTGGTTTCTTTTTTTTTTTTTTTTAATGCTTTTTTCAAGTTGCATTCCCCATATGAAACAGAAAAAAATATAAGCGTGTATCATAAATGTGTAACCCGGGTTTCAAAGATGAACAATGGGTGTCGATGAAATGAATATTTTAAAATAATCGTGGAATCAGACGATGCACAGAAGTAAATGAGAAAGAAGAAGAAGAAGCCTGTAACATAAATAAGAAACCACAATAAGATATCGTGATGAAAACACAATATGGCAATTGGGATAATTTCATAATCAAAACAATCGCGATAATAAATATCATTTCACAATAAAACGAGTAATTAGATCTGCATAGATCTATAACATAAAATAATTTTTACCAGATCGTGTCTGAAGATTAACACTTTAACATCAACAAAATACATAGTAGCAATATATATATAGAAAGAGACGGTAAATGAAATGGAAATATGGAAGCATCTCGCGACTGTCCTCTCGACCCCAAGACAAAATACAAACTGACGAGGGAAGAACGAGTTTTCAGGGTTGGACGTGAGATTTTGGGGGTTTATCAAGTTGAAAGGATAAAGTGCATGCATTCAAAAGTGACCATTCATCAATATTCACTCACTCATACATGACACTGAGCAGTTGTAAACAGTATTGAGTTAGGCGATAATAAGAACACGATGAGGGTCACACACTACTCGGACAGATACAACTACCGTATATATACACATAAAAACGCGGTATCGCAGGCAAGCATGGCAGTAAATCTAAACTTATTAATTCCAATATATAGACAAAATATAGCATGGGTTACATAGTATCTCGTTATCAATACATTTCCCTTACAGATAAAAAATGAACAAAAAAAATTCTCTGCAAATGACATCTATTTAGAAGTTATATAAACAATAACACACATTTCGAAGGGAAATTCATGTGACCACTTTTTGGCCACTTCATTTTTAAAACTAAAATTTAAAATATTTCCCTTTTTTTATCATTTTCCTTTTTATTATTATGAATGTATTTCAATGAAGTTGAATTACTCAAAAGGGAAAAAAATAAGTTGCTAATAAAAAAACAATGTTTTTAAATTTTTTTAAATTATGATTTTCATCAAAAAAATATCAAGTCATCTTTTCTTTGGGGTCATACCTAAATGTCCCCCCAGTTTCTATAAATAATTTGTGACTTTAACATTTAAACCTGGTAATATTAAATTAAAACAATGGGGTTTATGATAAATTTTTTTTTTCTGGATTTAAAATTTTTAAACATTTGAGTGTCACACCGAAGAGTATTTTTTGGGTTCCTTTCCCTCAAATTTTTCATTTTTTTAATCATTTTTTCTGTTTAAATCGTTTAAAGAATAATTTACACACCAATTAAAACCATATCCAATTGTACAAAAAAATGTTTTACAGAATAGCCTAGTTTTTTTCCCTTTAACGATATCTTTTTAGTTAACATCAAATAACAATTCCTAGTAAATCCATGTTTTAGCATACAAAGAATTTTCATAAATTACACATAAGGACGATGTAAAAAAATTATGTAGGATAGTGACATTTTTTTTTGAAAATTAAAACACATTTGATCAATGTATTTTTTTGTTGTTTAGTTTTTTTGGGGAAATTCGACCCAATTTCGTTTTTGCACGTGCGCATTGTGTAGCAAAGTCAATTCCGTTGGTTTTTATCCACTGCACCGACAAACCGGAAATAAATCACAATTTTAAGTAAATCTCGCAAAAAACAGTTAAACAAAAAAAGCCAAGATTGATTTTTGATCCGAAACCAAACATCGAGAGCTAATTGCATGTACTTAATAAATTTTTTTAAGTAAACGATCTTACCGAAACCCAGTGAAACGATCACTTTGCATACTTTAAATTGTTTCAATGAAAGAAATTTATCTTTCATCTACTTTAACAAGACGATAACACTTTCCCGATACTTGGCTTTTTTTTCTGAGTTTTTTTAGAAAAAAATTTCCTCTGCAAAATAGGTTAGAGTTCATTTTTTGTATAAATTTATATTTAAATTTTACTGTTTTAAACATTTTTTCTAAAAAGGGAAAATTAAAAACATTTATTTTGTACATGATTTAGAAATAAAAAGAAAAAAGAACATTTGTTTAACCCGGGTTTTTTTTTGCATATTATTGTATACTACGCTGTCGTAATTTTTTATGATAGCACAATTTAAGATTGTTTCTTTTTGTAAATAATGGGAAAATTTTTGCTACTGATTTTAATGTAAAAAATATTAGAAAAATGCCCCGTGTTTCGATATAAAATTATCATACCGGGGGAGAAATCTTAAATAACTCGGCAGGGCCCCGTCTTTATAAAATTTTCCCAACCTCGCTAAAAACTTTTATATCAAAAAACCGTACCATTTTTTCTCTCTTTATCGCAGCGACATCAAATTTCTCTTTTTCTCCAGATAGAACAATCAGGATATTTTGCTAATTCCAAGTTTTAAAAAATAAATTTATATTGTTATTTTCCCTTTTCGGCTGAGTATCAAAAATGTGTCTCAAATATTTAACTTGATATTTTCTAAAAGGATTTGGTGTCAAAATTCATGGATAATGTCAAATCGTTTTTTTTCTGAGAGCAATTCGTATTTATCATATTATTTTGTGTATGGGTATTTTCAATCAGTGTTTTATTATATCGGGAAACCAACCGCCGGGTTTCTCTACGTGAATGGCGAAAAAGAAAATAGCATCGCATAGAAGTCTTAAATTCAAGTTTCCAGACGGCATACAAGAGGTTTGTAATAAAAAAAAATGCTTTTTTTTTTTTTGTTTATTTACCGTCGCTGTTTGACGGTGCCCCCAATTTTTTTTTCAAAATTAAATTTATCTGAATCTCTTTATCATGAAAACTTTAAAACAAATTCTACAATGTTTTTTCAGGTTTCCTTCTTTGTCTTATAAAACTGTAGCAATCGCCCTTTAAACGAATGGACAACTTTTAAAGTAAATTTAAAACTTGCTGTTTAAAAATTAAAATAATTTGCATTTAACACTTGTTTCAGGAAATGCGATAAAAAATTTATAAAGCGGTTATTTATTCATTTAAAAAAGACAGTATTACGAAAATTGTGGAAATTTTTTTAAAATGAATTTTTAAATTTGCGTGGAACATGCAAAGATATGTGATTTAAATTTCCTGTAAATAGGTAAGGGACACACTTAATGCAACTTAACATAAAAGTGGCGTAACCCTTTTAAAAACCAGGACTTATAGAAATGAATTTTGAAACTATAAATTTTCCCCCTCAATACATACATTTATAAGAAATGCTAACACTGCTTACTAAAACCTATATTTAAATTTAATGTATTTAAAATGTTTTTTTAAAAATCTTTACTCTCTCATTAAATCCCGATTCAGTTCACGTCCCCCGCCCTTTTGGCCGAGTATTAGAGCGTCTGCCTCGGGAGAAGGTACGGTTATAGCTCCCCTTGCTTGGGCTCAGTAATAAGGGGAGTTCCAGGGCGGGTTGGGCCCCGTGGGGGGATAATGTGACGGGGGGGTATCAGCCCGTCTACGGCGTGACACTGCAGTGGGCAGCACTATATCGTCCAAGTAGACAACGCCCTAATATCGAAATCTGTCCCTGGGACTTAAACCCCAAAAAACAAACTGTCACGTTTCTAGGGGAAAGTAGTTGATCAGGGAGCATCCTCTCACCGATAACTTTATTTTCTAGAAGATTTTGGGATACTGTTTTTCATTTTTAAACCAAAACACATGTATTTCCTTATGAATGAAAAAATCCCAAAACAACGTTCGAATTTCAGTTAAGTGGGTTTTTCGATGAAGGGTTTCTGTTAAAAAAATTATGTATCTGTCTTCTACATAAAAAAAAAAAAATTTTTTAAAAAGTAAAGTTAAAGAAACAGCAGGAGATTGTAAAAGCAAATTTTTGCTAGAATTAAAAACATTCGCTTTTAAAAAATTGTTTCTTTTCATTAATCTTGTGCAAAAGGCATTTCAACCCACCGGGAAAACATATAAAGGAGACACACTGACCTGCCGCTTATCGCTTAGCAATAGTGAAAGACGCTACGGGGGTTGAAGCGGCTTTTTACCGGAAGCTCGTCTTAGGATAGAACAGGGCAAATTTTATCCCCAAAATCGAATGTACCAAGGAAAATTAGTGAGTAACTATTTTTGCGTTTTTGAAAATTAAAATTTTTTCAAATAAGCGAAATAAGGTTGAAGTTTGATAAAACTGATTAAGGAATACGTTTTCTGAAAACGGAAGTTAAGTATATTTTGCTGTTGCATGAGTTTATCAGGGTTATTACTTCTTAGAATATTACTTTGTGATACACTTACATATCAAGTAATATTTGTATGCGACAATTTGTTATTGGAAGGACACATTTTGAGACAGGCACAACTCGTGTATGAAACCACTCTGGCACTGGGTTTGGATTTACTGACTGTCGACATACAGAAATGCGCACACTTACAAATAAATCAAAACCTGTATTTGGCAGGGGTTGATAGCTATCGGGAATGTATCATTCAGTCCATTATTCGCCTTGCCACTTGTTTTGGAAAACATGTCCAGATATATGTGCACCTTTTAATTTCGTGCATGTTATACAGCATTCACAATTAAAACAAAATGTTACTTTGAACATGTGTTCAAATAATATTTTTCACCATTATTTATAAAATGAATATCTTCAAATTAGCTTCACATATTTAACAGAAAAGTTTAAATAATATAATTGTATTTGACGCTAAACAAGACTGTTTTTATTTTTGGTCAAAAACGTTAATGTAATCATGGCTATGCACTATGCTTTGGGATAAAGTAGGAAGGGATTTTGACGATATTATTTACGCAATAAGTGAGAAGGGTGGCTGCATAAAAACCAGTTCAAGGGCCATAACTCTTCATATACATACTTTAACCTTTATGTTTCATTTGTTTCAGCATGGAGGGCGGGTACGTAAAAAACTTTTCTTTTATGTTCATTTGAACATTTTTATAGTCTGTATATAACATATGTTTGGAAGGCGAAAGCTCTCGGCCTTAGTATGGCCGTTAAACTAAATAATGCCTTACTTTTATGGTGGCTCATGTTGTGTAGTTCTTAAGGGCAAGACAATGTCATCGTAAATTGTATTTGCATATATGAATGCTGCATACAGCCAAACCTGTCTTAAGCGGTCAATCAAGAGGACAATAGAAAGTGACCGTTTAATAGAGGTGGCTGCTAAAATGAAGGTTTAAACACATAACAAATGTTAGTTTGGTAGTATCAAAAATACAGGTGGCCCCTACATACAGGTTCATGTATTATATTTTCATATTTATGCATTTTATTGTCACATCATCAAGTTGGCCAAGTGGTTAGAGCGTCCGCATCGGGAGCGGGAGGTCATGGGTTTGATCACGAGCCGCGAAATACCATAGTCATAAAAAATGTTACTGTATAGTTACCTTGCTTGGCGCTAAGCATATAAGGGAAATTCCAGGACTGGTTTGTCTAGTGTCAGAATAATGTGACTGGGTGTGGTATCATGCCACATGCATGTCTACGGCGTGATACTGCAGTATGGCAGCACAATATCTGTATCAAGTTGACATAGTCTTCAAATGACCGAAATACTGTCGACGGGACGTTAAACTCCACCAAACAAACAACATCATACACAATCACATTATTCTTATATCAGGCCAACCAGCATCAAAGAAGTCCGGTTATTGTCAGGCATTACCAGTACAATCAAATCTCCAATCCTTGCATGTCGCGACCAGGAAAAAATCCGTGATACTTGCCCATGAGTAAATACATGAACATGTACAGCCTGTGTATCTAATTGAGATATTTTTCTTTTCTTTCTTGCAGGTATCCGTAAGTATCAATAATTTCTGTATTTGTCTGGATTATGATCATTTTCATTCCATTTTAATTTAAAAAAAATGTTAAACTCTGCTGAATGAAAAGTACATGTAAATCCAAATTTTCAAAAAAAAAATGTTAAACTCTGCTGAATATCCAAATTTAAAAAAAAAAAAATAAAAAAAATCACATTATAAACATGATATTTCCTGATCTTGTATACCGTTGGATATATTGTTGAACATGTTTTATACAGCTAACACTTAGGTTTAGCTATAAATAAAAGATATCACACAAGATTACTGTTATTGAAGCTGATTTTATTTCATTTAGAAATAAAAAAATAGTTATGTAGCAATTCTCTTCAATATAACTACGTCATAAACAAATGAACGTGCATGTGTTTAGAGTAATAATAAAATTCCATAATATTGTTTACTATTCATTTAAAGGAATATCTAACTAGTGTTAAATAATGTTTTAATATATAATTTATATTTTCGACATATTTGAATTTGGTTTTACATTTAATGTGACGTAATACCAAGCACGTATAAATATGCTGACATCAGACCAACTAGTCTTGAAAAACCCTGGCAGTGACCTTGATAACTTTAAAGTAGTGCATACGCCGTTGGTATGTCGCGATCTGGGATCAAATCGGCGACCTCTTATCATTGGGATAACTCAATACGCAGGGACGGTAGGTTATAATATTTAAATGCTTTCAAAAGAGAGAATATATACAGTGCATCTTTTTAAAAATATGTTCTTCTCTTGTTTTACAGGGCTTGGTAAGTATTATTTACTTCTGTATTTGTATCCACTTAATGCTACCGATCATTCCACATTCATTTAGATTTTTCTAACACAAGAATACAATTTAAAACCTGTGTATTTCCATTTTAAAGAAGCTGCCTATTCAATATGAATACGTTAAGATAACTTTGTCATATCTTATAAATCAACAATATAATTATGGAATTCCCTGGTTGAATACTTTCGATAAAAAGGTCACAGAGCATGGTATTTCTTGTGTTTTGTGTCATTGGGACACATGCACCTGCATCTACATTTTTAAATGTTTTCTATATCTCTATTAAATGTCTTAAGCGGTCAGTCAGGGAACAAGAGAGAGTGACCGCTAACAGAAGTGGCAGCTAAATAAAGACTAAATTTACATATCAAAAATTCTACAGTTTGGTAATATTTAAATTGTCCGCTACAAGTATATGCAGGTTGACCACTTAATATTAGGTGACCGCTTAATATATGTGACCGCTTAATATAGGTGATCGCTTAAACAGGTTCAACTGTATTTTTATCAGTAGTTGTTGGAGTTTTCCATCCTTGAGACAGTATATCAGTCATATAATGACGTCCTGCATCTTACACGTCGAAAAATACCCCAAGTACCCGGGGAGAATCTAAGAAATACAGCAAGTCAGCTGGAAGACTTCCTCACATGAAAAATATCGAGGTAAACTGCAAGGACTCGAACCACCACCGTATTGGGGAATCAGGAACCGCAACAAATCGAATCGTCAATAATCATTTGTTCACGGAAGCCCTTTTATCAGTAAGTTACATGTAATATCTAAAATTGTTTTATTTTCCATTCCAGGTACCACGTAAGTGAAACTGAATTTTTATCCTTTAATCTGTTTTGATGATGATGATGTTGATGATAATGATGATGATGTTGATGTTGATGATGTTGATGATGTTGATGTTGATGAGATGTTGATGATGATGATGATGATGATGATGATGATGATGATGTTGATGATGATGACGTTGATGATGATGGGTGATGATGATGATGGTTTATGTTGTTGATGATGATGATGATGATGTAGTCAATAAAATCATATTTTCCAGTAAAGATTTGTGACTATTAATTATGCACCTTCCGTCTATAGTAGTATTGTATAAAATGGATGTTGCAGACTTTCAAATCATTAATTGTAAAACGATTAAAGAACTTTAAAAAATAATGATATATTTATATTGAAAATACAGTTGGTAGCTCAATACGCAATAAATTTATATTGATATTAATGGTGTTGAAAATCAGTTTAGAAATCATATATCTACCAGACCTTGTCCCAAGGGATAAATTAAGTTCTATTTTACCTTTAAGTCTCAAACTTCATGTTTGGGTTTTTGCTCATGATTAGTAGATGACCCCTATTGATTTTGGTGTCATTAACCTCAAAGGTAAAGGGTCCCCTGTTGTGTATGTATAATACCAAGACCTTGTCCGAGGATACTTGAAGTTCTTTTTGGGACCTTTAAGTCTCAAACTTCATGTGGTTGTTGCTTAATGATTAGTAGATGACCCCTATCAATATTGGTGTCAATATCTCAAAGGTCAAGGCCCACAAGGTTGCATTTGTATATATGTTTGATGACTTGGCCTTGTCCAAATAAATTTTTAGTCCTTTTTTCAGACTATATGTGGTTGTTCCTTTAATGAGTAGATGACCTCTATTGATTTGGGTGTCAACATCCAAAGGGCAAGTTCACAATGTCACATTTTTGATATATTTTCATTATATAAATGTCTTGCCCAGTGATAACTTCTATTTTATTTTTATCTCTAAGGTCCGAACCTCATGTAGTTGTTGCTTAAATGAGAAAACCCTGTTTTCAAATTAATAAGGTTTTTGGGTTCTTCTAAATATTTTGTACGATTTAACCCCTGTCGACTAATAACTCAAAAGCTCATTGTGTCTGGTTTTATTTCAGTAAATGTTTAGTTTTCCCCAAATTTTTGCACATTATATTTTCACTCAAATTTTTTGAAGTTTGAGAATTTTTGTGACAAGCCAACATTATGAAGGCAAACTCCTTGCATGTAATTTTAGCTATATACATATTATGGCATATGAGGGCATATATGTTTCACAAACATTTCTTGTTTATTAAATATCTTTGTCAGCGATACATGTATAAGTTGTTTCAGATCTCTACCTGGGTTTGGTCTGTTTCATTTTTTAGCCTTCAACTTAACCCTTTCCCTCATATAGACTCATTTTGACGCACTCATTTGGTACCACATAAAGCCTGATCTGCAGAAAACCACAGTTAAACCTTTTCAAATTTTATTGTAAAATCCTCATTTCCAGACCACTGAGGAGCAGCGAACAGCATAAAAACCTGATCAGCCTGCGAGTTACTCGCAGGCTGATCTGGTTTTATGCTGTTCGCATAGGTTTTTTCATGGTGTCCTTTCTATGAGGGAAAGGGTTTAATCAAGACTGTTTGAAATGGTAACAGTAATTGGGGACAAAGCGGTTTTTTTTGGGAAAATTCATCATCTTCAAAGATAGCCCTTGTTTTCATAGCGGTTTCTTTTTTTTTTCGCACATAGGTGCCTTAGACTGTAGCGAAATATAAAAGGGGGCGAGGTGTTAACATGTTCGTTTTAGAGATTTTGCTAATATGGTTAAACATCAGTTTTTTCTAATATTTGAAAAAAGAAAGATTTCATTTCTTAAATACTTAAATAACGAATATATTTTAAAAATATTTTATCATAATCTTTTTTTTATAATTTAAACGTTACATGTGAAAATTCTGTTAAAAAGGCATGGAACATACAGCACTAGCATACAGTCTCTGTTGTGCCAGGACCAAAATGTAAAACAATGTTTATCCC
>CM037782.1:19616706-19651574 GCA_021229015.1 Solen grandis
TTTTTGTGGTGATAAATACAATTAGGGGTGAAAATTACAAACGTTGCCCCGGATGATTAAAGTGGATAAGGAAAATAAATTTTTAAAATTCGGGGTTTTTGAGATCCGGAAGAGTTTCATTTTTTAGAGTGACTTTACAAATCCGTCAACAAACGCACCATTTTATTTTCCCTCGAAAATGTTTGATGGATACGTAAGGAAAAGGAAAAACGCTCTTTCGATTTTTTATTCTGAAAATCATTTGTGACAAACTTAAGCTGAAAATAAAAACGCAAAAAATGTTAGATGATAATTGGTAAAAATTAACCATGTGTTTTAAATGAAAAAACTATGAACAATGATTTGTGTCGTTAAAGGCGTTTTTTAGTAACGTTACATTTTATTTTTTTTAAAGTCCTTTGAATAATAGAGATGTTAAATTTTAGTAAAACAATAATCCCACAAAATTATTATACGATTTTAAACCATTAATAAAACTTTTCGGAATAAAAATAAAAATGCAATAATCCCACACACATAAAACGTAGAGTAATGCCTATATGCTACATCAAAATTCCATTCATAACAATGGAAAATAAACCATAATATAAGAACAACATCAAAGAGTAAAACCCCCTGTAAACCGCACACCTCTAAAAACCCGGACATTTCAGGGGGTCCGGGCACTATGCTTTTAGAGATTCCCACTGTAATTACTAATTACGAAATAAAAAGATGACAAATATAACTACTTGAAAGAAACATGTATGACTTCCCGTATGTATTTGTAGATTGATAAAAAATCACCAAGACATACAACGCTAAAACACTCTCGAAAGATACCCATTAAGTAAACACTTGCAATTTTCATCGAATTTAGAAATACTTACAGGGCAAGCGCCGTATAATTTTTACACAAATTTTTATTGCCTAAAAATTTTCATTATTTTTACAATAAAAAACTGCAGTTCTTTTCCAAATTTCATTTCAAAATAATAGCCCCTGAACTTTTGGGTTGAATTTATACGATTTTTTTTTGATTTTTTTTTTGATAGTACCCTATGAAGAAGATAGGCAGATGGTGTCGAAATAAATAATATAGGTCGTATGACGCGTTTTAAAGAATTGCAAAAGTTTTTGGGGAAAATTTTTTATTAAAATTTTCAACAGTTACTTCGAATGCTTTATAAAAATGACATGTGATGCATGTATGTATACTTTTTCCCTATTTTTCTTTGCATTTCTGTTAACGGTTTCAAAATGACAATTGTGTATCTAAATGGTATGTGCTTTGGGTATTAAAAGGCAGTATTTAAGACCCCGGTGCAACTACCAAATAATACTTACAAAAGAGAAGAGCAAGCATGATGTATTATATGAAAATAGCACTGTAGCATTTTTTTTTTAGTTCATAGTGCTAAGCTCGTGCCTTTCTCCAAATAAAAGGCAAAAATATACTTTTAAAATTTGTATATTCATTGCAATTGACGCAGTTTTTAAAAATGGCTCTTACGCAACGCAAAGTTTTTAAAACCATAATTTATTTGCAAGATAAAAAAATTTTGCCCGAAAATCAAAAGCGTTTGCATTAAAAACAACTCAAATGAAATGCAGCAAGACTATTGCATAACTACAAAATGTAAATAGGTAATCAGCTTACATTTGATTTGTATCGTGAATTCTGGGTCGAAAAAAAACACACCAAGAAATGGTTAAACCTATAAAAAATAACAGCTTAATGTTATTATTGATTTCTTATAAAAACGATTACTTCCAGCTATACAGGGAAAACATGGAGGTGCCGGGGGTCCAGGGGTAGGACTCACTACGGACCTCGAGGGTGCCTGGGTGGTTGGACCATACTTCCTATCGGAATTTTTAGAATTTTTTCCCCCTCTACCCCAAAGGGGGTTTGGTCCCACGACTCTTTAAAGTTACTACCACGGTCCACGCGTTTGTTAAAAGGGTTACTAGACAGAAAGAAAAGGCAGGGACGGGGGAAAAAAGAAAAAAATGGTGAAGTGCGGAAATGCTAAGCAAACCCAAAATGATTTCCTGCTTTAGTTTGGTTAATGGGAACACATTCCCCAAGTCTTACCAACCATCTCGGAAATCTTTTTTGACGGGTAGTATTTTCACTTCCATCAAAATACTAAATGACCATTTCAGGGAGGAAAACTTTAAAACAATATGTAACCTTAGAGTTGACAACAGGTTCTAAACATTTTTAAATTGCAATTCAAATTATAATTATTTTTATTAATTCTACTGTATCTAATGTTCCAGATTTTTCAACTAAGAAAATCTGAAAGCTATGCAGAATTGACCGTAATAAATATATAATTACCAAAAATGTATAGCCTCCTATTTCTAAATATTAAAGTATGCATTATGTTTTCTTTCAATTTACTTACATGTTGTAGTTATAAAAGCAAATCAGTAATGGGCACCGATATTCAAGTTGGGCCATGCACAATTCACAATAATGAAAATCAAGTAAACGATCTCGTAAAACTTCATCATGCAGTAAAAAAAGTGAGTCTCCGCCTAGGGCTAAGGATCTGACCCTCAATGCCGTGATCAAGCCCTAGGTTGAATGTACAAGTCAGCTCTGTACATTATTAAAGACAAACATGAGGTCATTCTACCGATAAGGTCCATTCCCTATAGATATGATGTCATTCTAAATAAAAGTCATTATGTCATACTATAATCCAAAATGGCCACCACGCATGCGAAATTTACACCACATAAGAAATAAATGGCCGCCTTCAACAGGGCCATACACGTCATCCCCTAAGATGCTTAATGCAAATGAGTACTAAAAATAGTAAAAAAGATTACTAAAAATAAAAAAATAGGTCAACAAATGGCGCCGTTTGTTTGTGCGCAAAGCGACGACCTTACTACTTCATTTAAAATTTTAGTTTTTTTCACATGCGGATTGTGACTTTAGTTGCACGTTTATTACATTAAGATGAGAAAAGTATCCAGGATTGGATCAGCAAGATTGAATATTGATCTTGTGAAGGTGACAAAATATGATTTGAATATAAATGCAGTAAAAGGTCAAAAAATGCACTAAATCTAAGTGTTTATACAATATATGATTATACAGCTGGCTTGCGGTAGGTCGGTGGTTTACCCGGATGCCTCCACCTGTAATTAGCTGGACGTCGCTATATGACTGAAATACTGTCGAAGTGCGGTTTAACTCAAATAGTCAAGTCAAGTTGTTTTACTAACATGGAATATGGATTTTACTATTGCTCCTAAATTCAATTAAATCCTTGATTTTAATCTCTTAAAATATTGGGACTGGTCTAGACAGATATCCTTTTTTAAATATCGACATGGTATATCAGAGATTACTGTTTAGTCTTACGCTTGAAATGCATCCTAAAAAAATTTAAACCTCCAGTTTTATATAAAAAGCAAAGCGTATTGTTGACTGAATAAATCTATCGACTACAAGTATTGTGTGCACTTGTAAACCAACAAGTGAGTCTATTGCACTGGAAACGGCGTAATACTCGTAAATACATATACATTGAACGTCTTTTGTACACTTTTGCTGAGTATACATTACATTTTCTGTACTATATCAAGTTGGACATAGTATTGCTACTACTACTATTCGCTGGTGCTGCCACTACTAACTAATAATACTGATAAGAGTTATGTAGCCGCCAGTAAGCACGTGGTCCAGCACGTAGTCCAGCACGTAGTCAGGGGTCTGTTTCAATCAACTTTTCCCCTCGATCAGACCTTAATTACCGTCCTAACCTTGTCCAACACTTGTTAAAACAAAAAATCATTTATTTTTTCAAAACAAAACTACGTGCAATCTCTAGATTAAAGTTTTTGAATTTTACTCCGACTATTTCACGAAAGAACGTTCTATTTTGGCTCTTTACCATGAAGAGCTTTTCTATTTTATTAAGAAGGATCAATGGTCTGCGCATGCGTAGGAAAACCACGCCTACCTCTGAAAAATAATGTCGCTAGTATTTTCAAGTACTCCCTTCGTTGTTTGTTCGTTTTCGCGTGCAGAAGGCAGAACTAAAACGATATCTGTTTTATTTTTAACACTCTGCAAAATAATTTACTACTGATCGTCTGATTTTAACGAGTGTTATGAAGGTAAACACGGACATAATTAAAAAATATACAAGAAAAAATACGTAAGGTATAATTTTAGAGTGGATTAAAGACTTTAGCAATTTTCCCTTTAAAATTTCTGACGGGTTGTTAGTCATAAATAATTTTAGGTTCAATACAGTCATTTGTAGCTTTTAAATCATGGGATAAATGTTAAAAATAAAAACCCTTTTAGACTTCATTTTTATCCAGCCTATTCATTTAATACAGGTAACTGCCCGCTTTTTTTGTCCTCACTGCTGTTTCAGTACGGACTGTCATTGATGATAATGATGTAACCTGGAACTACATAGCTTTCATCAGTGGACTCCAATCGTCATAGGATGTTTCACCCCTTCTCACTAAAAATCCTCTGGTTAGCGGGTCGGGCATGAAAACTTCACTACCGTGGTTGTCAGTTCCAGATGGCTCTCCTTCCTGCACCATAGTCAAAAATGTCGTTCTGCAGTCTCAGCCAACTTCCTGATTCTGCCTTCTCTTGTCTCATACACAATCCTCTGGAACAGTCTCCAGCGATGGGGGGAAGAAACCTCTGGTTCCTACCTCAACTAGAAACCCCAGGCACCCCATCCTTTGAGGGCATGCTTCAATTAAGTTGTCATACTATGCTTTCTCCCAGGTTACTGTCAGTTAGCCCTTGATAAATTTCTTTAAGTCTTCAGACCACATCACGTTTGTCTGGTCTTAATTTTTGTGTGGAAACTTTCAGAAAGACAGTTTTCGTCAAGATCTGCCTCATCCTCCCATGATTTGCCTAATGTAGGAGACAAACCGAGCTGGAGTTGAGTTTGTGCCTTCCCCCATTCACAAACTGGATGAAGAGGGAACCTTGTCGTTCGGGCCCCGTTTCTGCTTCATTTTTCTCAAGACTGTCTGCCAGAGCATACCCTGCGTTCTTTTCGTTTTCCATGTGTTTGCGTCTTTTCGAAATAAAGTTCAATCCATTCACCAAGTTTCTGACCTCTTCGGCAATAGATTACTCATTATGTTACGAAAATTTTCAAAAACGCCACTAACGTCCAGTTCCAGTTTTCATTTGCAATAAATAATATATTAAAGGTTTATGAACAATTTGGTTAATAGTTGGCCGTTTTGTCATTTAACGCAAGTTAAAAATGAATACATGTATTATTCATTGTAACGTATATGCCATTTTACTATCCCTTTAATAGAAAAAGCTAGCTCTATCAATCCTCATTCAATACATTGTCTGATACGGGTAAACTGTCATTTATTCTACCTCAAAGAAACACTGAGTAGGAATAAGTGCCAAAACCTGTAACAGTATTCTTGATACCAAAATGTTTTTTTGTATTAAGTAATGTATTTTTTTTCTTTAATATAGTGTTGGGTTTTACCTTTTAACTAAGGCAAATGCTAATCAGTTCATTTAAATGTCTGACAGAAATTATAATCGTTTATTTACATGCATTTCTTTTTTGACACTTTCAGTTTTTTATCTAAATTATAATATTAAGTAGTTTTATACAAGGATTAGCATCTGTTTCTAGTTTCGTATCATGTACATATGTATATGTTCTGTGTGAAAGATATTATTTGTCTCTTGTAATCCTTTTGAGTGACTTTGTACATTTAAAAATGACCATTGTATGCTTATATGTATTGTTTATACATAGATGAGACATTAATAAACAATTTAAAAACTTAAATCCTCGTAAACAATGATGAATACTGTGCGAAAGAAGGAAAATAATCGGCTCTTTCTGGTATTTATCTGTAAGATGCATTTTGTGACAAACTTAAATTGAGTAGAAAAATACGGCCAAAATAAATCGGATGATAATTGGTGACAAGTAAATATGTATAGTAGATATTGCTTTAGTATGCAAGTTATAAAGGTGTTTTTACGTCCTATTTGAATAAGAGAGATATTGCATTTAGTATCAAAAAATATATACCCACTAAAATTAATTATAACCCATTAATAGAATCATTTTGGGATAAATATAACAAATGCAAAAAATACATGTACCAAAAACCCACTATAAGTGTATAGTGGGTTTCGATATACTTGCGTCTGTTTTGGTAGGTGTTATCCCCCTTGTTCTGGGTTCGCCATTACTCATCAAACAAAACCCAATTTCAATAAAATTAATTTGGCAAAGGTTGTTCCTTTTATTTTTGGCGACACACATAAATGGCGTAGAATAATCCCCAATATGCCTACAAATAAATTTTCTTTTAAATAAAAGTTGGAACAATACCAAAACATAATAAAAAGCATTTAAAAGGAAAAACCCGCTGAAAACCCCGCACACCTCTGAAAACAGACATTTCAGCTGGTCCGGGTAAAAGATTCCACGTACCATTAATACTGTGAAATCTTTTTTTTAGGGGGACCTAATTTTCGTCGTTTCTGGGGGGTTATTCACAAATATTAATCCCACAAAATGTGTCTCTGTATGACCTAAACGTTTTCTAGAACAAGATCCATGAAAAAATTTACCCACGAAATTCCCTTGGGTACAAAATAAATGAGAACTAGTTTTTCATTCGTTGATACATATAGGACTTTCGCTAAATTGAAAAATTTTAAGATTTTTTTCCGTTAGAAAACTTATTTTAAATTTCCTACCTTTTACTTTTTTTTTTTTTTCGTATGGATTTCTTTTAGTTTGACGTACATGACGTCACAGGGTGCTAAAAATTCGTTTTTCAAAAACGCTACTTTTTGTCGTAACCTGAATTTTTTATTATTCTGAACAACTGGCACAGTCGAAATTATTGCCCTAAAAGAAAATTAAGAAGTTGCTTATGACGTCACATGACGTCTATGAGTCAGGACCCAATTACGTAGAAATTCTGCAGAACTGCAAACGTGAAGTTTCAACTTTTTTATCCATCCTGAAACTCTTTAATCCAAAATGAAATTTTCGGTCCATGTTCGAAACTTATTCAGCCACAGAAATTCGTCTTTTGGAATTTTGGTTGGGACAGGTATGCAACCTTTGATTTAAAGTCCACTGTGAAAATTTTTAAGAAATTCCGACAAAATGACACTGTAGAGCGCGAAAACCATTTTTTACATTTTTAGCTGTGACGTCATATGGCGTCATGGGGCGAAGATCTTTTTTTAAAAGCGAATACTTTACTGAGATCGAAATTTTCATTATTCGAAAAACGGCTCATGCGAAATCATTCCCTAAAATGAAAAATTAAGAAATAGCTTATGCTCACATGAGTCATATACTCAGGGCTCAAAATACCTAGAAATTTGCAGAACGCAAACGTGAAGTTTAACCCTTTTTTCTCATCCCAACTCTTTAAAACCCAAAATGAAATTTTTTTGGGCCCATGTTCGAATCTTTTTTTTTTAGCCCAGAAAATTTGGGCCTTTCGGAAATTTTTGGTTTCTGACAAAATATTCACACCTTTGTTTCAAATTACCATCTTGGAAAATTTTAAGAAAACCCGACCATAAATGACGGCTGTAGAGCGCGAAAACCTTTTTTCCACTTTTTTAGCTGTGACTCTTTGGGGGACGCTAGGTCTGAAGTGCTTTTTTTTTCAAAGCGCATACATTACTGCATAACTTGAAATTTTCTTTTTCGAAAAACGGGCTTCATGCAAATTTTTTGCCCAAAAATGAAAATTAAGAAGTAGCTTATACGTCATATGCGTCGGGACTAAAAATTCCGTAGAAATTTGCAAAAACTGCAAACTGTTATTTTTTAAAACTTTTATCTCATCCTAAAGCCTTTAATCCCTAAAATGAAATTTTTGGTCCTATTTTCGAATCTTATTTCAGCCACAGAATTCGGCCTTCGGAATTTCGGTTAGCTGCAGAAATACCCCTTAGTTTCAAGATGTACAATCTGTAAAAATTTGAAGAATCCGACCATAAATGACAGCTGTAGAGCGCGAACACCATTTTTCACTTTTTTTTAGCTGTGACGTCATGTGACTCATAGGTGCTAAAAGATGCTATTTTTCAAAACGTTAATGTACTGTAAAAATCTGAAAATTTTTTATTTTTGAACAATGGCCTCTGTCGAAATCATTCCCCTAAAAAAAAAAATTAAAAAGTTGGTTATGACTCACGACGTCATTTGACGTCGGGATCAAAAACCCGTAGAAATTATGAGAACTGCAAACTGGTTATTTAAATTTTCATTTCCTGAAGCTCTTTAATCCAAAAATAAAATTTTCGGTCCAGTTCGAATCTTTTTAAAGCCCAAACTTGGTCTTTCGGAATTTGGGTTTAGCTAAAGGGTATGCACCCCTTGGGTTCACAAGCCCCTTGTAAAAATTTTGAAGAAAACGCCCATAAATGAGGCTGAGAGCGCGAAACCATTTTTCCTTTTTTTAGCGTGACTCAGTACGTCATAGGGTGCTGAAGTGCTTTTGTTCAAAAGCGCATACATTACGTCATAACTCTGAAATTTTTCATTTTTCTAAAACAAGGGTTTTCATGTCATTTTTTTGCCCAAAAATGAAAATTAAGAAGTAGTTTGACGTCCTGCGTCATATACGTCAGGCCAAAAATATACGTAGAAATTCTGCGAACTGCAAACTGTGAAAGTTTCAACTTTCTATCTCATCCTGAAGTTTTTTAAATTTCTAAATAAAATTTTCGGCCCTAGGGTTCGAATCTTATTTCACCCCACTGGAACTTGGGGCTTCATAATTTGGGGTTGCTGACAAATAATGCACAACTAAAAATTTTAATATACACTTTCTTTTAAATTTGAGAAAATGGGTTAATAACCAATGGCGAAACCCCGCGAAAAAAATTTTGTATTTTTTTTTCCGGGCTATAAACGTCAAAATAAACGTCACAAAATATTGGGAAACAATGGCAAAAATGGGAAAGGGACTCTTTTTAAAGCTGATCACAAAAACCCTTTTAAAAGACTCTATCTCAATTGTAACCTTTTTTAATTAAAACCTCAAAAGGGGGAAAAAAAAAAGAATAATAATAAGAAAAATTTAAAAAACATAAAAACCCCCAATAAAAAAACCCTAAAAAAAAACATAAACAACCCCAATGGGATTTTTGCCAAAAGGCGGAAAGTCCAAAAAAAAAACAGAAACAAACCCAATAGGATTTCGGGCGAAAGGGCAAAAAGCCCAATAAACAAAACAAACCCTTTTGGGACTTTCTGCTTTAGGCAAAAGTCCTAATGAAAACAATGATGGGGACTTTTGCAAACATTAAAAAAATATAAAGTTTTAAATTTCCCCGTTAGAAAGTTAATATTTTTTAAAATTCCCTCCCTTTTATTTTTTTTTTTTCGTATGGACTTCTCATGCAAAAACTTTTTGAAATAACCATTTTTCCAAAAATAAAAAAGTAACTGGGTTGCAAGCAACATTTTGGGGCCCCTACCGGTGGGTGCAAAATTTTTTCCTTTAAACCACAGAACCCAAAAATTTTTGGGGCCAAAAAAAACCCAAGTTTTTGGGTTAAAGAAAAGTAAGGGAATATTTAAGTTATGTCCATTTAAGCAAGCATTAAAAAGGGGGGGAGTTTTTTGTCTTGCGGTCCCCACTATAAAATTTTCATGCAAGCAAGACAGATGCAAGAAATAGAATTAATAATAGTTAGTTTGCCTGACCCCAAATGTTTTTTTTTAGTCTTTAGTTTTTTGAGAAAAATGAGAACTTTCCCTCTGAAAACACCCCCTGACTATTTTACATGCCTTTATAAAATTTATTAAAAAAAGTTATCGCGGCCCGCGTGATCCATTTTTTGCCAAAATTTTCACTTTTTCCGTTTCCTTTAGAAACCACAATTTTTAGTAAAAGAAAAAAATTTAAAAAATGTTTGTGCATAATCCCCATATTGCCATCTATCATTTCCCAAGTTTCTTTCGAGTTAGCTTGCTTGGGTTATAAATTTTCAGGGGCCCCCATTTTTCCCTTTTTTTCACAATTTCCATTAACTTTGCAACAAAAAATTTTATTTTAAAGGGAAAAAAAATAAAACAACGTGCATAATCGACAAAATTTCCCAAACTATTTCCAAGAAAAGTTTAATCAATTTGGGCTTGCATAAAAAAAAAGTTATCGGGGGATCCTTTTTTGCCATTTTTTCCCCTTTTTCCCGGGTTCCCCTGCAACCAATTTTAGCCCGAATAAAAAAAAAAAAAACAATGTGCATAATCAACACTTTTGCCATTAGTCAAAAACCCAATTTTTCCCATAAATTTTAGTTTGCTTAGTTAAAAAGTTATCGGGGGACCCCTATTTTTCCCAAAATTTTCACTATTTCCTTTTCCAAAGAAAACCAAAATTTTTAGTCGAATAAAAAAAAAAAAAAAACAAGTGCAAAATCAACACTTGGGCTATCTGCCCAAAAACCCAAGTTTCATCAAGTTACTTGCTTAGTTATTAATTATCGGGGGACCGATTTGAGCAAAAACAGACGGACGGACAAGACGGAGGGAAAACCCCCTATAGTCCTCCCCGGTGGGGAACCCCGGTTTTTTTTTTTTTGGGGGGACTAAAAAAATCTTTTTTTTGGGAAAAAGCTTTTTTAAATTTGGGCCAAATTTTTACTTTTTAAAGGTCCCCAAAAAAAATGGCCTTAAAATTCCATTGTAGCATTTTGGGGTCAAAGTTTTTTAGGTATTAAAATATAAAAATTAAATTTAAAACCCTTTTAAATTCTGTTTTTCCCTTTTTTTTTTCATTTAAAGTCGGGGGAAATAAAATAGAAATTTGGCCCCATGAAATTAAAAATGTGACGCGTGTTTTCTGGAAAAATTCAAAAAAAACATTTGGTACATACGATCGAGACGACTGTATTAAAACAAATTTACAAAATTTTTTGCGCTTTTAGCTAATGCCTGGCACGGGGACTTGCTCCCAAAACACACAAAACACCAAAACACCAAAAACCAACACTGTATTTACCTACAAAAAGGGGTGGACATCTTTTCGGGGGTCACTCGCTTAAAACTCCTTTTTTTAAAAAATCATTCAAAAAAAGTATGAAGTTAACTAGGGGAATCACTCAAATATATATTTCTCTATCAAAATATAAAAAAATCGTCGGGGAAAATAACCCTCCTTTGAAATTTTTTAATTTTTTTTGGAAATTTATTTTGCAACCGAGAAAAGGACAAAAACCTGGCCCGGGCAGCGAAAGTCTTTTGGGGTTAAATTCTTTTTTTTAACGCTGCGAAATTGGTCGCGATATGCGATTTTTTTCCCCGCAATCTGTAAAACCCGTTAGATTTAAATTATTAAAGGGCGACTATTCGGGGTTAAAAGAAAAAAAAAAAAACCGGGTAGGGAAAATCACTTTTTCCCTTGGGTAATTTTTTGTTGAAAATAAATTTTTTTAAAGATTAGATATAAATTACTTGTCTGTGAGTGTGTGTTTTTAAAAATTGAAATAAATATCACGGGATTTGAAGCAGTAAAATTTTTAGTATTCCGTATATATAAGAAAAAATATGTTTTGTATGAATGGAGAAACATTATTTTCAGAATTTTTTTTAAATTACTGAACTTAAATCCCGGGTGTTTATTTATTTAAATTTTAAAAAACAAGCGGGCCCAATTAAATTACATTGTACTATAAATATATTTTCACATATTTTACTTTTTCAAAAAATTTGGGATTTACTTTTTAAAAACATTTATGATAGGGGAAACAAAAAAGTCGGGAAATTGAAATGTTTAAACAACGGTCCAAATGACATGGGGTCAAAACGCTCAAAGGTTTTTGGGGTTAACAAATGCGGGCAACTGATATTAAATAATACGTAAAAAAATGATTTGAAAAAACTTTTAAATCATTGTAAACTTTTTTAATTTTTTTGTTTTTTTTCTTTTTAACGTCCCCCCGCCAGAAATTTCAGTCATTTGGAGACGATGTCTATTTAATGCATTTTATAGTGCTCCCAAAAACTGCATTTAACAGGGCGTAGACAGTGGCTTTGAAAATCACCCCCAAATCCCTTTATCCTGTCCGGGCCCAAACCCATCCTGCAATTTCCCCTTTTATATGCTAAGTGTAAAGAAAGGGAGCTATAACAGTACCATTTTTTACGATTTTGGTATCAAACCCCACGCCCCCCGTTTCTCGAGGGGGACGCTTAAACACTGGGCCCCGGGGGAACGGTACACCTTTTTAGCTAGAATATAAAATTTGATTTTAAGAAAAAATTTTTTTTTTTTCCAATTTAAAATGACAAATACATATCTGAAAAATTTACATTTTCCAAAAAATGTTAAATTTAAGGTGAAAGCAAAAAAGTAGGATTTTTTAAAAAATTCTTCAAAGGGCTTTATATTCGTATTTTGATGAACTTCCTTATTTTTTTGTTCAATTTCAAAACTCTGGGGTCCCCAAAATAATCTTTTTTAAAATTTCCCTCTAAAATCTCATTTGCTTAATAAAAAAAGTTATTCAAAAGATTCTTAAGATATAGTCGAAAAATTTGACGGAGGGGCAAAATCGCTAAAATTCTATATTTTTAAATTTTTTTTTTTTAAATGTTACCTTCCTTTACTTTGATCAATTTCAAAACTTAAGGAAACCAAAAAAAAATGGCCCTTAAAATTTTTCTTTTACTTTCCCCTTTCGCTGAATGTGTTGCCCTTTTTTTCATAGGGGTTTTAAAGATATAACCTTAAAAAACCTTTTTACAAGGGACAAAATCGCTGCAATTCACATTTTTAAAAATTCTTTTTTTTTTGAGTAACTTCCTTATATTTGGGAATCAATTTAAAAAAATTTTTGGGAAACCAAAAATAATCGTTTTAAAAATTTCTCTACATTTCAAAAGCTTTATCTAATGGGAAATTATTTTTTTTTACTTTTTTGAGATACAAGCTCTTAAACCTCTTAAAAAAATTGAAAAAAATCACCAAAGCTATATGAAACGAATTTCGTTTTTTTCCCCATTACTCCATGAACTTGGGTAAATCATTAAACTTTAAGCTCAAAAAAAAACGTCCAAAATGCTCTAAAAATAAAAACCATCACATATTTAAAAAATAAAAAGAATTTCGAGATTAAAACTTTAAACCCCACTGGGGGTTACCGAATTTTTTTTTTTTCCGCCAAAACTAAACCCAAAATTCAACCCCGATCATAAAAAAACTAAATAAAATCGGGAAAGGGGTCTTTCTAACCCCTACAAATTTTTCGCTTTGTTTTCCTCGTAGAAATTTTCCCGTTTTTGAGTTTTTTAAAGGGCCGGAAGAAAAACCCATAATTGATAAAGACCTTGCCCTTTGGGTTTTTCCCGGAAAACAGAAATTGACATGGCTCTATAAAATTTCTAATCCCGCTCTTCAGAAAAAAATTTCAAGTAAATCTTTCCCAAAAAAAAAAAAGCCTACGGGGTTTAAAAAACCCGTTAATTTTTAAATTTCGAAAGTTTTAAGAGCTTTAGGACGCCCATGTACGTCTATCGTTTTTCATCTTTTCAGAATGTTTTGAAGTTCGGGGAAACAAATATTCAGCCAAAAATCTAAAGTTTTCTACTTTTTTGAAGCGTTTTTAAAAACGTTTTGGGAAATTTGACGCCCATGGGTTTGAATTTTGGATTCGCCATAAAACATTTCCCTTTTCGTTTTTGGGAAAAACGGACACCGGGAGGGCCAACTAAAAGCCTAACATCCCACATTTTTGTAAAACCCTTTAGAAACGATCCGGGAAATAATGGCTGTAACCGCGTACAAACTTTTTCCCCCTGACGTAAATCTGACTTTAAATTATGACTTTCATTTTAAAAATTTTAAAATTATTGCATCCGAAAGCTCATGGTTTGAAAGATATGCCAAAAAAATTTTTTCTTTTGTTCTGAGTCAATGGCAAACCTCGAAATTAACACAAATAAAAAGAGGAAGAAAAAAGAACTAGTTTTCTTTTCGTTGATACAAAATTTTGGTTTTTTCTGCTACATTTTCAAATACTTAAAAAAAAAAAACATTATTGGGTTATGAAATTGCATCTTTAATTTTGCTTTTTTTTAGGGGCCATAATTTAAAAATTGAATTTTTGAAAAAAAAAACCTTTTTTAACTTGGGGGGAAAGGGCCAAAAGTAACTGAAAATCTTTTTTTTTATATCCATTTTTTTAAACCCTTGGGGACTATTTTTTTAATCTATTTCAAATCAAATTTATTTAAAACGCTTCCCAATTCGAATTTCTTCCTTAAAAAATGGCTTTTGACCGGTACAAGAGTGTAAAGTTTAACGCCCAAGTTTGATGTCACAGGGACTTTCATAGGCATAAAAAAAAACCCAATTAAAATTTATTAAGTATCTTAAATATATCAAGAAATTTTTTTTCATGCTCCTTGCAACTTTGCCACAAATAAAAATTAAAAACACTTTAAGATTTTTTAAACATTCTTTTTTGACCTTATGGTAAAATAACGAAAACCCTTTACAAAATTTATAAATAAGTCTTAAAGACAAAATATTCAGCCCAAAAAAACAACTTTCAAAATCATTCGAAGCGATTTTATTTTTTTAAAATTTTTGAATTCAATGTTTCGAAACTTGGATTCCCCATAAATTTTGATTCGTCATAGAAATATTTCCCTTTTGGGCTTTTTGAATTTGTAAAACGGGCCCCGGCTTTACAAAAACTAGAGCGTTACATTACTTTTCTGAAAATTTTGCTAAAAATTTTGGCCCAAAAAATTAATGGCTGTCACCGTGAAAAACCCTTTTTGTCCTGACGTCAAATTGATGTGTTTATAACGTAAAAATTAATTATAAATTTAAACTTTGGGGCTTTTAAAGCTTTTCGAATTTAAACCCTTAAGATTTCAGGGCCTGGGAATTTAACTTTCTAAAAAATTTTTCCGCGTAATACAGAAAAAATTTTTTAAACCTTTTATGACGTCATTGACTCAAATAAAGGGCCCATCTTCATAAATTTGAAAAGAAACTTTGGAGCCTTTTTTTCCCTTTCCAAATATTAGATTTCTAACTCTTCGGGAAAAACAAATTTATACGTTTTAAAAATTTACGCAAGGGGTTCGAATATTGGATCCGCCATAAAAACCTTTGCTTTTTTAAATTTTGAAAAAAGGCCCCCGGGATGCTCAACTTTTCCCAAATTATACACTTTCTTGTAAAATTTTTTATGAAAATGGGGTTCTAAACAAGGGCTGAAACCCCGGTACAAACGTTTGTAGCATATGGCAGTGTAACGTCATAGGGGGGACGTCATAGGAAATCTGAAAATTTTTAGAATTCCAAATACAGCGTTTAAAGCATAATCATAAAATTTTTCCCTTTTTCAATGGACCTTTTGGGAAATTTGCATTTTTTTTTAAAAATATTAAAAAATAAATTTTTTCATTAATGACGTCAGTGACGGCAAAATAAAGTTTTTTTCCCACAATATTTTTCCCAGTAAACCCAAAAGACCTACAAATGAAAAACACAACTTTCTTTCATATATGGGCCCGTTTTTTATAAGTTTTTTAAAATTTTGAAAACCCTTTTTGGGTTTTGGGAATCTTGGTTTCCCGCCAAAAAAATTTGGGTCTTTTCAAATTTTTTAAAAAAAAGGGGAAACGGGGACGCAAAAACCAAAATTTAAAACTGTGAATTTTGAATTAAATGGGTTCATAAACAATGGTTTTAGCCCGCGAAACAATTTTGGGAGTTATGTCAAGTGTGACGTCATTGACGCCCATGGGCATTTGAGTTCCATATAAAAAATTTTTTAAAGCATCTGAAATTTTTGCCGCCCAAATTTCATGGCCCAAAGCCCACAGCAAAAAAACAGCTTTGATTGTAAAATATTAAAAATTTACTTTTGGGGTCTAAAGAGGGTCATGTGACGTCCATATTAAAACATATAAAAAAAAAAGTTATGGAACAATATTCTGAGTGAATATCAATTTTTCTATCTTATATAGGACAAAATTTTATAAGAATTTAAAATTTGACCCCCTTGGTTCGAACCCCGGGGTTGGCCATTTTACCCTGGTCTTTTCAAATTTTTGGAAAAAAACGGTCACCGGAATGCACAACTAAAACTTAATAAAACACTTTCCCTGTGAAATTTGATAAAAATCGGTTAATAAACAATGACTGTGGGACCGCTTTACAAACTTTTGTTCTATTTCAAGTGTGACGTCATAGACATCAAGGCATATAAAAATCATAGAAATCAAAATTTCAGCGTTTGAAGAAGGTGCCCATTAAAATTTTTCATTCCCCCTTTCGAAAATTTTAAAACTAAGAAATATTCTTTTTAAATATTAGAAATTTATAATAAAATTGATGTTACGTGACGCCCTTTAGGGACATTTATTTTTAAAAAATGTTTAAAACTTCTAGAGACCTAATACTGACTAAATATAAACTTTCTATCTTAAATGGGAAAGTTTTTAAATGCTTTTTTAAAAATTTTTACGCCCCTTTTTTTGAATCTTGGTTTTCGCTATAAAACCCTTGGTTTTTTCCCAAATTTTTAAAAAAGGGAAAAAAGGGGATGCAAAACTAGAACTTAATATACAAATCGGGGAAAAATTTTGATGAAAATGGGTTCACAAACTTTGGTGTAGCCCGGGTTTCAAATTTTGTTGCGTATTTAAAATTTGTGACGTCATAAAACGTCATGGCATATGAAAATCATAGAAATCAAAATTTAAAGCGTTTGAAGCATTTGTCTTTTAAAATTTTCATTGTCTTCGAAAATTCCCAACATATAAAAATTTTCTTGTTAATTTTTAGAAATACATTATCATTAATGACGTCAGGGGTGACGTCATTTAAATTTTTATTTTCAAAAAATGTTTAAACTCTTAGAGAAATATACTGACAAAATATAAACTTTCAAATTTTTAAACAGGACAGATTTTATAAGCTTTTAAAAAAATTTTACGCCCCTTTTTAGCGAATCTTGGTTTCGCTAAAAAACCAGGGAAATTTTTCTTTTTGGGAAAAAAGGGAAAACCGGTGCAAAAATAAGCCCTAACATACACTTTCCTGAAAAAAATTTGGGATGAAAATCGGTCCAGAAATAATGGCTTTAAAACCGGGGTACCAAACTTTTTAAAACCTGACGTAAAATTCGCGTTATATACGTCTTGAATATAAAAATTCATTGCATCGGAAAGTCATGGTTTGAAATATATCCCAAAAATTGCCCAAAAAACACAATATTTAGAGGTATATATATGATCCTTTCTAAACAGTATTTTTTTATTAAAATTTTCCCAATCACCATTTTTTTGGGCCAAAAGGAAAACAAAGTGGGTTTTCCGGTTCAATGCTCTTTGGAGGTAATTACATGATTACACAGCAAAGGCGACGCATTGCCCTTTTGGGACAAACATGTTAATGCCCACGTGATGAAATTTCACCCCGGGAACGGGTTTGATAGGGCGGAGTCTAAAAAATAAATTTACTTATTGGAATGTGCGACTGCTTTAAAAATTTCCCAAAATTTTAATTCCAAAACTAAGTGGGTTTTAGTTTTAATTTAAAAGCATTAAGTCCTTTTAAATCTTTTCGCGCGGCTTTGCCGCCCCACACCGATTTTAATTTTCCCTTTAAATGCTTACTAAAAAAAAACCCATAACCTATATTAATTAAAAACTGACTAACTTAGAGTTTCCCCCGCCCAAATTACTACTTTATGCTGCTTTAGAAGAGGGCACCATATAATTTTTTACTTCGGGCGTGTTGTTAAAGTATTCACCACTGCCGTGTTTTCCAAATATGGATGAAAACACAAAAATTTTTCGCCCCCTTTTTTTTTTACCGTCGGCTCATTTTTTTTTTTCAGATTTTCAATCAATTTTGTGGGGCTGTTTTTTTTATTTATTTTTTTTTTGTTTTAATTATTGAAAAAATTCAGAAATATAAACCTGATTGCCCTTTAAAGGGAAAAGAACAAAATTATGTAAAAAATAACGTTTAAAAAAGTGGGTGTCAGGGGAAAAGATCCCCCAAGGTTTGGGGAAACCCCAAAAATCCCAAATTAAACGAAAAAACCACATGATCTGAAAGTTTTTTTTAAAAACGTTATATAAATTATTTAAAATTCTTCCCATTTACCAAATTCGTAAACATAAGAACGGTGAAGCCCCCTTTGGGTTAGCGCTCAGCTTAAAAAGGGGTATTTTCCGGGGACTGTACCCCGGGGGGTGCCCGGGAAATGTGACGGGGTGTGGTATCATGCCAACTGTCTAGGGACGTGATACTTGCAGTGTGAAAACACTACTTTTTATCAAGTAGACATTGTCCCCAAAAGACTTAAATTACTGTCCGGGGGGGTTAAACCTAATAAACCCAAAACTTGTATTTTGTTTTAAAATTTTGCATTTTTTTTCCCTTTGGAGTCCCCTTTTCAAAAAATTTAAATTTCCCAAAAATCCACATTTATTTTAAATTTTTTATTATAACATGATTATTTAAGCAAAATTTAATTTAAAAGTTTACCCAAAAAACGTCAAAAATGCGCCCGTGTGCAACCTCGTGTGTAGGGGTCGGTTAGTAAACACTGCCATATATGAAACAGTTTGTTTTTTTGGGGGTTTTTCGTCCCCCCGACAGTAAATTAAGCCAGTCACGATGTTACTTTTTGCGGGTTTTTTTTTTTTTGGGGCTTTCCACATTGCAGTATAGCCGTAACATGTGGATGATACCCCCCCAGTCAATTATTTTCCCCATACCGAGTAAAAACCCGTCCTGCCCAAAAAACCCTTTTTATCGAGCGCCAAACAAAGGGGGTATAACAGTTCCATTTTTTTTCGACCCTTTTGGGTTTTGTCGGGTTTGGGGGGTCGAACCTACGACCTTCCGCTCCCCAGGCGGGCGCTCCTAAACCCCCTCGGCCCCGGGGAAAAGGACGCTTGTTTTAAACTGAAATTTAAAATGATATAAGTAAAAAATTTTTTGCAAATTTTTATGCTAATTTATGTGTAAAATTAATATTTTCCGAAAAGGGTTCAATTAACGTGAAAAACGGGAAAATAGGGATTTTTCGAAAAAATTTTTACCTTGGGGTTTTTTTCGTAATTTTTTATGTAACTTCCTTTTATTTTAAAACAAATTTTTTTCTCTAGGTTTCCAAAAATAAAACCCTCTTAAAATTCTCTCATCTCAATGCTTTTGGTGAAAACTTTTTTTTAATGGGGGTTTTTTGGGAAAAAGCCCTAAAAGATTGGGCAAACGGCAGAATCACTGAAATTCTAAAATGTTTTAAAATTTTTATTTTTGATGTAAATTCCTTATACTTTGTTCAATTTCAAAACTTTAAGGGGACCAAAATAATCGTCTGAAAATTCTCTACATTTCACCGCTTTGTTTTGGAATTTTTACTAATACTTTTTGAGAAAACAAGCTCTTAAACCACCTGAAAAATTTAAAAATTTTAAAAAAAGTACAACACGAATTTCGTTTTTTCCCCCCTTCCTTTCCCTTTAATCTTTGGGGCCAAAATTAAACTTTTGGGGATCAAAGAACGGCCCAAAAATTGCTCTCCCAAATAATATTCATCATCATATTTTTAAAAATCAAAAGGTTTTCGAGATATAAACTATTTAAAAAAATTTTGGGGGTTACCAAATTTTCATTTTTTGCCATTTAAATTTAACCCCAATTCAACCCAGTCCAAAACTAAATACATCTGAAAAGGGCTTTCTAAGCACTACAAATTCTACCATAGTATCTCGTAGAATATTTACCGTTTTTAAAATATTTAAGGCCCAAGAAAAACCGCTAAATTTTATATAGACCCCTTTATCTTTGGGGGTTTGCCGGAAAAAGAAATTTACATGGCTCCTAGAATTAATACCATCTTTAGACAAAATTTCAAGCAAATCAACAAAAAATGAAGCCTTTCAGGGGTTAAGTTTTTAAAACGAAAGTTTTTTTTTTGCATTTTTGACGTCATGTGACGTCATTTGGCGTTCATCTTTTCAGAAAAGGAAGAAGACCTAAATTATTTTTCGTCCAAATCAGCTTTCTGCTCTTCTGGAAGCGATTTTATCGCATTGAAATTTTAAAGTCATTAGTTTTGGATTCGCCTAAAACCATTCCCTTTTTGAATTTGGGGAAAACGGAACCGGGGGGCCAACTAAGGCCCAACCCTACACATTTTGAAATTTTGATGAAAAAAAGGTCCAGCAATAAAGGCTGTAGACCCCGTCAACTTTTTTTTACCTGACGTCGAACGGGCGTTATTTGACGTCATATAATATGAAAAAACTTGAAACCAAAAAACTCATAGTTTTAAAATTTTATGCCTTAAAAAATTTTTATTGTTCTGATAATGGGGAAAACCTCGGGAAAATTTAAACAAATAAAGAGGGGAAAAAAAAAGAATAAGAAAAAAGAAGAAGAAGAAAATAGATTTCATTCGTTATACGAATGAAAAGGACTTTCTGTACATTTGTTAAACACTTTAAAAACTAAAAAAATAAAAGATTTGAAAATTCCCGCCTTTAAAATTGCTTTTGTATTTGGCCCCTAACTTCAATAAACTTTTAAAATATAACCGTTTAACTTGGAAAGGGTATGGGCAAAAAAAAACTGAAAAACATTTTTTTTAAAATCGATTTATTTAACTTGGGGTTATTTTTATAAACTATGTTACAAATCCAAAAATTTTTTTAAAAAAGTTACAAATTTGAAATTTTCCCTCCCGTAATAAATTTCCCGAAGACCCCATAACAGCTTGTTAACAGTGTAAGTTTGATGGGCATGTGGGGTCATAGGATAAGAAAATCAATGAAAAAGAAATATTTAAATATTTTGAATTTATCAAAATAATTTTTTTAGGGTTCCCTTTCAACTTTTTTCAACATTTAAAAAAAATTTAAACCCGGGGAAAATATTAACTTTTTTTTGAAACCTTTTGGGCGCAAATTACGTTAAACCTCACGAAAGAAAAAATCTCAAAGGGCTTAAAATTCAGTCCAAATATCAACTTTTAAAACATCTCGAAGCGATTTTTATGTTTTGAAAATTTTACGTCAATGGTTTTGAAACTTGGATTTGCCATAGAAAACCCTTTTCTTTTTCCCAATTTGTAAAAAAGGGGCCCCGGGTACAAAAAAAATTTTTTAAAAAAAAAGGGGGGTTTTAAAATACATTTGTGAAATTGATGAAAAGGGGCCAAAAATAATGGCTGTTTCACCGCGTAAAACCCTTTTTTTCTTGACTCAAATCTTACTGATTAACGTCACATTAATATGAATTACATTGCTTTTTAAAACAAAACGGGTTGATGTACATTTCCCTTTGATTTTCCCTGGTCCTGGGGAAATAAACAAATATTTAAATTAACCGTATATATCAAAATTAATTTTTGACCTTATTACGTTTATATGACGTCATGTGACCCTTCATCTTCATAAATGTAAACCTCTTGGAGAAATTATATACTATCCAAATATAAAATTAAAAATTTTTTAAATCATCCCGGAAACGATTTTTTACTTTTTTGAAAATTTTAAAGTCAATGGTTCGAATTTTGGATCCGCCCCTAAAACCTTGCATTTTTTTGAAATTTTGGAAAAAAAAACACCGGAAAAGACAATTTGACTTTAACATACCCATTCTGTGGAAATATTCATGAAATCGGGCCCCGAAATAAAAGGGTGTTTGCCGCGTACAAGCATTTTTAGAAAAGAATCCAAATTTACGTCAAAACACGTCTAGTTAATGAAAATTTTTTAAATGGGAACAGTTTTTATTTTTTGGGGGAAACAAAAAGCTATTTTAAATTTTTTAAGGTCTTGGACGTAAATGACTTAAAAAATTTAAAACCCTTTAAAAATTAAAAAATTAACCCTTTTACCTCATGACGGCCTATGACGTCATATGACGTTCATCTTCAGAGGGAAAATAAAATAAACCCCCGAGATTTTATTCTGTCCAAAAAATTACTTTCTAGCCATTTTTAAGGGGATTTTATACGAAATTTTTTAAAATTTTACGTCAAAGGTTCGAATCTTGGATTCGCCCTAGAACTATTGCCTTTTTCGAATTTTGAAAGCGGACACCCGGGAAGGGACAAAAGATAGGGCTTTCTGCCCCTGAAAAACCAGGGGAAAAAAACCTTTTTTTTTTTCAAAATTTTGGGAAAAACCCCTTTTTAAAAACCTGCACAATGAATTTGTAAATATAACTTCTGTAAAAAATTTCCCTGCCAATCCGCCCCTAAATGGGGGGGTTTTCCCCCCCCGGGGGAGGGGAAATTTGGGGACTTTTTTAAGTTTTGATGTCATGTGACTCTATGAAAATTTTTTTTTTTAAACTTTTGTTCTGTTTCCTCAGAGAACTTTAAAATTTTTTATTGTTATAAACCCTTTTTTAAACATGAGAAAAATTTCCCTTTCGGGGGAAAGGGAAAATTTTCTCTAAAATTTTTATAAATTTAAAATTTTGGGGTTTTTT
Source organism: Solen grandis (assembly GCA_021229015.1). NCBI lineage: Eukaryota > Metazoa > Mollusca > Bivalvia > Adapedonta > Solenidae > Solen > Solen grandis. Next base: position 19,639,207 of record CM037782.1, read on the forward strand.
TAAAAAAATGAAAAAAGGGAAAAACAGGGGGGGATAAGTCGTAAATATCAAATTTTATCTCATCTAAAAAACGTTTTTTTAATTTAAAATTTGGCGTTTTGGGGTTCAAAATTTGGTTTTGCCCCAAAAAACCTTATTCTTTCGAATTTTGGGAAAAACCCATAAAATTTCCCGCCCCAATGGGGGTCTTTAATATTAATTTTCGTGAAAATTCCATCCCAAAAATTTTTCAAAAAAGACGGGGGGACAGAGGGGGAAAAATTTGATAGTTATTTTGGGTTCGGACTAAAGGGACAAAAAAAAAAAATTTTTTAAAAAATTTTTTAAAAAAATTTTCCCCGATTTTGTAAAAAGGGGGCTTTTAAAATTTTAAATTTTTATGAAGCTTTGAAACCCCTGAGGAAAATTGACATCAAAAAATGGGGAAAAAAATTTAAAAAATTTAACGTCAAAGGGCAAAAAAAGACGTTAAAACTTTATAAAAAAAAAGGGAAAAACCCCAAAAAATTTAAAATTTTCCCCCAAATATAAAAATTTTAAAACTCATCTGAAAGATTTTAACGTTTTTTAAAATTTGACGCCCTTTTGGTTTTTAATTTTTTGGATTCCCCCTAAAAAACCCTTTTCTTTTCGAACTTGGAAAAAACCCTTTAAAAACCCGCACAAAAAAATTAAAATAAAAATTTTGTAAAAAAATTTCCCTCCCAAAACCCCCCTTAAATGCGGGTTTACACGGTAAAATTTTGGTAGTATTTTTTGTTCTAAAGTCAGGGGGCGTCATTTTTAAAAATTTTTTAAAAACTGGATCAGAATGAAAATGATCCCCAAAAAGGCTTTCAATTTCCATTGTTTTTGCCCCTTTAAATTTGAGAAAATTTTTAAATAAAAAAATGGGGAAAATTTTATAAAAATTGATGACGCCCCAAAGGGGCGTTTTTGCGTTCTTTTTTTAAAAAAAATCAAAAAAAAAAACAGGGGGTATAATCTCCCCAAAAAAATAATTTCTATCTCATCAAAAAAACTTTTTTTTTTTTTGGTTTTAAAAAATTTTCGTCCTTGGTTGGGAATTTTTTTGGGTTTCCCCCTTTGAAACCCTTTGTTCTTTCGAATTTTTGGAAACCTAAAAAAACCCCCGCAAAATGGGGGTTTTAAAAAAAACTTTTTTTGAAAATTTCCCCTGACAAACCGCCCCCTTTAAAAAAGCCCGGTTCCCCGGGGCGTAAAAAAATTTTGGGAGCTTTTTTTTAGTTCTGAGGGTCTTTTTACGTCGGGGAAAATAAAAAAAATTTTTCCCAAAAAAACCCATTTTTTTCAGGTGTCTGTTTTAAAATTTTTTTTTTTGTCCTAAAAACCCTTTAGAAAATTTAAATTAAAATAAAAACCCAAAAAAGGGTTTTGGGAAAAAAAGAATAATAATAACTAGATGTCATTCGTGAAAACGAATGATAGGACTTTCTGCAAGCTGTGTTAATGCAAAAGGCAGGAGATAGAAGTTTCATGTAATGACTCACCTCTGGTAGTATTTCATTGTTCATGCTGAACAATTGACATTATATTCCGAAATTAGTGCAAATGATAAGAACTAAGTATTAGTCTGTGTCGTAACATGATGTCATATGACGTCAGGACATGACTGCAAATTTGATTTTAGTTTAAAGGTCCTATGTTTGAATATTACTTCAGCCGCAATACTTCGGTTTTTCGGAATTAAGGTTAGCTCATAAAAAAATTCACACCTTATTTCAAGATGTACCATCTGTAAAAATTTGAAGAAAATCTGATCATAAATGGCGGCTGTAGAGCGCAAATACCATTTTTCACTATTTTTAGCTCTGACGTCACATGACGTCATAGGGTGCTGAAAATTCTTTTGTTCAAAAGCGCATACTTTACTGTCATAACTCTGAAATTTTCATTATTCTGAACAACTGGCATCATGACGAAATCAAGCCCCAAATTAAGATTAAGTGGTATGCTTATGACGTCCTATGACGTCACGATTCAAATATTTGCAGAAATAATGCAGAACTGCAAACTGTGTAAGTTTCAACTTTCTATCTCATCCTGAAGCTCTCCAATCCTAAAATGAAAATTTCGGTCCTATGTTCGAATCTTATTTCAGCCAAAGAACTTCCGATTTTCGGAATTTCGGTTAGCTGACAGAATATGCACACCATAGTTTCAAGATGTACCATCTGTGAAAATTTGAAGAAAATCCGACCATAAATGGCTGCTGTAGAGTGCGAACACCATGTCGAAATCATTGCCCTAAAATGAAAATTAAGAAGTATGCTTATGACGTCATATGACGACATATGACGTCAGGACTCAAAATATATTAAGAAATTCTGTAGAACTGCAAACTTTGTAAGTTTCAACTTTCTATCTCGTTCTGAAGCTCTTTAATCCTAAAATGAAATTTTCGGTCCTATGTTCGAATCTTATTAAAGCCACAGATCTTCGATCTTTCGGAACTAGGGTTAGCTGAAAGGATATGCACACCTTAGTTTCAAGATGTACCATCTGTGAAAATATAAGAAAATTCGAATCATAAATGGCGGCTGTAGAGCGTGAAAACCATTTTCAACTATTTTTTGCTGTGACGTCACATGACGTCGTACGGTGCTGAAGATGCTTTTTTTCAAAAGCGCCTACCTTACTGTCATAACTCTGAAATTTTCATTATTCTGAACAACTGGCCATCATGTCGAAATCATTGCCGTAATATGAAAATTAAGAAGTATGCTTATGACGTCACATGACGTCATATGACGTCACGACTCAAAACATTTGTAGAAATTCTGCAGAACTGCAAACTGTGTAAGTTTCAACTTTCTATCTCATCCTGAAGCTCTTTTATCCTAAAATGAAATTTTCGGTCCTATGTTCGAATCTTATTTCAGCCACAGAACTTTGGTTTTTCGGAATTTCGGTTAGCTGACAGGATATGCACACCTTTGATTCAAGATGTACCATCTGTGAAAATTTGAAGAAAATCCGACTATAAATGACGGCTGTAGAGCGCGAACACCATTTTTCACTATTTTTAGCTGTGACGTCACATGACGTCATAGGGTGCTGAAGATGCTTTTTTTTTAAAAGCGCATACTTTACTTTCATAACTCTGAAATTTTCATTATTCTGAACAACTCGCATCATGTCGAAATCATTGCCTAAAATGAAAATTAGAAGTATGCTTATGACGTCACATGACGTCATATGACGTCACAACTCAAAATATTTGTAGATATTCTGCAGAACTGCAAACTGTGTAAGTTTCAACTTTCTATCTCATCCTGAAGCTCTTTTATCTTTAAATGAAATTTTCGGTCCTATGTTCGAATCTTATTTCAGCCACAGAACTTCGGTCTTTCGGAATTTCGGTTAGCTGACAGGATATGCACACCTTTGATTCAAGATGTACCATCTGTGAAAATTTGAAGAAAATCCGATCATAAATGACGGCTGTAGAGCGCGAACACCATTTTTCACTATTTTTAGCTGTGACGTCATGTGACGTCATAGGTGCTGAAAATCATTGAAATCAAAATTTCCTCACGTGACTAATAAGCCATAAAAATTTCATCGTCCTAGGACTATTGCAACATATAAAAATAAGCGTTTAGTTAGGAAGAAGAAAAGAATAATAATAATAATAACTAGATGTCATTCGTGAAAACGAATGATAGGACTTTCTGCAAGCTGTTTAATGCAAAAAGCAGGAGATAGAAGTTTCATGTAATGACTCACCTCTGGTAGTATTTCATTGTTCATGCTGAACAATTGACATTATATTCCGAAATTAGTGCAAATGATAAGAACTAAGTATTAGTCTGTGACGTAACATGATGTCATATGACGTCAGGACATGACTGCAAATTTGATTTCTAGTTTAAAGGTCCTAAGTTTGAATCTTACTTCAGCCGCAATACTTCGGTTTTTCGGAATTAAGGTTAGCTGACAAAATATTTACAACTTATTTTCAAGATGTACCATCTGTAAATATTTGAAGAAAATCTGATCATAAATGGCGGCTGTAGAGCGCGAATACCATTTTTCACTATTTTCAGCTCTGACGTCAGGTGACATCATAGGGTGCTGAAAATACTGTTGCTCAAAAGCGCATACTTTACTGCAATAACTCTGAAATTTTCATTATTCTGAACAACTGGCATCATGTCGAAATCATTGCCCCAAATTAAAATTAAGTGGTGTGCTTATTACGTCCTATGACGTCACGATTCAAAATATTTGTAGAAATGCTGCAGAACTGCAAACTGTGTGAGTTTCAACTTTCTATCTCATCCTGAAGTTCTTTAATCCTAAAATGAAATTTTCGGTCCTATGTTCGAGTCATTATTTCAGCAACAGAACTTCGGCTTTTCGGAATTTCGGTTAGCTGACAGGATATGAACACCTTAGTTTCAAGATGAACAATCTGTAAAAATTTGAAGAAAATCCGACCATAAATGGCGGCTGTAGAGCGTTTACACCATTTTTCACTATTTTTAGCTCAGACGTCACATGACGTCATAGGTAGCTGAAGATGCCTTTGTTCAAAAGCGCATACTTTGTTGTCATAACTCTGAAATTTTCATTATTCTGAACAACTGGCATCATGTCGAAATCATTGCTCTAAAATGAAAATTAAGAAGTATGCTTATGACGTCACATGACGACATTTGACGTCACGACTCTAAATATGTTAAGAAATTATGAAGATCTGCAAACTGTGTAAGTTTCAACTTTCTATTTCATCCTGAAGCTCTTTAATCCTAAAATGAAATTTTCGGTCCTATGTTCGAATCTTATTTCAGCCACAGAACTTCGGTATTTCGGAATTTCGGTTAGCTGACATGATATGCACACCTTAGTTTCAAGATGTACAATCTGTGAAAATTTCAAGAAAATCCGACCATAAATGGCGGCTGTAGAGCGTGAAAACCATTTTTCACTATTTTTAGCTCTTACGTCACATGACGTCAAAGGGTGCTGATAACTCTTTTGTTCATAAGAGTATACTTTACTTTCATAACTCTGAAATTTTCATTATTCTGAACAACTGGCATCATGTCGAAATCATTGCCCTAATATGAAAATTAAGAAGTATGCTTATGACGTCATATGACGTCATATGACGTCACAACTCAAAATATATGTAGAAATTCTGTCGCACTACAAACTGTGTAAGTTTCAACTTTCTGTCTCATTCTGAAGCTCTTTAATCCTAAAATGAAATTTTCGGTCCTATGTTCGAATCTTATTTCAGCCACAGAACTTCGGTCTTTCGGAATTTCGGTTAGCTGACAGGATATGCACACCTTTGATTCAAGATGTACCATCTCTGAAAATTTGAAGAAAATTCGACCATAAATGGCGGCTGTAGAGCGCGAACACCATTTTTCACTATTTTTAGCTGTGACGTCATGTGACGTCATAGGGTGCTGAAGATGCTTTAGTTCAAAAGCGCATACTTTACTTTCATAACTCTGAAATTTTCATTATTCTGAACAACTGGCATCATGTCAAAATCATTGCCCTAAAATGAAAATTAAGAAGTATGCTTATGACGTCACATGACGTCATATGACGTTCTGACTGAAAATATTTGTAGAAATTCTGCAGAACTGCAAACTGTGTAAGTTTCAACTTTCTATCTCATCCTGAAGCTCTCTAATCCTAAATTGAAATTTTCGGTCCTATGTTCGAATCTTATTTCAGCCACAGAACTTCGGTCTTTCGGAATTTCGGTTAGCTGACAGGATATGCACACCTTTGATTCAAGATGTACCATCTGTGAAAATTTGAAGAAAATCCGATCATAAATGACGGCTGTAGAGCGCGAACACCATTTTTCACTATTTTTAGCTGTGACGTCATGTGACGTCATAGGGTGCTGAAAATCATTGAAATCAAAATTTCCTCACGTGACTAATAAGCCATAAAAATTTCATCGTCCTAGGTCCATTGCAACATATTAAAATAAGCGTTTAGTTTGGAAGAAGAAAAGAATAATAATAATAATAATAACTAGACTCCTTTTGTTCTGAACAAAAGAAAGGGCTTTCTGCTAACTATGTCAAACCTGATCATACTTATTTACTTTTCTGACATTTTCCATCTTCAAATATTGAATAAAATCCTTATTATAAGTATGCTTATGACGTCACATGACGTCATATGACGTCACGACTCAAAATATTTTAAGAAATTCTGCAGAACTGCAAACTGTGTAAGTTTCAACTTTCTATCTCATCCTGAAGCTCTTTAATCCTAAAATGAAATGTTCGGTCCTATGTTCGAATCTTATTTAAGCCACAGAACTTCGGTCTTTCAGAATTTCGGTTAGCTGACAGGATAGGTACACCTTAGTTTCAAGATGTACCATCTGTGAAAATTTGAAGAAAATCCGACCATAAATGGCCCTTTTAGAGTGTGAACACCATTTTTCACTATTTTTAGCTGACGTCACCTGACGTCATAGGGTGGTGAAGATGCTTTTGTTCAAAAGCGCATACTTTACTGTCATAACTCTGAAATTTTCATTATTCTGAACAACTGGCATCATGTCGAAATCATTGCCATAAAATGAAAATTAAAAAGTATGCTTATGACGTCACATGACGTCATATGACGTCACGACTCAAAATTTATTTAGAAATTCTGCAGAACTGCAATCTGTGTAAGTTTCAACTTTCTATCTCATCCTGAAGCTCTTTAATCGTAAAATGAAATTTTCGGTCCTATGTTCGAATCTTTTTTCAGCCACAGAACTTCGGTCTTTCGGAATTTCGGTTAGTTGACAGGATATGCACACCTTAGTTTCATGATGTACCATATGTGAAAATTTGAAGAAAATCCGACAATAAATTGCCGTTTTAGAGCGTGAACACCATTTTTCACTATTTTTTGCTCTGACGTCACATGACGTCATAGGGTGCTGAAGATGCTTTTGTTCAAAAACGCATACTTTACTGTCATTACTCTGAAATTTTCATTATTCTGAACAACTGGCATCATGTCGAAATCATTGCCCTAATATGAAAATTAAGAAGTATGCTTATGACGTCACATGACGTCATATGACGTCACGACTCAAAATTTATTTAGAAATTCTGCAGAACTGCAAACTGTTTAAGTTTCAACTTTCTATCTCATCCTGATGCTCTTTAATCCTAAATCGAAATTTTCGGTCTTATGTTCGAATCTTATTTCAGCCACAGAACTTCGGTCTTTCGGAATTTCGGTTAGTTGACAGGATATGCACACCTTAGTTTCATGATGTACCATCTGTGAAAATTTGAAGAAAATCCGACCCTAAATGACGGCTGTAGAGTGCGAACACCATTTTTCACTATTTTTAGCTCTGACGTTATGTGACGTCATAGGGTGCTGAAGATGCTTTTGTTTAAAATCGCATACTTTACTGTCATAACTCTGAAACTTTCATTATTCTGAACAACTGGCATCATGTCGAAATCATTGCCATAAAATGAAAATTACGAAGAATGCTTATGACGTCACTTGACGTCATATGACGTCACGACTCAAAATTTATGTAGAAATTCTGCAGAACTGCAATCTGTGTAAGTTTCAACTTTCTATCTCATCCTGAAGCTCTTTAATCATAAAATGAAATTTTCGGTCCTATGTTCGAATCTTATTTCAGCCACAGAACTTCGGTCTTTCGGAATTTCGGTTCGGTGACCGGATATGCACACCTTAGTTTCAAGATGTACCATCTGTGAAAATTTGAAGAAAATCTGACCATAAATGACGGCTGTAGAGCGCGAACACCATTTTTCACTATTTTTAGCTGTGACGTCACATGAAGTCATATGAAGATAAAAATTAGTGCATTCAAAAGGGCCAAAGTCACTTTGATCACTGTTAAAATTTCATGCAGCTGGCTTATTGGCAACCTGTTTTAATTTGAACCTCAAAAGGTGAAAAAATAATAATAATAATAATAATAACTAGACTTCTTTTGTTCTGGACAAAAGAAAGGGCTTTCTGCACATCACACCATGTCAAACCTGATCATACTTATTTTATTTTCTGAAATACAACATCTTTAAAAATTGAAGGAAATCCTTCCCGAATTGACAGCTGTAGAGTGCAAACATAAATGAATAGCAGAGGAAATCTGTGTTGTCATATAACATAATTTAAATTTTAAAGTCATTGCATTCAAAAGGGAATATGTGGCTTTGTTTTCAGTTATAATTTCATAATGCTAATTTTTCCCGAACCATCTTTAAAATAACTACAATAATATTCAATCTTCGTGTTCTGCAAGGGAATGAAGTATCACTAGTCCTCTTAACATGCTGAAAAGGTATACAAGATTCCTTTTCTACGAAATATCAACTAGGATCAACTGCAGAAGCACAAGGATTTTTTTTTCTTTTTTTTTTCTCAGAAATTCTTACTTTCATGCAACTATGATGTCCAATTTTAAAAACCCAGGTATGGTTAGAAAGGTCTTCTGAATTCAAACATGTACTTACTTCAGGTTTAAACCTATCTGTTTTTGCGATATATAAAGTTATTCCTCCCCCCAAAAAGGCAAAAATCGGCGAAAAGATATCCATGTCAGCTACTACCATTCGACAAATAACTTAATTATTAATGGACAAATTATTAAGATCTGCATAGCATTAGAACCGCACTGCATCATGATAAAAATATTGTTCTTTATGATATTTTCAACAAGAGGGCCAAGGTGGCCCTAAAGACTCTCACCTGAGAAAAACTGTTATCATTGCCTGTAGAAGTTATTAAATTATAGCATAGTTGTACTGAAGACATAATCCATCAGATTATTTATAATTCCACGAAGTAAAGAGAGCCTGTTGTCGAAATTTGAAGTCAAACTTGACTCAAAAAGTATGGCTTAAAAACACACAAAATTAAACATCAAAAGGGGCATAACTTGACAAGATTTTATGGTAATAAACATTGTTGTAAAGTTTAAAGTTGATTACTTAAGAAATGAAGATGCTAGAGTGCAAACAAACTAATTGTGGACGACGGACGGACGGCGGATTGACGGACGGACGGACGGACGGACAATGGACATTCATCGATTCTTATAGCTCATCTTGAGCACATGTGCTCAGGTGAGCTTAGAATTAATTGTTTCTTAGAACAAGAGGCCCATGATGGCCCTAAATCGCTCACCTGAGATAAATAGGTTGACCCAAGGAACATCTGTACCAATTTATTTTAAAATCTCGCCAGTAATTTTGAAGGAGATGATTTTTAAAGGCAACCAGAGTTCTACATGGATCAAGTTTATTTTAGCAACTTTTGTAAAGGTTGACCCAAGAATCATCCCTGCCAAGTTTAATCAAATTCTGTCCAGTGGTTTCAGAGGAGATGTTGTTTAAAGGTTTCTCAATATACATATAAGGCAAATAAGCCCCGCACCTGGCGGCCATGTTTTTTTACGGATCGAAATAATTTTAGCAACTTTGGTAGAGGTTGACCAAGGAATCTGTACCAATTTATTTTAAAATCTGGTCAGTAGTTTTGAAGAAGATGATTTTTAAAGTTTTCTTTTTTTTCTTTTTGTTGCCATGGCAACCAGAGTTCTACATGGATCAAGTTTATTTTAGCAACTTTTGTGAAGGTTGACCCAAGGATCATCACTGCCAAGTATAATCAAATTCTGTCTAGTGGTTTCAGAGGAGATTTTAAAAAGTTTCTCTATATACATATAAGGCAAATAAGCCCCGCACCTGGCGGCCATGTTTTTTTTACGGATCGGAATAATTTTAGCAACTTTGGTAGAGGTTGACCCAAGGAACATCTGTACCAATTTATTTTAAAATCTGGCCAGTAGTTTTGAAGAAGATGATTTTTAAAGTTTTCATTTTTTTTATTGCCATGGCAACTAGAGTTCTACATGGATCAAGTTTATTTTAGCAACTTTTGTGAAGGTTGACCCAAGGATCATCCCTGCCAAGTTTCATTAAATTCTGTCCAGCGGTTTTAGAGGAGATGTCGTTTAAAGCAAATTGTTGACGACGGACGACGGACGACGCACGACGCACGACGGACGACGCACGACGCACGACGACGGACGCAGGGCGATCACAGAAGCTCACCTTGAGCAATTTGTGCTCAGGTGAGCTCAAAAGCAATCAAGTGATTAGGACAAATGCAGAAGTGCATGAAAGAACTGTATAAATTAATGTTTATTTCTCATCTAACTTCCTTATATGATGTCCAATTTTAAAAAAGAAAGGCCTTTATATTTCCAACCTTTCACTTGTTTCATGTTTCAACTTTTCTGTTACGTGTTCTGAGATATAGAAAGTTATTTTTCAAAGAAACGGCAAAAAATCGGCAAAAAGATGTTCATGTCTATTATTGCCTTTCGACAAATAACTTTATGATTTATGGTCCGATCATTAAAATCTGCATATCATTAGAACGCATTACATCATGCAAAAGAAATTAAAAATGCTCTTTATGTTATTTTAAAAAATTAATAGTTTCTTCGAAAAAAGGAATCAAGTTATCGGGACTTACTGCGGGAGTGCATGAAAGAACGGTTTTACTGAATTCTTATTTTTCATGTAATTTCCTTATATTACGTCCAATTTTAAAAAGCTAGGTACCGTTAGACAGGGCTTTTGATTTCCCACAATTCACTCGCTTCATAATTGTATGTATCTTTAAACACTTTGTAGATACGGGCGGTTAAACCTTGAGCACACGGCAAAAATCGGGGATAAATATGTTCATATCGTTTTGTTTTTTCCTTAAACTTAATGAATATTAGGTCAATCTTTAAAATTTAAACACCAAAGAACGGCCGAGCATTAATCTACAAATTATATTCATACTCTTCTTAACAAAAATCAATAATTATAGAGATATAAGTAGTAAAGTGCGCTTAGGGTTGCAACATTTTTGTTTTTTTTGCCATAACTCAACTGATTCAACCCCGATCTTCAAAAACTATATATCATCTGAAAGGCATTTCAAAGCACTACAAATTATACGCATAGTGTCTCGATAAAATATTTTTCGTTTTTGAGATATTTAAGGCCGAAGAAAAAACACGATAATTGACATGTGACCTTGACCTTAGCTTTTTTCCGGAAGCGGAAGTGACTGTTGACAATAAGAGGCTATGTTGCACCTTCAGTGAAAATTTTATGCAAATCGGTCAAAAACTTTGTCTTCCAGTGCTAAAAAACCGTATATTTTGGATAAAAAATTTGATAACGCGTCATGACGTCATTTTACGTCATACGACGTCAATCTTCTCAGAACTGAAAGAAATCAATAGGCCACATATTCTGTCCAAATTTCATGTTTCTAGCTTATCTGAGTGCTTCGTAATACTTCAATACATTTTTGGTCCAAAGTTCGAAACTTGGTTCAGCCATAGATCCTTGATCTTTTAAAATATTGCAAAACGTATATAATCCTGCACAACAAGAACATAATATATACATTCTGTGAAAAAAATCAAGTAAATCGGTCCAATCATGACGGCTGTAGAGCGCGTACAAACTTTTGTAGCTTTTTTCAGCCCTGACGTCATGTGACGTCACATGAAGAAAAAAAATATGACGATCAAAAGCGCCAAAGTCACTGTGCATACTATTAGAATTTCAAGCTGCTAGCTCATCGGCAACCTGTTTTAATTTGAACCTCAAAAGGAAGAAAAAAGTAGAATAATAATAATAATAATAACTAGATTTCATTCGTTGATACGAATGATAGGACTTTCTGCTAACATTGAACAATATAAAGATTAATTCCGTTAGAAAGAATATATATTAAATTCCCTACCTTTTACTCTTTTTTTTTTCGAATGGAATTTCTCATGCATGAACTTTTTGAAATAAGCCATATTCCAAAAATAAACAAGTAACTGGTGTTGCAAGCAACACTTGAGTCCCCTACCGGTGAGGTGCATAATTTTTCCATTACCACAGCAACCAGAATTTTGGTCCAAGAAAAACAAGACTTTGGTTAAAGTAAATGTAAGGGAATATTTAAGTTATGTCCATTTAAGCAAGACTTACATGTAGAGTTGTTGTCTCTGCTGTGCCCACTATACAATTCATGCAAGCAAGACAGATGCAAGAAATAGAATTAATAATAGTTAGCTTGCCTGATCCAAAATGTTTTTCTTTAGTCTTTAGTCTTGTTGATGAGAAATGAGAACTTTCACTCTGCATCACCACCCTGACTATATACATGCCTTATAAAATTTATTATAAAGTTATCGCGGTCGCGTGATCCCATTTTTTTGCCATATTTTCACTATTTCCGTTACCATAGCAACCACAATTTTAGTCAAAGAACAAAATTAAAATGATGTGCATAATCTACATATTGCC
>CM037782.1:19651674-19701674 GCA_021229015.1 Solen grandis
TTTAGATTTTAATTTAGATTTTAAGTTTTGTTTTAAGGTTTTAATTGCACTCACCTTAGATTTTAAGTTTCGTTTTAAGGTTTTAATTGCACTCACTTTAGATTTTAAATTTAGTTTTAAGGTTTTAATTGCACTCACCTTAGATTTTAAGTTTCATTTTAAGGTTTTAATTGCACTCACCTTAGATTTTAAGTTTCGTTTTAAGGTTTTAATTGCACTCACCTTAGATTTTAAGTTTCGTTTTAAGTATTTAATTGCACTCACTTTAGATTTTAAGTTTCGTTTTAAGGTTTTAATTGCACTCACCTTAGATTTTAAGTTTGTTTTAAGGTTTTAATTGCACTCACCTTAGATTTTAAGTTTCGTTTTAAGATTTTAATTGCACTCACTTTAGATTTTAAGTTTAGTTTTAAGGTTTTAATTGCACTCACCTTTAAGTTTGTTTTAAGGTTTAATTGCACTCTTTAAGTTTCGTTTAATTTTTAATTTAGTTTTAAGTTTTTAATTGCACTCACTTTAGATTTTAAGTTTCGTTTTAAGGTTTTAATTACTTATTTTAGATTTTAAGTTTCGTTTTAAGATTTTAATTGCACTCACTTTAGCTTTTAAGTTTAGTTTTAAGGTTTTAATTGCACTCACCTTAGATTTTAAGTTTCGTTTTAAGATTTTAATTGCACTCACTTTAGCTTTTAAGTTTCGTTTTAAGGTTTTAATTACTTATTTTAGATTTTAAGTTTAGTTTTAAGGTTTTAATTGCACTCACTTTAGATTTTAAGTTTGTTTTAAGGTTTTAATTGCACTCACCTTAGATTTTAAGTTTCGTTTTAAGTTTTAATTACTTATTTTAGCTTTTAAGTTTAGTTTTAAGGTTTTAATTGCACTCACCTTAGATTTTAAGTTTCGTTTTAAGGTTTTAATTACTTATTTTAGATTTTAAGTTTAGTTTTAAGGTTTTAATTGCACTCACCTTAGATTTTAAGTTTCGTTTTAAGGTTTTAATTGCACTCACCTTAGATTTTAAGTTTCGTTTTAAGATTTTAATTGCACTCACTTTAGCTTTTAAGTTTAGTTTTAAGGTTTTAATTGCACTCACCTTAGATTTTAAGTTTCGTTTTAAGATTTTAATTGCACTCTCTTTAGCTTTTAAGTTGTGTTTTAAGGTTTTAATTACTTATTTTAGCTTTTAAGTTTAGTTTTAAGGTTTTAATTGCACTCACTTTAGATTTTAAGTTGTGTTTTAAGGTTTTAATTGCACTCACCTTAGATTTTAAGTTTCGTTTTAAGGTTTTAATTACTTATTTTAGATTTTAAGTTTCGTTTTTAGGTTTTAATTGCACTCACCTTAGATTTTAAGTTTCGTTTTAAGATTTTAATTGCACTCACTTTAGCTTTTAAGTTTAGTTTTAAGGTTTTAATTGCACTCACCTTAGATTTTAAGTTTCGTTTTAAGATTTTAATTGCACTCTCTTTAGCTTTTAAGTTTAGTTTTAAGGTTTTAATTGCACTCACCTTAGATTTTAAGTTTCGTTTAAGATTTTAATTACTTATTTTAGCTTTTAAGTTTAGTTTTAAGGTTTTAATTGCACTCACCTTAGATTTTAAGTTTCGTTTTAAGGTTTTAATTACTTATTTTAGATTTTAAGTTTCGCTTTAAGGTTTTAATTACTTATTTTAGATTATAAGTTTCGTTTTAAGGTTTTAATTACTTATTTTAGATTTTAAGTTTCGTTTTAAGGTTTTAATTACTTATTTTAGATTTTAAGTTTCGTTTTAAGGTTTTAATTACTTATTTTAGATTTTAAGTTTCGTTTTAAGGTTTTAATTACTTATTTTAGATTTTAAGTTTCGTTTTAAGGTTTTAATTACTTATTTTAGATTTTAAGTTTCGTTTTAAGGTTTTAATTACTTATTTTAGATTTTAAGTTTCGTTTCAATGTTTTAGTCTTAGCTGCTCACATTTTAGATTTTAAGTTTTGTTTAAATGTTTTAGTTGCATTAATTTAGATTTTATGTTTTCTTTTAATATTTTATTTGCATTCTAATTACAGGGCATGTACAGTTAGAACGAGGGCTGATATCACCAACATCTCAGACCGTTAGCTCTCACATTTTAGATTTAGTTCGTTTTAATTTTTTGTGCACTTACTTTAGATTTTAAGTTCGTTTTAAGGTTTTAATTCTTATTTTAGATTTAGTTTCGCTTTAAGGTTTTAGTTGCATTAATTAGATTTTATGTTTTCTTTTAATATTTATTTGCATTCTAATTACAGGCATGTAAAGTTAGAACGGGCCAATATCACCAACATCTCAACGTTAGCTGCTCACATTTAGATTTAAGTTTCGTTTTAATGTTTTTGTGCACTTCCTTAGATTTAAGTTTCGTTTTAAGGTTTTAATTCTTATTTTAGATTTTAAGTTTCGTTTTAAGATTAATTGCACTCACTTAGATTTTAAGTTTCGTTTTAAGATTTTATTACTTATTTAGATTTAAGTTGGTTTTAAGGTTTTAATTGCACTAACTTTAGATTTTAAGTTTCATTTAAGTTTTAATTACACTCACTTTAGATTTTAAGTTCGTTTTAAGATTTTAATTGCACCTCTTAGCTTTAAGTTGTGTTTAAGGTTTAATTACTTATTTTAGATTTTAATTTTCGTTTTAGGTTTTAATTGCACTAACTTTAGCTTTTAAGTTAGTTAAGTTTATTGCACTCACCTTAGATTTAGTTTCGTTTTAGTTTAATTGCACGCACCTTAGATTTTAAGTTTCGTTTTAAGGTTTTAATTTCTATTTTAGATTTAAGTTTGCTTTAAGGTTTTAGTTGCATTAATTTAGATTTTATGTTTTCTTTTAATATTTTATTGCATCTAATTACGATGTAAAGTAAACGAGGCGATATCACCAACATCTCAGACCGTTAGCTGCTCACATTTAGATTTAAGTTTCGTTTTAATGTTTTTGTGGCACTACTTTAGATTTTAAGTTTCGTTTAAGGTTTAATTTCTTATTTTAGTTTTAAGTTTCGCTTTAAGGCTTAGTGCATTAATTAGATTTATTTCTTTTAATATTTATTTGCATTCTAATTACAGGCAGTAAATTAGAACGAGGCCAATATCACCAACATCTCAGACCGTAGCTGCTCACATTTAGATTTTAAGTTCGTTTTAATTTTTTGTGGCACTTACTTTAGATTTAAGTCTTAGTTAATTTTTTAGATTTTAATTTCGCTTAGTTTGTTGCATTAATTTAATTTTATGTTCTTTTATATTTTTTTGCTAATTACAGGAGAAGTAGAACGAGGCCGATATCCACATCTCAGACCGTTGCTGCTCACATTAATTAATTTCGTTTTAATTTTGTGCACTTACTTTGATTATTCGTTAGGTTTAATAACTATTAGTAATGTTAGATTATCCTCACCTTAGATTTTATTTCTTTTAAGGTTTATCTATTTTATTAGTTTCGCTTAGTTAGTGCATTATTTAGATTATGTTTCTTATATTATTGATTCTATTACAGATGAATTGAACGGCCATATCACCACATCTCAGACCGTTGCTGCTCAATTTTAGATTAATCGTTAATGTTTGTGCATACTTGTTTTTAAGATTTTAAGTTTCGTTTTAAGGTTTTAATTACTTATTTTAGATTTTAAGTTTCGTTTTAAGATTTTAATTGCACTCACTTTAGATTTTAAGTTTCGTTTTAAGATTTTAATTACTTATTTTAGATTTTAAGTTGCGTTTTAAGGTTTTAATTGCACTAACTTTAGATTTTAAGTTTCATTTTAAGATTTTAATTACACTCACTTTAGATTTTAAGTTTCGTTTTAAGATTTTAATTGCACTCTCTTTAGCTTTTAAGTTGTGTTTTAAGGTTTTAATTACTTATTTTAGATTTTAAGTTTCGTTTTAAGGTTTTAATTGCACTAACTTTAGCTTTTAAGTTTAGTTTTAAGGTTTAATTGCACTCACCTTAGATTTTAAGTTTCGTTTTAAGGTTTTAATTGCACTCACCTTAGATTTTAAGTTTCGTTTTAAGGTTTTAATTTCTTATTTTAGATTTTAAGTTTTGCTTTAAGGTTTTAGTTGCATTAATTTAGATTTTATGTTTTCTTTTAATATTTTATTTGCATTCTAATTACAGGCATGTAAAGTTAGAACGAGGGCCATATCACCAACATCTCAGACCGTTAGCTGCTCACATTTTAGATTTTAAGTTTCGTTTTAATGTTTTTGTGGCACTTACTTTAGATTTTAAGTTTCGTTTTAAGGTTTTAATTTCTTATTTTAGATTTTAAGTTTCGCTTTAAGGTTTTAGTTGCATTAATTTAGATTTTATGTTTTCTTTTAATATTTTAATTTTCTTTTAATTACAGCATGTTAAAGTTAGAAAGGTTAATTCACCACATTAGACCGTTTTGCTCTCACATTTTAGATTTTAAGTTGTTCGTTTTAAGTTTTATTGCACTACTTTAGATTTTAAGTTTCGTTTTAAGGTTTTAATTTCTTATTTTAGATTTTAAGTTCGTTTTAAGGTTTTAATTGCACTCATTTAGATTTTAAGTTTCGTTTTAAATTTTAATTCATCACTTAGATTTTAAGTTGCGTTTTAAGTTTAATTGCATCACTTAGATTTAAGTTTCGTTTAAGTTTTCATTATCTTTAGATTTTAAGTTTCGTTTTAGTTTTAATGACTTTTTTAGTTTTAAGATTTTAATTGCACTCACTTTAGTTTTAAGTTTGTTTTAAGGTTTTAATTACTTATTTAGATTTTAAGTTTCGTTTTAAGTTTTAATTGCACTACTTTAGCTTTTAAGTTCGTTTTAAGGTTTAATTGACTCACTTTAGATTTTAAGTTTCGTTTTAAGATTTTAATTGCACTCTCTTAGTTTTAAGTTGTTTTAAGAGTTTTAATTGCACTACTTTAATTTTAAGTTGTTTTAAGTTTTAATTGCACTCACTTAGTTTTAAGTTTGTTTTAAGTTTTAATTGCACTCCTTAGTTTTAAGTTGTTTTTAAGGTTTTATTATAATTTATTGTTTATTTGTTAGTTTTAAGTTAGTTTTAAGGTTTTATTGCACTCACCTTAGATTTTAAGTTTCGTTTTAAGTTTTAATTGCACTCACTTAGATTTTAAGTTGTTTTAAGGTTTTAATTACTTATTTTAGCTTTTAAGTTTGTTTTAAGGTTTTAATTGCATATTAGATTTTAAGTTCTTTAATTATTGTCTATTTATTAAATTAGGTTTATGCACTCACTTTTGATTTTAAGTTCGTTTAGTTTATTGCACTTTTCTTTAAGTTTTTTAAGTTTTATCTTGTTTTAAGTGTTTTAATTTAATTACTCATTAGATTTTAAGTTTCTTTAAGTTTTAGTTGCATTAATTTAGATTTTAATGTTTTGTTTAATATTTTATTTGATTTATACAGGCGTAAAGTTAAACAGGCATCACCAACTTTAGACTTTAGTGCTCACATTTAGATTTTAAGTTTGTTTAAATGTTTAATTATTATTTAGATTTTAAGTTCTTTTAATTTATTTACTAATTTAGATTTTAAGTTGCGTTTTAAGGTTTTAATTGCACTTTTAGATTTTAAGTTTTTTTAAGTTTTAATTGCATACATTTAGATTTTAAGTTTCGTTTTAAGTTTTTAATTTTATTAGCTTTAAGTTTAGTTTAAGGTTTAATTGCACTCACTTAGATTTAAGTTCGTTTTAAGTTTTATTACTTATTTTAATTTTAAGTTTCGTTTTAAGGTTTAATTGCCTCACTTTAGTTTTAAGTTAGTTTTAAGGTTTTAATTGCACTCACTTTAGATTTTAAGTTTCGTTTTAAGATTTTAAATTACTTATTATTAGCATTTTAAGATTTTAGTTTTTTAAGTTTTAATTGCACTCACCTTAGATTTTAAGTTTCGTTTTAAGGTTTTAATTACTTATTTAGCTTTTAAGTTTAGTTTTAAAGTTTTAATTGCACTCACTTAGATTTAAGTTGTGTTTGAAGGTTTTAAATTGCACTCACCTTAGATTTTAAGTTTCGTTTTAAGTTTTTAATTGCACTAAATTTAGATTTTAAGTTTCGTTTTAAGGTTTTAATTGCACTCACCTTAGATTTATAAGTTTCGTTTTAAAGATTTTAATTGCACTCACTTTAGCTTTTAAGTTAGTTTTAAAGTTTTAATTTGCACCACCTTAGATTTTAAGTTTCGTTTAAGTTTTAATTGCACTCACCTTAGATTTTAAGTTTCGTTTTAAGGTTTTAATTACTTATTTTAGATTTTAAGTTTCGTTTTAAGAACATGAAAATTTATTGGCTTAAAATATTTCATAAAGTTTGTGTGCATTGAACCAGGAAAATAATGAGTTCCTGTAGTTTAATGAAAAACGCTTTTCTATTATGGAAAGAGTTCTGAGGTCAAATCTCAGCAGGAGTGCACTTTCACTGGTCACATGCGAAGCACAAAGCTTTAAATTTAGTTTGAAAGAATGAAAATTAATATACCAGTCCTGAAAGGAAAAGGTACATTTGCTGACAGTGATAGTCAGCCAATGTGCATTGCAATATAATACACTTGCCAAAAAAGTTTCTTTACCAGTAATTTGTCCAACCAGTCAATCGATTATGAAAAGATTATTAGAACAAGAGGGCCATAGAAGCCCTTGATCGCTCAACTGAGTATAGGATCACCTAAGGATCATCTGTACTAAATTATTTTGAAATCTGGCCTTTAATTTTGAAGGAGATGATTTTTTACATTTTCATATTTTTTTGTTTCCGTTGCCATAGCAGCCAGAGTTCTACATGGATCAAGTTTATTTTATCAGCTTTTGTGAAGGTTCAACCAAGTTTAATCAAATTCTTTTCAGCGGAGATGTCGTTTTAAGTTTTCATTATATACATATTAGGAAAATTAGCCTCGCCCTGGCAGCCATGTTTTCTTTACAGATTGGGATAATATAAGCAATGTTGGTAGAGGGTTACCGAAGGAACAACTGTACCAAAACATTTTGAAATCTGGCCTGTAGTTTTGAAGGAGATGATTTTTAAAGTTGATTTTTTTTTATTTCCTTTGCCATAGCAACCAGAGTTCTACATGGATCTAGTTTATTTTAGCAACTATTGTTAAAGTTCACCCAAGGATCATCCCTGCCAAGTTAAATCAAATTTTGTCCGGTGGTTTCAGAGGAAATGTTGTTTAAAGCAAATTGGTGACGACGCACAACAAAAGCAGGGTGATCACAAAAGCTCACCTTAGGCATGCTGTGTTCAGGTGAGCTAAAAATTCATAGTCAAAGGACTTTGTAATGAAGTTTGTGATTTTGGTGTTTATGTCATTATCCCTTTATTATTTTCAGACTCATTTAAGTATAAAGCAAAATTCAGAGAAAACAGAGTTGGTCAAAACATACTGGGAAATGTTCAAAAGGCAGAGTGTGTTTTCCAGGTCAGCAATGTTGTTAATGTCATGATTTGATCTGCAGCTTCCACCCAACTCATCCCAAATATGCTCAAGTGGATTTATATTGGGCATACAGCGGGCCAAGGCAAGACGTTGACGCCATTGTTTGCAAGAGAGTCTGTTGACTTGTGCAGATTGTGGGCCCAGTATATGGACGACGATCTCGTATAGGGCGAGGATTTTGTCGTAAGACGATTAATAATTGCCTTACAGTGATGTTTGCTGTCAAAAATTGATAACGTAGGTTACGTAGGTGCGTCAACGTAATCATGCGGTACTCACATAACATTGTTACATGGGGGCGACCGGATCTTGGAAGATCTCTTACAGACTCGGTAATATTGAACTTATTCCTGGAGTTATTAATGGTCTGCCTGGTGCAGCCAAGCTGCCGAGCGACGTCAGTTACATTTTACCCCTCCTGTAGCTAATAGCCTGGTTTCGCTCTGCGTCACTAAGACATGGTATTGTTTAAATTTGTTGGAAAAGTTGTTTTTCTCTCTATGCTAATTGCTGTATAATGTCGATGTACACTCTACCTAAAGCCTGAACACCTGAGCACGTGCAACGCAAGGAACGCGTTTTGCCGTTTTAGGCAGAGATAAGCAGGCCCACCAATAACTGATCTATTCTCAAAATAATAATGTAAAGAAACTTTTGGGTTAGTGTAGTAAAGAAATACCTACCATGCTCAGTTCCTTTAGTAATATTATTGCAATATATTTAAGTCATATCAGGGCAAACCAAAATCTTTAATAAAACAACAGATTTACAATAGTAGGATAAATAACCTTAGATTTTAGTGACTTAATATTCTAATTATGTTAAAGATCACATCTTAATGCCTAGTCAAAGTCAAACACCACATGTTTTGAGCAGTGTGTTACACATGACACACATGTATTTTTAATTTTATGATTACATTTTTTTCAACCAACAGGTACCACTGATGAAGAGTGCCAAGAATGCAGGGTTTTACCTATGCAAAAAGATGTTTTCCAGAAATCCAAATATTCCTTTGAATTCAGTATGAGTGAATCAACAGAATGTATTAAGTCAATGCCAATTACTCGGAGTGTTCTTAACACTATTGGGGAGAAGAATAATAAAATTAGTGACACAACTGAAGTTAATTCTGCTGCATGTGTGCTGTTTAATTCCAGATCAAAGTTCAATAGTTACCCACAGCATAATGTTGCAGTAGCTCTTTTTAACAACCATCTTTAAAAGGAAGGTTTTGATATTCTGCACAAATTGGGGATAACTGTTGGACATTCAACCCTACAAAGAAGTCTAAATGCCTCTGCAGATGATATATGTACAATTTAAAATCTCAAGTAGAGCAACTCAAATTTTGTTTTGGAATTGAACAGTGATCAAAGAATGGATCATAACTATGCAGCACCAGCAGATAGTCAGGAGGTTTTGAAATCTCTTTCATCCAGGTTATAGATTCAACTCAGACAGTTTAGATTTTTATTTGCATGTGAGACACATGACTTAAACACATCAAAACCCAAGTAAGCACTGTGTACAAATCATGGCCATTAGAGAGAGATTGAATTGCGAGCATCTAATGAAAATACTGTTGGTGACCTGAATCAGGTTGATAACCAACAACTCATGCCTTCAGCTGAAAATAACTAGAGCTATCACTAAAGGTGATGAATACCCCCCGAACAGCCTTTGTTTACAATCAAGTGCCCAGCTATAGGAGGTAAGTCACAATGAATTGATGTTTTCAATTGACATATTACACAAAACTATTTCACAATTAGACTTCTTTTGTTCTGCACTGCAAACCATGTCAAACCTGATCATACTTATTTAGCTTTCTGAAATACACCATCTTCAATTGACATCCCGAATTGACAGCTGTAGAGTGCAAACATAAATAAATAGCAGAGGAAATCTGTGATGTCATATAACATAATTTAAATTTTAAAGTCATTTTAAAGTCATTGCATTCAAAAGGGAATATGGGCTTTATTTTCAGTTATAATTTCATAATGCTAATTTTTTCCAGAACCATCTTTAAGATAACTACAATAATACTCAATCTTCGTGTTCTGCAAGGGAATGAAGTATCACTAGTCCTCTTAACATGCTAAAAAGGTATACAAGATTCCTTTTCTACGAAATATTCATTTCTCATATCTTCATTGAAGTTTCTTGTTCAATTGAAGGTGGCACAGAGCATTAAAATAAATTACTGTTTCACATTTTACCTTTAATGTAACAGAAATAAAATTTAGAATAATATGTGGGATCAACTGCAGAAGCACAAGGAAAAATGTTGTTGTTTTTTTCAGAAATTCTTACTTTCATGCAACTTCCTTATATGATGTCCGATTTTAAAATCCCAGGTACCGTTAGAAAGGTCTTCTGAATTCAAACCTTATGTTTAAACCTATCTATTTTTGCGATATATAAAGTTATTCCTTCCCCCCAAAAATCGGCAAAAAGATATTCATGTCAACTACTACCATTCGACAAATAACTATAATTAATAGATTCATCATTAAGATCATTAGAACCGAATTGCATCATGATAAAAATATTGTTCTTTATGATATTTTCAACAAGAGGGCCAAGGTGGCCCTAAAGACTCTCACCTGAGTAAAACTGCTTTCATTGCCTGTACAAGTTACTAAATTATAGCATAGTTGTACTAAGACATAATCCATCAGATTATTTATAATTTCCGAACTAAAAGACATAACTCCTGACCTAATTGGCAGATGTCAGCCATCATCGAACTTGGCAGAAAGAATATGGCTATAAACATTGTTCTAAAGATTGAAGATGATTACTTCAGAAATGAAGATGCTAGAGTGCAAAAAATAAATTCATTTTTATATAAAGGGCATAACTCTGACCTATGCGATATCAGCCATAATCAATTGGCCAAAAGAATATGGATAAACATTGTCATGGAGTTTGAAGATGATTTTTAAGAAATGAAGATGCTAGAGTGCAAACAAACTAAAAATTGGCATTTTTTAATATTGAAAGGAGCATAACTCCTGACCTAATAGGCCGATATCAGCCATAATCGAACTTGGCCAAGATTTTATGGTAATAAACATTGTTATAAAGTTTGAAGATGATTACTTAAGAAATGAAGATGCTAGAGTGAAAACAAACTAATTGTGGACAATGGACGGACAGTGGACAGTGGTATTCTTATAGCTCATCTTGAGCACATGTGCTCAGGTGAGCTACGAATTAATAGTTTCTTAGAAAAAAGCAATCAAGTGATTAGGACTAATCGGTAAAACAATGTTTATGTCTAATATTGCCCTTCGACAAATAACTTTATAATTAATGGTCCGATCATTAAAATCTGCATACCATTAGAACCGCATTGCATCACGCTAATAATACTGTTCTTTATGTTATTTTCAAAAATAAATAGTTTCTTAGAAAAAAACAATAAAATGATAGGGACTAACTGCAGAAATGCATGAAAGAACGGTTTAAATGAATACTTATTTCTCATTATTTCTTATTCCTTATAGGATGTCCGATGTCAAATTTTAAAACGCTAGGTACCATTAGAAAGGCCTTTAAATTTCCAACATTTCACGTGTTTCATGTTTCAACTTTTCTATTACCAGTTTTGAGATAAAGATAGTTATTTTTCAAGAAAACGGCAAAAATCGGCAAAAAGATGTTCATGTCTATTATTGCCTTTCGACAAATAACTTTATAATTTATGGTCTGATCATTAAAATCTGCATATCATTAGAACCGCATTACATCATGCCAAAAAAATTGCTCTTTATGTTATTTTAAACAAGAAATATCTTTAAAAAAGATATTCGGCATAGGATGAAAGAAAAACGAGATTTCCAGTCTTCTAGAACATTCCGAGGAAAAGCGCGCGAAAGACCGACGCACAGCAAATTAAGTACGCTCTAGAAATAGTTCAGTATTTTTTCTATGAAATATACTTATTTATAGACGGTAATACAAAAAATTATATCTGTAAATAAGCTTGTTTGATATTTGTTCATATCATTATTGCATATGACAATTATGATATAAAAGCGTTATTAGTTGTTTTGGTTTTGGCGAATTAATTTTCAATGAGAGCATCTCGGCAGGCTGGAAGAATTCAATATACATAGTAATTAAGGGGTTTCATGTCATAACACGGTGGATTCTTTTTTGTTGTTTTAAATCATTTTCACAAAGTAGCATTCCTCAATTGATGGAAAAGAATTGTATTTAACTTACTGAAATCACTTTCATGTTTACATCAAAAAGAAAAGTAATAACACCAAGCTGAATGATATATACAAGCTGCACCCCTTATTTACAGTAATTTTATAGTCCATAACGATGCGTTAACCAATAACAGGAGTCCTTTTATTCAGCTTAGAATTATTTACCGCTGTTAGCGTACATTTGATTGGTTTAAGATGCGATTTGAAATCGAAATTATACAGCTACACCGAAAAAAATATTAGTTTCTTCGAAAAAAGGAATCAAGTGATCGGGACTTACTGCGGGAGTGCATGAAAGAACGGTTTTACTGCATTTTTAGTTTTCATGTAACTTCCTTATATTACGTCCAATTTTAAAAAGCTAGGTACCGTTAGAAAGGTCTTTTGATTTTCCACAATTCCCTTGCTTCATAATTGTATGTATCTTTAAACACTTTGTAGCTACGGGCGTTTAAACCTTGAGCATACGGCAAAAATCGGGGATAAATATGTTCATATAGTTTTGTTTTTCCCTATAACTTAATGAATATTAGGTCAATCTATAAAATTTAAACACCAAAAGAACGGCCGGGCATTGATCTACAAATTATATTCATACTCTTATTTAACAAAAATCAATAATTATCCAGATATAAGTAGTAAAGTGCGCTTAGGGTTGCAACACTTTTGTTTTTCTGCAATAACTCAACTGATTCAACCCCGATCTTCAATAACTATATATCATCTGAAAGGCCTTTCAACGCACTACAAATTATATGCATAGTGTCTCGATAAAATATTTTTCGTTTTTGAGATATTTAAGGCCGAAGAAAAAAACGATAATTGACATGTGACCTTGACCTTAGCTATGATCCGGAAGAGGAAGTGACTGATGACAATAAGAGGCTATGTTGCACCTTCAGTGAAAATTTTATGCAAATCTGTCAAAAACTTTGTCTTCCAGTGCTAAAAAAACGTATATTTTGGATAAAAAATTTGATAACACATCATGACGTCAATTTACTTCATACGACGTCAGTCTTCTCAGAGCGGAAAGAAATCAATAGGACACATATTCTGTCCAAATTTCATATTTCTAGCTGATCTGAGTGCTTCGTAATACTTCAATACATTTTCTGGTCCAAAGTTCAAAACTTGGTTCAGCCATAGATCCTTGATCTTTTCAAATATTGCAAAATGTATATAATCCTGCACAACAAGAACTTAATATATACATTCTGTGAAAAAATCAAGTAAATCGATCCAGAAATGACGGCTGTAGAGCGCGTACAAGCTTTTGTAGCTTTTTTCAGCCCTGGCATCAAATGACATCACATAAGAAAAGAAATATGACGATCAAAAGTGCCAAAGTCACTGTGCATACTGTTAAAATTTCATGCTGCTAGCTCATCGGCAACCTTTTTTAATTTGAACCTCAAAAGGAAGAAAAAAGTAGAATAATAATAATAAAAAGAACTAGATTTCATTCGTTGATACGAATGATAGGACTTTCTGCTAACATTGAAAGAAATAAAGATTAATACCGTTAGAAAGAATATATATTAATTTCCCTACCTTTTACTCTTTTTTTTCGTATGGACCCCTATCATGCATGAACTTTGTGAAATAAGCCATATGGCAAAAATAAATCAATCTTTATTTTGATATCGCTTTCTTATAACTTGACCAATTTTAGTATTCTAGGTACCAAAATAAATGGCCTGAAAATCCCGACAATTCCATTGTAGCATACAGTGGTCACGCGATTCCTCGAGGTCTGACGGGATCTGCAAAGAAACTCGAAGAATCACCGTATTTGAGGAATCATTTATATGTAAAAATTCAATACACTTATATTTGTTGATGCTTTTCATTAATTATTTTGTTACGTTATAGTACTATAGTTTATGGTACTTTTTATACATAGAATAGGTTTAACCAAAATTAACACTAGCATAGCTTTCATTGTGAGAATTAAGTCAGAAATAAGTTTGTTTTTTTACCGATAATTTGATTGAAACCCTTTGTTTTAGTTTGTTTATATGGAGGCGTTGCGTATTTTTTACATTCTTGTAATAAACACTAAACATTATGCCGTGGTTCTCCAAATTAATAATTAAAGAGTAAAAGAACAACACACAAACAAATAAAATCGGCACCTTTAATGACAAATGATTAATTATGCAGAACCGTCGCAGTTTGTTACATGATCAGTAGGTGCGAAAATACGTTTTACATGTCCGTGTTGATATAACAATTCACCTATGTACTCTACGGAGGCTTGACGGTGTGTGAAAACAAATATAAAACCATCTTGACCAAGGTTTTAATTACAGGGACAGGTGGTCAGAGGGCCGGAGTATGGTTGTCAAGGAGATACAGTTATGTTTTGATATTGACTTCGAGGAATCGCATAGAAATTACATAGGATAATTATCTAGTGACCAAGGACGGAGCTCGAGATATCCAAAATCGCATGTTTTAAGAATCGACCTTAAGTTTACATAGAAAAAAGAAGGGCTATATCAAGGGACTGGGCTTATAGCTCGAGTCATCGCCGGTATTCAATGAATCGCCGCATTGAGGAATCGCGTGACCACTGTATTCAAAATATAAGCAATTAAACTTAAACGTCTTAATCCTGCATATCATTTTTTTTTCGTGTACAGTCGCGGGAATAAAATAGTAAATGCTACCATACAATAGAATTGTCGACGCGTGTAACCTTGTGAGTTAAATTCCAATAACGCATGTACATACGATCGAGACGACTGTATTACACAAAGTTACTTCATTTTGCGCCTTTAGGTAACAGACAAATAAGCTTGCAGCGTCTTGAACGGATGACATGTGTTGATTATTTTGTTTCAAACGTCTACACTTATACACGCTCATGGTATCTCAAGCTGGCAATTAAATTACATTGTACTATAACATATATTTTCACATAGGTTATCATTTATCATAAATTTGGAATATAGCTTGTACAACATTTATCGATTGATGCAACAATAAAGTCGGGAAATTGCAATGTTTCAACAACGGTCTAAATGACATATGTCAAAAGCTCAAAGGATTATGGGTAACGCAATGCTGCAACTGATATGTATATGTAACGTAAATAAAATGATTTGACAAAACATTAAATCATTGTCAACACTTGCTTAGTTTTTTTTTGTTTTTTTTGGTTGTTTTTTTTGTTGTTTTTTTTGTTGTTGTTTTTTTTTGGGGGGGGGGGGTTAACGTCCCACCGACAGTATTTCAGTCATTTTGAGACGATGTCTACTTAATGCTGTTATAGTGCTGCTACAGTGCAGTATCACGCACAGGCTACCGGCATGGGACCCCCCAATGATACAAAGTAACAATTCAAATCACATTTTATAACAAAATTTCACAATTCAAGAAAATAAATTGATATCATAAAATAAGAAAAGGTATGTAACTATCCGTTCAAAATCTATAGGAAAACTGACATGGTCGTATTCTGAGCTTCGTATCTGACACAATGTTCAGTAGATTTCAAATATGCCGGGTTGGTTCAACGCAGAAACAATAGGCCTTTTTGTTGCCGAGTCGATTTTCTATCTAAGATAAACTACAAAGACAATACAAGTCACGAAACTCAATGGAAACTGTACTCGGACACGATGTGACCGAAGCAATGCATATCACAGTCAATGCTTTTTTCAACGGCAACTTCACAGAAATACAATATTTCCAACAAATACCCATATTAAACAATAAATTATGTATTTATTTAATTCTCACAAGTAATGTTTTTTTCTAGAAGTCGCTAGTATCGATGCATTCCGCCCTCATTCCACTGTTGCATTTTGTTATGACTGGCTGCTACCATATTGAATTGGTTATCGGCTTTTGTGATGATTACAATATGACATAGGGGAACCAGCGATTATGGTAGCCGTCAGTCATAACAAAATGCAACAGTGGAATGAGGGCAGAATGCATCGATTCTAACGACTTCTGGAATAAGCATAACTTGTGAGAATTAAATAAATACATAATTTATTGTTTAACATGGGTATTTGTTGGAAATATTGTATTTCTGTATTTCGAACCCACGACCACCCGCTCCCGAGGCAGACGATCTAACCACTCGGCCACCGGAAAGGGTACGCTTGTTTAGCTAATAATATCAATATGATATAAATAAAAAGTTTTTTTTGCAATTTATATAACTAATACATAGCTGTAGACTTAAAAATTTTCCGAAAATGCTTCAATTAACGTGAAAGCGAAAGTAGGATATTTTTCGAAAATTCTTACACTTGGGTTTATATTCGTATTTTTGATGTAACTTCCTTATACTTTAATCAATTTTAAAACTCTAAGTACCAAAATAATGTTTAAAATTCTCTACATCTCACTCGCTTAATATATGGACCTATTTCTAATGGGTTTTAAGATATTGGCTTTAAAACTTTGACAACACGGCCGAATCGCTGAAATTCTACATGTTTAAATTCTTAATTTTGATGTAACTTCCTTATGCTTTGTTCAATTTCAAAACTTAAGGTACCAAAATAATTGTCTGAAAATCCTCTACATTTCACACGCTTTATGTTTAGGAATATTACTAATACTTTTTGAGATAAAAGCTCTTGAACCTCCTGAAAAATGAAAAAAATCAGCAAAGCTACATGCACGAATTTGGTTTTTTTCGCATTACTCAATGAATCTTTGGCCAATCATTAAACTTTAGGCATTAACAGAACGGCCAAACATTGCTCTACAAATAATATTCATGATCATATTTTCAAAAATCAAAGGTTTTCGAGATATAAACTGTTAAACACACTGGGTGTTACCAAATTTTAATTTTTCTGCCATAACTCAACCAATTCAACCCCGATCATCAAAAACTAAATATCATCTGAAAGGTCTTTCTAAGCACTACAAATTATACGCATAGTGTCTCGATAGAATATTTACCGTTTTTTAAATATTTAAGGCCGAAGAAAAACCCGATAATTGATATATGACCTTGACCTTTAGGATTTAACGGAAACGGAAGTGACATGGCTCCATAGAATCTAATACTGCATCATCAGACAAAATTTCAAGCAAATCATACAAAAAATAAAGCCTACAGGGCTTAAAAACCGTTACGTTTTAATACGAAAGTTTTATTACAGTGGTGCTAACGTATCAGTTGTCAAAAAATACGATTGGAATACGATAGAAATACGGACGATATACGATATGCGATATACGATCTGCGATATGCGATGTGCGATGGTTTTACGATGCGATGCGATGCGTTTATAATCTGATACCATACGATATACGATATACGACGTTATGCGATATACGATACAGGATAAGCACGGTATAAATGGCATTTTTTACAACTGTATACAACTAGAATTTACAATAAGTTCAAAAATATGAAATATCAACTAAGCTTTTAACAATATTTATCACAAGCCGTGTTTTCATCTGAAATAAACAGCGGAAATAAACAAAACGGGAAACAGGAAATGGCGGGGACAAACTAAATTGCGGTTCCTCTAGAAATGTTACGGACTCTGTTGTCTCCGTCAATAACAACCTTTAATGACGTGTAATGAAAAACTGATTTTTTTCCTAATGAGGACTCATAAAAAAATGTATTAATTATGCTTTGTTATTATGTGCTTTGATATTAATCACATTAAGAAAAAAAATGATACCAGTAATCATCTAATATCTAGTACGCTGTCATTTGTGCTAATTAAAACAATATCTTCGGGCATTTTTCAAACTTTGCATTTAACCCATCAAACATAAATGTATATATAATTTATTGGATGTATCAAATATCAAAAGAACGCGAGTGAGTGTGGGAGAATAGCACCGTATCTATTTTCTTATTAGAATATTCGTATATATTACAAGTAGGTAACTGTCATAGGTATAGTGTTAATATAAATATGTTTTCATATACTTTAAGCTCGGAAAATCCGCTATTGTTTTAAAAAGCCCTAAGCCCGAAGAATTGTTGTTGGAAATTGACCTTGGTAATTAAACAATTAAATACATGTGCATTAACATGGGTCGAAAAGCTATCTTTGTCGAAAAGATGCCATGAGTGAAGAGGCCGCCGTTTAACCGGGTATTCGTGAGAAATGTCATACGCCGCCATGCGTATACAGTTTAATATGATTTGTTTCGTTAATCGAGTACAAGAATAAAATAGTTGCCAAATCGGTTATATCTCATTTTGACTACACCCAATTCATCTACGGTATAAAGTTATTTCACACCTTTCCAGACATGTTTCCAGATTGTCTAACACATGCATTGCTACATGTAAAGGATATATAACTAATTGTCTCTTATTAAGCAGGGAAATATCATCATGTATTGGGCTTTCAATATTTTGTAATGGTATCCATGTTTTTGACCAAGTATTATTGTAAAATTATTTAAATGTAAAGTATTTGATATTTTATTAAATATTTATGATATAACATTTATATTGTGTGCATATGTATCATCCCCGCACTAATTACTGTGTTTTCCGCATAAATATGCATTCATCTCTCCTCCCCTCTCTCTCATCCTATATTTTGACCTAATGGTCATTAATGTTATCATGTATGTGGTTTCGAGACACATTTTAATTTGCAGAGATTTTGATTTGTAGACACAATGGGTTTCAATCGGAAGAACAAATTAAGAAAAAAAAGTCTATTTAAAATCTGTGTATTTTACTCGCCGTTTTAACAATCAAAATATTTTAAAGAATACCCTATGATTCGCTCATTTGTGATATAAAAATAAGTCCATAAGTTGCACACATGTGTGCCCGCACACTCCCTTACAAATGTATTTTTGATACATGTATCATCATTATCATCATCATCATCGTGTACATTTAAGATTTTTTTTTCTCTCTTCGAAATATATTCTGTGCCTCATACCTGGATTGGAAACAGTTTTATTATTATTATTATTCTATGAACATTGGTGTGTTTAATATAGAATTTCAAATTATTGCTAAAAATTGTAATCTTTTAGTACCGGAAATAACATTCACTCTGTGTACATGTCAAAAGTCTTCTCCTCTGGGGTGGTATACCGGCAGCGGCGAGACATAAAGGTGACATATCCGGTCAAAATAAACACATGCTGTGCCTGCTGATAAGAACTTATGGCACGCCTCCGGTATTGCGAAACACACTTTTTTTCACTTAATTATACATAAAAGATTAGGGATATGCAAGAAAATGTTCTAACCTATTATATCTCTAGCAAACTGTAATAATATGGAAATGAGATCTTTAGCGAACTGTAGTAATATGGAAACAAGATCATTTTCTTTTAACTATTAACATGTCAGTGAACTCTGTGTTATCACGGAATAAAATACATCAAATATTTTATAACAAATCTTCCATTCCCATGTAGGTTTTATTTTTATTTTTCTATTGTTATGGCTTGCAATAATTCCTGGTTTATCATATTAAATATTAAGACATAGCAGTGAAGCATATCATGAAAATGTGGTCCCGTTTTATCATTGTTTTTTTTCCATATGAAAGAGACAGTTGTTGGATACAATTAAGTTCGGGTGTGATACCCATGCTAATTTCGCAAAATAAATGCTCTTCGAAATATACGTGTCCGAGGTATAGCACCGATATACTGTAAACATGTTCCTGTGTAGAACTAGTACTTAGAGCTCCGTGTTCTCAAAGCAATACCGATGCATCTTGTACACATCATATACGTATTAGGATTTACGCGATCATCGGAAAAAATGCTCCGGTCTGGATTTTCAGTCTCCACCTACCTGAATTTTGATTATCTCCGTACTGATGAAAAAAGGGGGAAAAAAGAAACATAATTTGCACTCATTCAACCAATTTTTTTGGAAGTGTGTGTGCGCGCGCGTGTGCGTAATGAAAGAGAGATAGAGAAACCTAAATAAAATAGGAAATAATTAAATAAATAAACTATATTCGTAAATTACAATTATCTTTTGTTCACGAATTCATTAAATAATAAAGAAAAATTGGCATTCGAGTAAATACAGCAGTAAAAAATGTCCCGGGAAATAAATAATTACACGAAAGCAACATTTCGGACGATCTTGCATAAGTAGGTAAGTTTTAATTTGTTAGTTTTTAGACAGGTTAATAAAGCAAACATTGATCAAACATATCGATTACACATATTTTTAAATTATTTCACTTTAATACTGATATAGTCACGAAGCTATATTAAAGGTATTTACGTCTCTGATATAGTACTTTTCACACGTGCATCATATTATATATCATCGCATGGCGTCTGCTCCTGAAAGTCACGTAGGCCATAACACATGTATAAAATAATAAAAGAAAAGAAATATAACTATTGCAATTGGTAAAATATGAAAAAAAAATGCACTGCATAATGTGATTTAATGATCCACCATTAATAAACCTAAGCAAATATTAAATTTAAAGACACGAACATTAATTATTTCTGAAATATCGATGGTGTCCCGTAACTTAAACTTTCCCAAACTACTGAGTTGTTCAATACGATATACGTTATGCGATTTACGATATACGATTACCGATATACGGTTGCCTTACGATGCGATGCGATACAATCCCGTTTATTATGCCTAATACGATTGAATGCGATAGAATACGATTCCATTTTGAGAATACGATGCGATACGAACGATATACGCTATTTTTGACAACTGATACGTTAGCACCACTGTAGTATTATGACGTCATCTGACGTCATATGACATTCATCTTTTTAGAATATTTATATACTGACTAAATATCAACTTTCTATCTTAAATAGGACAGATTTTATAAGCATTTTAAAATTTACGACCTTGGTTCGAATCTTGGATTCGCTATAGAACCATGGACTTTTCGAATTTTGAAAAACGGACACAGGGATGCACAACTAGAGCCTAACATACACATTCTGTGAAATTTTGATGAAAATCGGTCCAGAAATAATGGCTGTAGACCGCGTACAAACTTTTTCACCTGACGTCAAATCTGACGTCATATGACGTCGTATGAATATAAAATTCATTGCATCCGAAAGCTCATGGTTTGAAATATATGCCATAAAATTTTCATTGTTCTGAGTCAATGGCAACACCTCGAAATTAACACAAATATAAGAGGAAGAAAAAAAGAATAATAAGAAGAAGAAGAAGAAGAATAATAAAAAAACAGTCAAACCAATTTCCGGCAGAAAGTCCTAATAAACAGTACAAAACCAATAGGACTTTCTGCTATAGCAGATAGTCCTAATAATAAAAAACAGTACAAACCCAATAGGACTTTCTGCCAGTAGGCAGAAAGTCCTAATAAAAAACAGTACAAACCTAATAGGACTTTCTGCCGAAAGGGCAGAAAGTCCTAATAGTGTCCAAAACACAACATGTATAGGTGCAGATATATGAACCTTTCTAAACAGTATCTTTTATTCAAATTTCAATCACCACTTTTTTTTGCCGAAGAGATCAAAGTCGGCTTCCGGTTCAATGCTCATTTGGAGCGTAGATCTACACACACAGCTATACACAGCTATAGAGACGCATTGACCTTTGACATAACATGTTACTTGTCACGGGATGTAATTCACGCCGGGAACAGGTTGATAGAGCGGAGTCAAAAAAAATCAATACTATATTTGGAATGTGCGACTGCGTTAAAATTTCATAACATAATTTCAAACACTAAGTAGGTTAGTGTTATTTAGTAAGCATTAAGTCCATTAAATCGGTCGCGCGGCTTTGACGCGCCAGACTGATTTAATTTCATTAAAGCTTACTAAAAAACACTAACCTATACTTAATTACCACTGACTAACTTAGAGTTTGCCCTGCCCTATTACTGCGTTATGCTGCTATATTAGGAGATGGTGCCATATAAGTGTTACGTCAGCGTGTTGTTAAAGTAATCACACACATGCACGTGCTTTCCAAATATGGATGTAATATTGTAACATATAAATTTCTCGCATTTTTTTACCGTCGGCTCATTCATTTTTCAGATTTCAATCAATTTATGTGATGGCTGTTTTTTTTAATTTATTTATCTTGTTTTAATTACTTTAAACATCAGAAAATATCAACTGATTGACATTAAGGAAAGAACGAAATATGTAAATAATAATCGTTTAAAAAAGTCTGTGTCAGCAGAAGATATCAAGGCTAGGAATACCCCGGAAATACCAAATCAAACGAGTTAATACATGATCTGTAATTAAAGTTGTTTAAAAACGTTATAACAATTATTTCAATTCTTGTATTTACCAAATTCGTAAACATAGGTACTGGTATAGCTCCCTTGGTTGGCACTCAGCTTAATAAGGGTAGTTCCAGGACTGATGGCCCGGTGTCCGGATAATGTGGTATCATGCCAACTGTCTACTACTTGACACTATGCAGTGTGACAACACTACATTTATCTCAAGTAGACATTGTCTCCAAAAGACTTAAATTCTGTCGGTGGGACGTTAAACCTAATAAACTGTACTTGTATTTTAGTATTTAATTTAGCATCTTTTTCTTTCCTTAGGAGTCCCTTTGCAAAACATATTATTTCCGAAACTCCTCATTCTTATGTAAATGTTTATCTATAAACATGATTATTTAAGCAACTTTACTTAATGTTTACAAAAGACGTCAACATGCACCAGTGTGCACACCTTGTGTGTAGGGATCGGTGTAGTAAACACTGCCATATATGATAACACGTGAATAGGGCGGAGCATAATTTGAAATAATGACATGCGCATTTCGCCGTAAACTCTTTACAGTTAAATCACAATTAAGTAGACAAGTCTCGCAAAATCTCGAACTCTTAAATTAAATTGACCAGGAATTTGAAATTTTGGGCTCACTGATTAGATAGAAATAGCGAGCAAACTCTAAAAAAGTTACTCCATTTAGAACGGATTACATGTGTTGATCATTTTGTTTCAAACGTCTACACTTATAAACGCCCATGGTATCTCAAGCTGGCAATTAAATTACATTGTACTATAACATATATTTTCACATAGCTTATCATTTATCATAAATTTAGGATTGATGCAACAATGAAGTCGGGAAATTGCAATGTTTCAACAACGGTCTAAATGACATGTGTCAAAACGCTCAAAGGATTATGGGAAACGCAATGCTGCAACTGATATGTATAAGTAACGTAAATAAAATGATTTGACACAACATTAAATCATTGTCAACACTTGTTAAGTTTGTTTGCTTGTTTGTTGGGTTTAACATCCCTCCGACAGTAATTCAGTCATTTGGAGACGATGTCTACTTCATGCGGGTATAGGGCTGCCACACTGCAGTATCACGCCTTAGACATGTGGCATGATACCACACCCAGTCACATCATCCTGATACCGAGCTAACCAGTCCTGCAAATACTCTTATATGTTGAGCGCCAAGCAAGGGAGCTATAACAGAACCATATTTTACAACTTTGGTATGTCGTGGTCAGGGATCGAACCCACGACCTCCCGCTCCCGAGGCGGACGCTCTAACCACTCGGCCACCGGAAAGGGTACGCTTGTTTAGCTAGTAATATCAATATGATATTTATAAGTAAAAAGTTTTTTTGCAATTTATATAACTAATACATAGCTGTAAACTTACATATTTTCCGAAAATGCTTCAATTAACATGAAAGCAAAAGTAGGATATTTTTCGAAAATTCTTACACTTGGGTTTATATTCGTATTTTTATGTAACTTCCTTATACTTTAATCAATTTTTTAACTCTAAGTACCAAAATAATCGTCTTAAAATTCTCTTTATCTCACTTGCTTAATGTGTGGACTTATTTCTAATGGGTTTTAAGATATTAGTCTTAAAACTTTGACAACACGGCAGAATCGCTGAAATTCTACATGTTTAAATTCTTATTTTTGATGTAACTTCCTTTTTTTTAATTTAAAAACATTTCACACGCTTTATGTTTCGGAATATTACTAATACTTTTTGAGATATAAGCTCTTAAACCTCCTGAATAATGAAAAAATCACCAAAGCTATATGCACGAATTTCGTTTTTTTACCATTACTCCATGAATCTCTGGCCAATTATTAAACTTTAGGCATCAAAATATTCATCAAACACACTGAGGGTTACCAAATTTTCGTTTTTCCGCCATAACTCAACCGATTCAAGCCCGATCATCAAAAACTAAATACCATCTGAAAGGTCTTTCTAAACACTACAAATTATACGCATAGTGTCTCGATAGAATATTTACCGTTTTTGAGATATTTAAGGCCGAAGAAAAAGCCGATAATTGATATATGACCTTGACCTTTAGGATTTTCCGGAAACGAAAGTGGCATGGCTCCATAAAATCTAATACTGCATCTTCAGACAAAATTTCAAGCAAATCATACAAAAAATAAAGCATACAGGGCTTAAAAAGCGATACATTTTAATACGAAAGTTTTATTAGCATTATGACGTCATGTGACGTCATATGGCATTCATCTTTTTAGAATATAAAGAAGACCTAGAGACTAATATTCAATCCAAATATCGGCTGTCTAGCTCTTCAGGAAGCGATTTTATACGCAATTGAAATTTGACGTCATTAGTTCGAATCTTGGATTCGCCATAAAACCTTTGCCTTTTCGAATTTGGAAACACGGACACCGAAAGGCACAACTAGAGCCTAACATACATATACTGTGAAATTTTGATGAAAATCGGTCCAGAAATAATAGCTGTAGACCGCGTACAAACTTTTTCACCTGACGTCGAATCTGACGTCATATGAATATGAAATTCATTGCATCCGAAAGCTCATGGTTGGAAATATAAGCCATAAAATTTTCATTGTTCTGAGTCAATGGCAACACCTCAAAATTAACACAAATACAAGAGGAAGAAAAAAAGAATAAGAAGAAGAAGAAGAACTAGAAGTCGTTTGTTTAAGATACAAACAAAGCGGGTTTCCGTTTGCTTATTTCAAAGGTATTAAATAAATAATTTAATACAAAAAAATGGAATAATGATGCATAATAATGTATGATTTAATACGTAAATCATCATTATATTAAATATATACTTACGATTATGTTCAAAAATAAGTTTTTAGATCTTTTTTTTTTCTTTCTTTTTCATCTTCTAAGGAAGATATTGAGAAAGCAAAAATATGGATCTTATTTGATTATGCACCCGTTTTCTATCATTCAGAAAAAAAAAAAAAAAAAAAGGAAAATTTTAAGATAATAATAGATAATAATATCCCCAAGAATTGTTTTCTTACGTTATTCAATCGATTTAATTTTTTTTTTATTCTTTATTTAATATCTTTCTCTTTGTAAGCATATGACTTAACAAATATTCATTGCAATTTGACCCACAATTGAAATTGTAAAAAGAAAAAAAAATTTAAATTTCAACCTTTAAATTGATTGAGTTTACAGTGCAAAATTAGATGGAAACAAGACCTGTCACAGTCACCATAAAAAATGCCCCAAAAGAAATCACTGAAACTAAAACCTGGGTCATGTGTATGACAGGACCATGTCGTCATTTTTAATATTTGTGGCCTTGTCTACTTAAGGCTACACACGTGAGTTTTGCAGTTGCCACATATCTGGAAACCTATCTGTGCCAAGTTATTTCAAAATTGTTATATGTAAAACAACACTGAGAGCCCGGACACAGAAAAAAGTGCCATCTTTCAACCTTTGATCTGTGATTGTTACCTTGACCTTTGAGCTACAGAACTTGTGCAGGACACATTGTATTCTTTGGAAGAACATCCATGCCAAGTCATTTCAAAATACATGATGTGCAGTTAGAACCCTGACACAAAGTGTTCCCCTTTTTTGACAATTGACCCCAGATTTTGACTTTGACCTCTGAGCTACAGACCTGAGTCTAGCACATAACACATTGTCTTCTCTAGAAGAACATTTGTGCGAAGTTATATCAAAATCCATCCATGCATAATGGAGTAAGAGCCCGGACACAACAAAATAATACCCTTTTTGACCTTTGACCTCAGATTGTGACCATGTCCTAAGTACCACATATCTTGAAGCCTTTAAATGCCAAGTAATTTCAAAATTGTTATATGTAAAACAATATTAAACAAGAAATGTTTGTAAAACATATATGCCCCCCTCATATGCCATAATATTTATATGGCTATATTATATGTATGATGTTTGGCTTTATAATGTGGATATGTTACAAAGTTCAGAACTTATCTTGGTGAAGGTTTACTACTGATAATTATTAACACTGCTAACTCATTTGAGTTTTACCTTGTATATTGCATCCAGTAAAGGTGAAAATGCTGAAAAAAAAATCTGGTGAAAAAGATTTGACCAGAACCCATTTTGATCAGAATCTATCTCGGCATTCAATGTCACAGTGACCTTGACCTTTGACCTAGTTACCCCTAAATCAAAAGGGGTCATTTACTGGTCATGCATAATCTTCATACTAAGTTTGAAGTTCCTAGGCCCAGGCGTTCTTAAGTTATTGATCGGAAATGGTTTGGTCACCATTTTAACATAAAATCCCAGTAAATCAAGGTCACTGTGACCTTGACCTTTGATCAAGGGACCCCAAAAATCAATAGGGTTCATCTTCTGATCATGACCAATCTCCATACTAAGTTTGAAGTTCCTAGGCCCAGGTGTTCTCAAGTTATTGATCGGAAATAGCTTTGTCACAATTTTCAAAATCAAGCCAAGTAAATGAAGGTCACTTTGACCTTGACCTTTGACCAAGTGATTCCAAAAATAATAGGGGTCATCTACTAATCACAAGCAACAACCACATGAAGTTTGAGACTTAAAGGTCAAATAGAACTTCAAGTTATCACTCGGACAAGGTCTATTATTATACATACAAAACATGTGACCTTGACCTTTGAGGTAATGACACCAAAATCGATAGGGGTCATCTACTAATCTGAAAAAAACATGAAGTTT
Source organism: Solen grandis (assembly GCA_021229015.1). Lineage (NCBI taxonomy): Eukaryota > Metazoa > Mollusca > Bivalvia > Adapedonta > Solenidae > Solen > Solen grandis. The sequence goes on from CM037782.1 coordinate 19,678,307, forward strand.
GAGACTTAAAGGTCAAATAGAACTTAAGTTACGGTATTATACATAAACAACATGTGACCTTGTGACCTTGACCTTTGAGGTAATGACACCAAAATGGGGGCATAACAAAGGCAGAGGTGTAAGCAAAATTATGAAAATACTTTCTCATTTCTATGTAATTAACGTTACAAACATCTTGAAACTTTCTACTATTTATTTGCTTTATAAATTTGCTTATTTTTACAGATTTAGAAAAAGAAACTGTTAAACATTTGGAAAACAGAAAAAAAATAGTAGAATAACATGTATTTGTCATTTTCTTCAGGTTTGCAGAAAGTTGTGATAACAAATGCAATATTATATCCATATTTTTCTGGCTCTAATACTAATATCAGGAGGCTTTGTAACATTAAAATGTAACTTAAGAACCAAAGTTCGAAGCTCGGTATCGCCATGAATCTTAATATTTTCAAATTTAGAAATTTGAATGGCAAGGTGCACATCTACATCCTAAAATACATCTTCTGTGAAAATATCAAGATAATCGGACCAGATTTGAAGGCTTTAGAGCGCGAACTAACTTTTGAAGCTGACGTCATATCTGACGTCATTGAAATTTAAAAATAAATGAATTTATAAACTTAAACTTTTTAATCTCAGCAATACAATTTTCAAAAAGATTAGGTCAAAAGTCGTGATAACAGCGCGAAAGAAATGTTTCAAAAAGATGTTTTTTTATCGTTTTATGACGTCATAACCACGTGACTTAAGAAAAAAGCCTTTAGGAAATAGAAAGCAGACCTCTTGGCCAATATGCTGTCCAAATTTCATGCTTCTAGTCATTAGGTGGCCTTGTAACATTAAAAAATAATTTTAGGACCTAAGTTTGAAACTCGGTTTGCCATGGAATCTTTATATTTTCGAATTTGGAAATTTGAATGCCAGGGTGCACATCTACATTCTGAAATACATTTTCTGTGAAAATATCAAAACGATCGGACCAGAATTGAAGGCTCTAGAGCGCGAACAAACTTTTTAAGCTGACGTCAAATCTGACGTCATTTGACGTCATTGAAAATTAAAAATAAAGGAATTTATAAATTTAAACTTTTTAATCGCTGCAATACAATTTTCAAAAAGATTGAGTTAAAAGTAATGATACCAGAGCGAAAGAAATTTTTCAAAAATATGCTTTTTGTCTATTGTATGATGTCATAACCACGTGACTTGAGATAAAATATTTTAGGAAATAGAAAGCAGACCTCTTGGCCAATATGCTGTCCAAATTTCATGCTTCTAGCGCATTAGGTGGCCTTGTAACATTAAAAACCAATTTTTGGACCTAAGTTCGAAACTCGGTTTTGCCATAAAATTTCAGTTTTTTTGAATTTGGAAATTTGAATGCCAGGGTGCACATCTACATTCTGAAATACTTTTTCTGTAAAAATATTAAGAAAATCGGACCAGAATTGAAGGCTCTAGAGTGCGAACAAACTTTTTAAGCTGACGTCAAATCTGACGTCATTTGACGTCATTGAAAATTGAAAACACTTGATTTTAAAAATTTATACTTTTTGTCGAAGTATTTTAATTTTCATGTTGCTTGGCCCTTGGCAACATATATAAATTAACTCTTGAATTAGGTTGGAAGAAGAAGAATTATAAAAAGAATAAACATAACAAACCCTATACGTTTTCCGCAGGTTTGCGGAAAGCCGTAATAAGAAAAATAAACATAACAAACCCTATACGTTTTCCGCAGGTTTGCGGAAAGCCGTAATAAAAGCTTGAAGAAAGCCGTTATAACAAAGGCAATATGCTTATCGGTCCTGGTGTACACCATTGCATCTTAAAATGCACCTCATTCTCTCAAATACGCATCGCAATGCACCTTTCAACACAGGCACTCTTTCCTGCGTAGGAACGTCCGGATCGTGGGTAACCAACCCTATAACCGCCTTCTTTCCTTACTTCAAATGGCTAGATTTTCGTATACAAGCCCTTATCCGAAAAACATGAATATCTGCCATGTTTGTTGACGGAATTACTTGAAATTTTCAGGACTTTTTGCACATTGTAGGCTACGGCATTCGTGCAAATTTCAACTTCAAACATCAACTTGCCGATTTTAATAATTTTTCTGCTTAAATATCAATTGACCAAACAAATATTCCTTGCAATATACATCACTTCACTTTTCAGTGTGTAAATCCTGAAAAATTCATAATGATTGACTCACACTTCATGAAGCTACAGCGTTTCAATTTCGTTAAAAGAACACTTTTTGTTTTCCTGCCATAACTCAACGGATTCAAAATGTTAATTTTTTTTTTTTTTTTTTTTTTTTTTTTTTTTTTTAATGACGTCATAAGCACGTGACTTGAGAGAAAATCATTCAGAAAAAAAGAATGTAAACCTCTATGCAGATATGCTGTCCAATTTTCATTTTTCTAATTCTAATGCATCATCAGGGTTTTTTTACATCAAAATGTAATTTTAGGACCAAAGTTCGAAACTCGGTATCGCCATGAAATCTTAATCTTTTCAAATTAGGATATTTGAATGCCAAGGTGCACATCTACATCTTAAAATACATTTTCTGTGAAAATATCAAGATAATCTGACCAGAAATGAAGGCTGTAGAGCGCGAACAAACTTTTGAAGCTGACGTCACATCTGACGTCGTTTGACGTCACTGAAAATTAAAAATAAATGAATTTAAAAACTTAAACTTTTCATCTCAGCAATACAATTTTCAAAAAGATTGAGTCAAAAGTCATGATACCAGAGCGAAAGAATTTTTTCAAAAAGATGTTTTTTATCGTTTTTATGATGTCACAACCCTGTGACTTAAGAAAAAATCCTTAGGGAATTCGAAAGAAGACCTCAAGGCCAATAGGCTGTCCAATTTTCATGCTTCTAGCCCGTTTGGTGGCCTTGTAATACTAAAATATATTTTAAGGACCTAAGTTCGAATCTTGGTTTTGCCATGGAATCTTTATATTTTCGAATTTGGAAATTTTAATGCCAGGGTGCACATCTACATTCTTAAATACATCTACTGTGAAAATATCAAAATGATCGGACCAGAATTGAAGGCTCTAGAGCGCGAACAAACTTTTTAAGCTGACGTCAAATCTGACGTCATTTGACGTCACTGAAAATTAAAAATAATTGAATTTATAAATTTAAACTTTTTTAATCGCTGCAATACAATTTTCAACAAGATAAAGTTAAAAGTAATGATACCAGAGCTAAAGAAATTTTTCAAAAATATGCTTTTTGTCTATTGTATGTCGTCATAACCACGTGACTTGAGATAAAATATTTAAGGAAATAGAAAGCAGACCTCTTGGCCAATATGCTGTCCAAATTTCATGCTTCTAGCGCATTAGGTGGCCTTGTAACATAAAAACAATTTTTAGACCTAAGTTCGAAACTCGGTTTTGCCATAAAATTTCGTTTTTTCGAATTTGGAAATTTGAATGCCAGGGTGCACATCTACATTCTGAAATACATTTTCTGTAAAAATATTAAGAAAATCGGACCAGAATTGAAGGCTCTAGAGTGCGAACAAACTTTTTAAGCTGACGTCAAATCTGACGTCATTTGACGTCATTGAAAATTGAAAACACTTGATTTTAAAAATTTATACTTTTTGTCGAAGTATTTTAATGTTCATGTTGCTTGGCCCTTGGCAACATATATAAATTAACTCTTGAATTAGGTTGGAAGAAGAATAATAATAATAATAATAAGAACTAGAAGTCGTTTGTTTAAGATACAAACGAAGCGGCTTTCCGTTTGTTTATTTCAAGGGTTTTGAATATAAAAGTTAATACAAAGAAATGGAATAATGATGCATTATAATGTAAGATTAGATACGTAAATCATCATAATCATAAATTATATATAAATATGTTTAAAAAAAAAGCTTTAAATCTTTTTTCTATTTATTTTCATCTTCTTAAGAAGATATTGAGAAAGCATATATATGATTACACAACCGTTTACTATCATTCAGAAAATAAAAACAGGAAAATTTTAAGATAATACTATCCTCAAAAATTGTTTTCTTACGTTATTCAATCGATTTTAAAAGTTGTTTTTTTATTCTTTATTTAATATCTATTTCTTCGTAAGCATATGACTTAAATCAATAATAAAAAAAAAAAAATTTAAAAAAAGATGGAAACAAAGGCAGAGGTGTAAGCAAAATCATGAAAATAATTTCTTATTTTTATGTAATACACGTTATAAACGTCTTGAAACTTTCAACAATTCATTTGCTTTATATATTTCCTTATTTTACAGATTTAGAAAAAGAAACCGTTAAACCTTTAGAAAAGATAAAAAAATCGATAGGTAGAATTACATGTATTTGTCATTTTCTTCAGGTTTGCGGAAAGCCGTGATAACAAATGCAATAAGATATCAGTATGGGTTTTCTGGCTCTAGTATAATTATACTAATTCATCGTAAATGCGACTCATTAACTCAAAAACGTATCACAATTCACTATTCAACAAAGGCACTTTTTACTGCAAAAGAACAATCGGATCTTGCTGAACCAACACAATGACCACTTTCGTTTCTTTCTTCAAATTAATATATTTCCATGAATAAGCCCTTTTACGAAAAAACATGAATAAATCATGTTTGATAACGTAATCACTTGAAATTTCTTGACTTTTTGCGCATGTTAAGATACGGCAATATTACTTATCTAAAGTTAATATGTCCAATCTTTTGATCTTTTTAATATATTTTGCTTACAAATCAATGTTGTCATAAACAAGTGGTACAACATAAATTTCTTAAGGTATGCTTAAGATTGGCATCAATACTCATGACGCTGGAGCGCGAATACACATTGAAATAAATGATTTTAATATTTCAACGACGTCAAAATCAAGTGACTAAAGAAAAGTATCTTTTTTGGAATGACATGTTCAGCTAACGTTCTATTAATCCAGAAAAAAATATCTTCGAGAATGCGAACAGGTTTGTTTTCATATGTTTAAGTAGGCATTCCAGTAAACATTAATATCTGACATGTTTGATGACGTAATCACTTAAAATTTTCAAAGACTTATGAACGTACGAAGTTTCGACATTCTTGAAAATTATAAGTTCATTGGTCTAATTGGCGATTTTATATGATTTTTTTAAATAATTCTTGCTTAAGTATGCATGACGTCATAATCACGTGACAAAACAAACAATTTTTGCAGTACGGATCTTTAATTTTAACTGTATGAATACTGAAGATAGAATTAAGATTGACTCAAAATTGATGATACCAGAGCGAGAGAAAACTTTAAAAAGAAATGCTTTTTGACTTTTTGATGACGTCATAACCACGTGACTTAAGAGAAAATCATTAAGAAAATAGAATGTAAACTTTTATGCCGATATGTTGTCCAATTTTCATGCTTCTAACGCATCAGGGCGCTTTGTAACATTTAAATTTAATTTTTGGACCAAAGTTCGAAACTCGGTATTGCCACGAAATCTTAACATTTTAGAATTTGGAAATTTGAATGCCAAGGTGCACATCTAGATCCTAAAATACATCTTCTGTAAAAATATCAAGATAATTGGACCAAAATTAAAGGCTCTATGGCGCGAACAACCTTTTGAAGCTGACGTCAAATCTGACGTCATATGACGCCAATGAAAATTGAAAATGATTGAATGTATAAAGAGATACTTTTTTATTACAGCAATTTCAATTTAATTAAAATTGACTCAAAATGCATGATGCCAGAGCCAGAGAAATCTTTGAAAAAATAGGATTTTGCTTTTTAAATGACGTTATAATCACGTGACTTAAAAGGAAATCTTTTACAGAAATGAAAGTAGACCTCTGGGCCGATGAGATGTCCAATTTTCATGCTTCTATCTCATCAGTAGCCTTTGTAATGTTAAATAATAGTTTAGGACCAAAGTTCGAAACTCGGTTTTGCCATAAATTCTTAAATTTTTCGAATTTGAAAATTTGAAAGACAAGGTGCACATCTGCATCATAACATACTTCTTCTGTGAAAATATCAAGATAAAACGACAAAAAATAAAGGCTCCAGAGCGCGAACAAACTTTTGATGCTGACGTCAAATCTGACGTCGTTTTACGTCTTTGAAAATTTAAAATGATAGAATTTAAAAATTTGAACGTTTTTGTCGAGGCAATTTAATTTTCATTTTCCTCAGACACTGGCAACATACTGAAATTAACTCTTGGATTTCGTTGGAAAATGAGGAATAATAATAATAACTAGAACCGCAAGCGGTATCTTGGTTTTCGCTTTTAACCTAATCAACTTGAACACTTTATTTCAACTCAGCCACAATTTTCAATATGAAACAGAATGCAAAGGTTTTTTGAAGACCTACTCTCATTTGCACAGTTTTTTTTTGTTTTTTTTGTTGTTGTTTTTTTTAATGTTAGAACATTCAAACTCCTCTAGCGCAAATATTTCCCCATACCCTATACTTTGAAATCATCACATTCTGTGGTACAAGGAACAAAAATCAAAAAACCTCTAATTAGTATAATCGAACATTCTTTTTCTTTTAAAAACTGAATAACAATTATTCCAAAAAAGGATCAAACTTTTGATTGCCGTAAAATGAAAAGATCAAGTCCGATCTTCAAAAACTAAACATTATACGAAAGAACTATTTAGAACTAAAACTTTTGTTCATATACTCTTAATGAAATATTTTTAGATTTGGAGCACTTTGGGGCCGAATAAAAACACAATTATCGTAATATGACCTTGACCTTTTCAATGTTTTTTAACTTTTTAATTGTGAGGCCCTTTCAAACATAACAATACATAACTTGTGAAAATTTCATGAAGAATGAACAGAAAATAAAGTCAGGAGCGACAAAAAAACATGTTTTTGAAATTTTAATTTTTCCTAAAATTTAGTGAAGTTTGACCTTTTTCTAGAGGACAAACCATGCATTTCTTAAATTCGCCACCCCATATATTTTGTGCGTATATGTCTTGCAAATCATTTGCAGCAAACAGAATTCTTCTATCTGATTTCTAACAAAAATGGATAGGTTTTTTCGTAGACCTACTCTAATTTACAGTTTTTTTTACGAGATTCGAACTTTCAACCTTCCGTTACTAGCACAAAAAGTTTCAGCCACTCATATCTAGAAACTATCATATTTTATTAGGCTGTCAACAAGGTACATAATTCAATTAACCGCATTTGGATCAGGCTTCAACTTTTTGAGTTATAAGCAAAAGAATGATTTCAAGAAAAGCGCCCCCTAGCGGCAAAATGAGATAGAAAATTGATTAAAATTTTACTGTTTGGTACCTAGCAAAGCAGCAAATAGTTCAATCAAGTATACTAGTCGCACAAGTCAAACTTTTTATTCTTGTGTATCAGAATTTGAAGCATAAAACCTGATTTACAATTATTCCAAAAAAGGATCAAACTTTGGACTGCCGTATAATGACCAAATCAAGTCCGATCTTCAAGAACTAAACATCACTGGAAAGAGCTCTTTAAGAACTAAAACTTTTGTTCATAGTTTTGGAGCTATTTGTGGCCGAATAAAAACACAATAATCGTAATATGACCTTGACCTTTTCAAATTTCTTTTAATTTTTTTATTGTGAGGCCCTTTCAAACATAACAATACATATTGTGTGAAAATATCATGAAGAATGAACAGAAAATAAAGTCAGGAGCGACAAAAACATGTTTTTGAAATTTTAATTTTTCCTAAAATTTAGTGAAGTTTGACCTTTTCTAGAGGACAAACCACGCATTTCCTAAATTTGCCACCCCATATATTTTGTGCGTATATGTCTTGCAAATCGTATGCAGCAAACAGAATTCTTCTATCTGATCTCTAACAAAAGTGGGAAGGTTTTTCGTAGACCTACCCTCATTATTTCACTTTTTTCCAAGGTTCGAACATTCAACCTCTCCTAGAACAATTTTTTTCCCGTACCCGATGATGAGATTTCCATCATATTTGATTGGGCTGTCAACAAGGAACATTATGTAAAAAACCGCATCGAAATCAGGATTCAAATTTTTGAGTTATTAGCAAAAAAGTGATTACATGCATTGCGCCCCCTAGTGGCTAAATCAGAAACAAAAGTGAAACGTTTGACCATTTAGGCACATGTTCAGGTAAAGATGACTCCATGCCCAAAATTTCATAGCTGTAGCTTTTTTCATCTTGCCGCTAGGCTGGACACAAAAATGGGTGGAATTGGAAAAATAATAAAAATAAAAAAAAAAACAAATCAACAGAAGAAGAACAATAGGTTTTCGCCCTGCAGAGGCGAAAACCTAATAAGAAGAAACATAACAAACCCTATACGTTTTCCACAGGTTTGCGGAAAGCCGTAATAAACATAACAAACCCTATACGTTTTCCGCAGGTTTGCGGAAAGCCGTAATAATGACAAAACAGTACAAACCCAACAGGACTTTCTGCCAGTAGGCAGAAAGTCCTAATAAGAGGAAGAAAAAATGAATAAGAAGAAGAAGAAGAAGAAAAAAAAACAGTACAAACCCAATAGGACTTTCTGCCTGTAGGCAGAAAGTCCTAATAACTAGACCGCAAAGCGGCATCTCGGTTTTCGCTTTTAACTTGACTAGTAAGAGTACTGGTTTCAACTGTAGACATAATTGATTGATATTAACTTTATTCGAACATTATTAACATATAAAAGTGAAATACATTGTCAGAAAGTTTGGAAAAAGAAGATACTTAATACAAAACAATCGTGTACTATATTACAAAGGGATATCTCCTGACTTTATTTGATGATAACAGCCTTAATCGAATTTGATCGAGAGAGTGTGTAAAAAAATGAAAATATAAAGTTTGAAGATAAGAAATGAAGTGTGATATTTTTTTTTCTTATTTTTTTTTAATATTCATGGGGGAAAACTCAATATATAATAGGCTGATAACATTTGTTAACCTTCTTGTCTGAATTTAGGAAAGAACACTGTGGTTAAGTTTAAAAGTGATTGCTTAGAGAATGAACACGCAAGAAATCGCGAGTTTGAACTAAAATTTATTACGATTTTTCAATAAAGAACCAAACTGCTGCCAAATGAAGTCCAATCTTCAAAATCTAAACACAACTACAAAGATCTCTTCACGAACTAATTTTTTGTTCATATACTCTCCACAAAATATTTTAGATTTGGATCCATTTTGAGCTGAAGAAAATGGCAATTATCGTTATATAAACTTGACCAATGAAAATGCTGTTTAATTTTTGATTAATGAGAATCTGTGTATCATAAAACTACACAACCAGTGGAGAAAATGATGAAGCTTGAACACACACACACACACTAAAAACTCATGTTTTTGAAATTGTAATTCATCCAATTAGTGAAGTTTGCCACATGCTGTTGACAAACAATATATACCCTTAACTCGCTTACCCAGATATTCTCTGTATATATGTTTAGCAAATTAAATGCAAATATAATTCATCCATGTTATCTAAAGTAATATTGAACAGGTTTCTCATAGACCTTATCCTATTTGCACTTTTTAAGAGGTTCGAACATTCAACCTCTTGTAGCGAAAATAGTTTCACTACCTGATACTTTGAAAACAATCATATTCTATGGTGCTCTCAACAAGAAACAAAACGCTGAAAACCGCATTTGAATCAGACTTCAACTTTTTAGGTATCACCAAAAAAGTGATTTGAGTATAGAGCCCCCTAGCAGTAAAATGAGAATATTGATGAATATTTCTTCCATTGGGTACCTAGAAATGAACCAAATAGCTCAATTAAGTATGCAATATGCATTGGTTAAATTATCTGATCTGTTCTTAGATGTCCCAATTTTGATCTAACAAACTGATTTACGTTTTTTTCGATAAAGGATGAAACTTTGGAGTACCGTCAAAAGACCAAATGAAGTTGGATCTTCAAAAACTAAACACCACTGGAAAGATCTATTCACAAACTAAAACTTTTGTTCATATACTCTCTATAAATTATTTTTTGATTAGAGCTATTTTGTGCCGATAAAAATAACAATAATCTTTCATTGTTCTTTACTATGAGTTTATTTGTATTATTAAAATGCATAAACAGTGAAAAAATGATGAAGATTGAACAAAATGTAAAGTCAGGAGCTGCAAAAAAGAAGAAACATGGTTTTAATTGATTGATAAAAGGATCAAAATTTGGACTGTGGTAATTTGATCAAATGAAGTCCGATTTTCAAAAACTAAACACCAATGGAAAGATCTCTTCACAAACTAAAACTTTTGTTCATATACTTTCTATAAAATATTTTTAGATTTGAAGCTTATTCGTGCCGATAAATATAACAATAATCGGTATTATGACCTTGACCTTTGCATATTTTCATCGTTATTTACTATGAGTTTATTTGTATTACTTAAATGCATAAACAATGAAAAATGATGAAGATTGAACAAAAAATAAGGTCAGGAGCTGCAAAAAAGAGGAAACATACAGATTTACACTTGTTTGATAAAAGGATCAAACTTTGGACTGTGGTAATTTGATCAAATGAAATCCGATCTTCAAAAACTAAACACCAATGGAAAGATCTCTTCACAAACTAAAACTTTTGTTCAAATACTTTCTATAAAAATTTTTAAGATTGAGAGCTATTTTATGCCGATAAAAATAACAATAACTGGTATATGACCTTGACCTTTGCATATCTTCACTGTTTTTTTTCTATGATTTTATTTGTATTATAAAAATGCATAAACAGTGAAATAATGATGAAGATTGAACAAAAAATAAAGTCAGGAGCTGCAAATAACCTTAAAAGTGTTGATTTTTCGAAAATATTGGTTAAGTTTGACCGCGTACTGTGCATTTCCCGAATTCACCACCCTATATATTTTGTGCGTATATGTCTTGCAGATCATATGCAACAAACAAAATTCTCCTATCTCATCTCTGAATAAAATGGGTAGGTTTTTCATAGACCTACCCTTATATCACAGTTTTTGCGAGATTTAAACATTCAACCTCCTGTAGCACGAAAGTTTTATATACGCAAATTTTTGGAACCTATCATATTTTATTTGGCTATTTACAAGAAACATTATGCAAAAAAACGCACCTGAATCGGACCTCAAATAATTGAGATATTGCTTATTAAACATTTTCATGTAAAACGCCCCCTGGCGGGAAAATCAAAACAAAAATGAAAATTTTCTCGACGTTAGGATCATATTTAAATACGTGGTTATAACTGATAAAAGTTTCATAGATGTGGCTTTTCTCACCTCGGAGCTATGCCGTTCACAAAAAGGGGTTAGAAACATTAAAAAAAATAGAATTGCAATTAGAATTGCGATATCATCGGTTTTCACAATTCAATCTCATCCTTTTCAAACATTGCAATTCACGAATTGTATTACAAAAGCAAATGAATTTCTATGCGTGTGTTGATACTTAAGAGTACAAAATTGCTGCTTTTATGTAAAAAGGTGCATAATCTGTGATTTATTCAAAGATATAAGCTTTAATCGAACTTTGGTACAAAATTTGTTACAAAGTTTGAAGATGATTGCAAAAGAAATATTTACCATATACCCACACAAGTCTACAAAGTCTATGCAAGGTTCGAACATTCAACCTTCTATAGCCAGTAGAAAAAAATCAGGTTTTTGGTCCTTAGATTTATCAAATTTATCAGGCTTTCAACAAGAATATCAACTTTCTTAGTTATAACAACAAGAGTGGTCAGAAGACAACATAGCTTGCCGTAACAACACTTTTTGTCTAAGATTTAAATTTTTCAAAAGTAGGTCAAACTCCAAGGTCAAGGTCACAAGCCAAAAGTCATAGTTCCAAATGATAGATCTTGAATTGGGCTGTCTACATGTAAAATATCTAAGCTCTATCTCTTAGAATATAAAAGATATAAGCCAGGTTAAAGGTTTGTTCACGGACGACAACGACGAAAATGGCGCCGGGGGTTTGACATTAGCTCTCCGGACTTTCTTCCCAGATATCAAGCAAAGTGCCCCTTAGCGGAATATGATAAACAAAATTTATTTACATATTGCAATTTAGGTCTTAGAAATGCAGTAAATTTAGATGGCTGATATCTGCCATTTCTTATTATCGTGTACTAGCCCTTAAAAGTGAAAGGGGAAATAACGTAATCATGTGTCTTTATGTCTTGGCCAAAAAAGGCGAAAGAAAGAAAACGTGCCATATTGTTGTTATTTCGACTTTGGACAAAGACACAAAATCACGAAATATGCCACCTGAAATAAACTTTTGAGGTAACATACTGATTTACGATTTTTTAGATAAAGGATCAAACTTTGGACTGTTGTAATTTGATCTAATGAAGTCCCATCTTCAAAAACTAAACACCAATGGAAAGATCTCTTCACAAACTAAAACTTTTGTTCATATACTTTCTATAAAACATTTTTAGATTTGAAGCTATTTTGTGCCGATAAAAATAACAATAATCGGTATTATGACCTTGACCTTTGCATATTTTCATCGTTATTTATTATGAGTTTATTTGCATAATTTAAATGCATAAACAGTGAAAAAATGATAAGAGTGAACAAAAAAAAGTCAGTGCTGCAAAAAAGAGGAAACATTCGGATTTACAATTGTTTGATAAAAGGATTAAACTTTGGAATGCGGTAATTTGATCAAATGAAGTCCGATCTTCAAAAACTAAACACCAATTGAAAGATCTCTTCACAAACTAAAACTTTTGTTCATATAGTTTGTTTTTTTTAATTTTTAGATTTGGAGCTATTTTGTGCCGATAAAAATAACAATAATTGGTTATATGGTCAAATGCATAAACAGTGAAATAATGATGAAGATTGAACAAAAAATAAAGTCAGGAGCAGCAAAAAAGGGGAAACATATGGATATACAATTGTTTGATAAGAGGATCAAACTTTGGACTGTGGTCATTTGATAAAATGAAGTCCAATCTTCAAAAACTAAACATTAATGGAAAGATCTCTTCACAGACTAAAACTTTTGTTCATATACTTTCTATAAAATATTTTTCCATTTGGAGCCATTTTATGCCGATAAAAATAATAATAATTGGTATATGACCTTGACTTTTGCATATTATGCTTGATTTTTTTCTATGAATTTATTTGTTTTATAAAAATGCATAAACAGTGAAATAATAATGAAGATTGAACAAAAAATAAAGTCAGGAGCAGCAAAAAAGAGGAAACATATAGATATACAATTGTTTGATAAGAGGATCAAACTTTGGACTGTGGTAATTTGATCAAATGAAGTCTGATCTTCAAAAGCTAAACACCAATGGAAAGATCTCTTCACAGTCTAAAACTGTTGTTCATATACTTTTTATAAAATATTTTTAGATTTGGAGCTATTTTATGCCGATAAAAATAATAATAATTGGTATATGACCTTGACCTTTGCATATTATGCTTGATTTTTTTTCTATGAATTTATTTGTTTTATAAAAATGCATAAACAGTGAAATAATAATGAAGATTGAACAAAATATAAAGTCAGGAGCTGCAAATAACCTTAAAGGTCATGCTTTTAAAATGTTGATTTTTCGAAAATATTGGTTAAGTTTGATCGCGTACTGTGGACAAACCATGCATTTCTCGAATTCGCCACCCCATATATTTTGTGCGTATGTGTCTTGCAGATCATAATTTTATGCAACAAACAAAATTCTCCTATCTTATCTCTGAATAAAATGGGTAGGTTTTTCGTAGACCTACCCTTATATCACAGTTTTTGCAAGATTCGAACATTCAACCTCCTGTAGCACTAAAGTTTTATATACGCAAATTTTTGGAACCTATCATATTTTATTGGGATATTTACAAGGAACATAATGCAAAAAACCGCATTTGAATCAGACCTCAAATAATTGAGATATTGCTTTTTAAACATTTTCATATAAAACGCCCCCTGGCGAGAAAATCAAAACAAAAATGAAAATTTTCTCAACATTAGGATCATTTTCAAATACGTGGTTATTAATGATAAAAGTTTCATATATATGGCTTTTCTCACCTTTGACCTATGCCGTTCACAAAAAAGGGTTAGAAAAATAAAAAAATAAAGAAACAGAACAAGAACAATAGGTTTTCGCACTGCGATGCGAAAACCTAAAAAAAGAAACAGAACAAGAACAAAGGGTTTTCGCACTGCGATGTGAAAACCCAATAATAAGAAAAAACATAACAAACCCAATAGGTCTTTCTACTTGAGGCAGAAAGCCCTAATAATAATCTTTTTATACCAAATCAAAATTGTTCTTATTTTAATGAAGCCCAAATCATACCAAATCTGCAACATTGAATTAAACAAAAAAGAAGTGTGTCACCAAAAGGCTGTTTCTAAGTGAAGAGCTAGTGAAGCTTCCCATAAAATTTGACTGAGTAGTATAATTAAAGATATCAATGAAAGCTGATATGTGGAAGAATAAGCCAAAAAGTGCATTTACAATACTTTAGACTCTAGAACAGGTTGTCATCTTCATGGATTGCATCACTGATTAAAGGAGTAACAACAAAATACAAATACACATATGTAGAAACCATAGGAAAAGCTTAAATGATATAAAACTTACAAATAGTGTACTGTTGCTCAATCAAATCACTGTGTAAGTGTTCACTGTAATCATCAGCTGTGGGCTTTCCTTGTGCAGTTGTAGCTCCAGAATCAGATTGAAGAATGTCAACATGTTTCGAATGGATGACTAATAGGCCAGATTGCATGAGGTGGACAAAGAAAACTCCAGAAAATCAGCAAAGGGCCATAACTCAAAAAAAAGTCAGTCAACCGTAACAATTTCATAATATGCACATCTATGCTCACCAGTGAAGCTTCCTATGAAGTTTGATTGAAATCCATCCAGTAGTTAATGAGAAATAGCATGGACAAAGAAAACTCCAGAAAATCAGCAAAGGGCCATAACTCAAAAGAAAATCAGTCAACCGTAACCATTTCATAATATGCACATCTGTGCTTGATATTGAAGCTTCCTATGACGTTTGTTTGAAATCTATCCAGTAGTTATTGAGAAATAGCGTGGGCAAAGAAAACTCCAGAAAATCAGCAAAGGGTCATAACTCAAAAGAAAATCATTCAACCGTAACCATTTCATAATATGTACATCTGTGCTTGATATTGAAGCTTCCTATGAAGTTTGATTGAAATCCATCCAGTAGTTATTGAGAAATAGCGTGGACAAAGAAAACTCCAGAAAATCAGCAAAGGGCCATAACTCAAAAGAAAATCAGTCAACCGTAACCACTTCATAATATGCACATCTGTGCTTAATATTGAAGCTTCCTATGACGTTTGTTTGAAATCTATCCAGTAGTTATTGAGAAATAGCGTGGACAAAGAAAACTCCAGAAAATCAGCAAAGGGCCATAACTCAAAAAAAAGTCAGTCAACCGTAACAATTTCAAAATATGCACATCAATGCTCACCAGTGAAGCTTCCTATGAAGTTTGATTGAAATCCATCCAGTAGTTAATGAGAAATAGCATGGACAAAGAAAACTCCAGAAAATCAGCAAAGGGCCATAACTCAAAAGAAAATCAGTCAACCGTAACCATTTCATAATATGCACATCTGTGCTTAATATTGAAGCTTCCTATGACGTTTGTTTGAAATCTATCCAGTAGTAATTGAGAAATAGCGTGGACAAAGAAAACTCCAGAAAATCAGCAAAGGGCCATAACTCAAAAAAAAGTCAGTCAACCGTAACAATTTCATAATATGCACATCTATGCTCACCAGTGAAGCTTCCTATGAAGTTTGATTGAAATCCATCCAGTAGTTATTGAGAAATAACAACAAGAGGGCCATGATGGCCCTGAAACGCTCACCTGAGTACCATTGCTACAACTGATTACAAGGTTTTTAAACAGACAAAAATTCTGATATAACTCAATCTTAAACATTTTAGCCCTGACAATACTACACACCAAATATATAAGCACTGGGCCTTATGGTTTCAGAGGAGAAGACATAGTGCGGGGTCATTTATCTCCAAAGGGCCACCATTTTGAAAATCTTGATAATGAACCATTAGATGATACTACATACCAAAAATCTAAGCTATAGGCCTTATGGATTCATAGAAGAAGATTTTTTTAAAGATTTTCCTATATAACTCTATGTAAAACAAGTGACCTCTGGTGCGGGGGCATTTATCACCATAAGGTCATGATTTGTACAATCTTGGTAATGAACCATAAGATGATGCTACATACCAAACATCTAATCTCTAGGCCTTATGGATTCATAGAAGAAGATTTTTAAAGATTTTCCTATATAACTCTATGTTAAACAAGTGACCCCTGGTGCGGGGGCATTTATCACCATAGGGTAATGATTTGAACAATCTTGGTAATGAACCATTAGATGATGCTACATACCAAATATCTAATCTCTAAGCCTTATGGATTCATAGAAGAAGATTTTTAAAGATTTTCCTATATAACTCTATGTAAAACAAGAGGGCCATGATGGCCCTGAATCGCTCACCTGAGTACCATTGCTTCAACTGATGTCAAGGTTTTTAAACAGACAAGGATTCTGATATAACTTAATCTAAAACATTTTACCCCTGACAATACTACACACCAAATATCTAAGCAATGGGCCATATGGTTTCAGAGAAGACTTGGGCGCAGGGTCATTTATCACCGTAGGGCCAAGACTTTGAAAATCTTTGTAATGAACCATTAGATGCTACTACATACCAAAAATCTTAGCTCTAGGCCTTATTGATTCATAGAAGAAGATTTTTTAAGATTTTCCTATTTAACTCTATGTAAAACAAGTGACCCCTGGTGTGGGGTCATTTATCACCATTGGGCTATGATTTGTACAATCTTGGTAGTGGCCCATAAGATGATGCTACATACCAAATATCTAAGCTCTAGGCCTTATGCATTCATAGAAGAAGATTTTTTAAGATTTTCCTATATAACTCTGTGTAAAACAAGTGACCCCTGGTGCGGGGTCATTTATCACCATAGGGCTATGATTTGTACAATCTTGGTAGTGGCCCATAAGATGATGCTTCATACCAAATATCTAAGCTCTAGGCCTTATGCATTCATGGAAGAAGATTTTTTAAGATTTTCCTATATAACTCTATGTAAAACAAGTGACCCCTGCTGCGGGGTCATTTATCACCATAGGGCTATGATTTGTACAATCTTGGTAGTGGCCCATAAGATGATGCTACATACCAAATATCTAAGCTCTAGGCCTTATGGATTCATAGAAGAAGATTTTTTAAGATTTTTCTATATAACTCTATGTAAAACAAGTGACCCCTGGTGCGGGGTCATTTATCACCATAGGGCTATGATTTATACAATCTTGGTAGTGGCCCATAAGATGATGCTACATACCAAATATCTAAGCTCTAGGCCTTGCAGTTTTGCAGAAGAAGATTTTCAAAGTTTGCATTTTTAAAATCTATTTTTAGCTCCTGTGACCTAATTATGCAATGGACCAGAACCATTTATACAACTTTAGTAGAGCTTCATCCAAGGAACATTCCTGCAAAATATTTTTCAAATTGGCCAAGCCGTTTAGGAGGAGATGTTGTTTGAAGCAATTGTTGACGCCGGACGCACGCACGGACGACGGACAAAAGGCGATCAGAAAAGCTCACCTTGAGCACGTTGTGCTCATGTGAGCTAAAAAAACTACAGACGGAAGGACGGACGGACCAACCGGCTGACCAACCGACATAGTGACTCCTATATACCCCCCAAAACTACGTTTGTGGGGGGTATAATGATGACTTGAGAAAGGATATATGATCCACATCATATCATTGACTCTAATCCAGCATCTACAGGCAATTGGTGTTTTAAAAGACGTCTATCCAGATTATTTTCAGCACCCTTATTTCGACGTCAGTCGTGGCATGTTTATAATGAGGATATCTTTTTTTCTAGAAGTGAGTTTCAAGTAAGAAAAGTGAGTTTTGAGTCTGAAAAAGTGAGTTTCGAGTTAAAAAAAAAAAGAAAAAGTGAGTTTCGAGTAAAAAAAGTGAGTATTAAACAACATTTGTGTGTTTTAATTGATTTCACAGTAAATTTTCCTAAAAAAATCGGGAAATAGTTGCTCATATCCGCAGCGAGTAAAATATCTATATTACTCTGACACGACGGCTTACTTCCTATTGAATTGTTTTAGCAAAATCTATATCCCGGGTAACTACGGTAAAAAAACACGGAACATACTCTCAGAAATTCCTGTAAATAGTTCAAATGCGGCATACCTCATTCCGAAATAAACAGTTTTAAAATGGTGCAATTTCATCTCCACATTTTTCATAATTCATTGGTTTGGTATAAGCAATGAACACTTGTCAGCACAAAAATAAACCGACAGAGACATGTTTGCCAACTATGAAAAGATACCATGCCAAGCCAAGTATGAAGTTCACCCTACTTTTTTTTTTGGGGGGGGGGTGGGGGGGGGGAGCAAATAAAAACAACCCGGGGGTCATGCCCCTTTTCCTCTTTATGCATAATATCAAAATGTCGGGGGGGAGGGGGTTCTGGACACCCGGTCCCCTTCTGGATCTGCGACTTAGTTCACTATATTTCTGATCACTATATTTTCAGAAAAATATTTATAGTATCGTCGAGTCATATTTTCATGCACATAGGTTTTTCGCGCAGTATCGTAATTTCCGGAATTCCTATTTACACAAGCTATGATTACATCATTAGCGTCGGTATTTTCTTCATCTGATTTGCAACTATAGACAGATCATTAGATGTGTGGAAAATACAGTTGTCAAGAGTAAAAAAGTAAAAAGTTTAGAGGCATAGTCTGTTTTAAAGAAAAACACTTATTACTTTTAAAGCAGTTTATTGTTTACCCCCTAAAATTTTTAATGAATGCATTTCCCTCCATATTTTTTATCGTCTAGTTACCGCAATCTGTCAAACTGGTCATGTGATTGTCATATGGTATATTGTTGCGTTTTTGGAAAGTAACATGCTTAAATATTAGGATAATTTCTTACATGTTTTAATGCTTTTGACATACTCTAGGTGGTAGCATCAGTATAAGCTGGAAAAAATGTTTCCAATCCTACGTGAATTTTTTTTTAATATTAATTTACTCTGTAATGACACTTAATCGGAACTCTTTTTTTTCTCCATTTTTATTTACAAAATCACGTGGTATAGCCCACTTGACATATGCCATGTTTAGAGTAGAGGAAATTCATTTTTTAATTTGAATAGATACCTAATTTGACCTTAAACAGTGTGAATAAACTTAATATTTGTGTGATTTTACACTTAACATACAACTGAAATAATTTAAGTATTGGAAACAATATTTAACAATGCTGAACGCCAGAAAAACCCCTTATTTATAGCATGGCATGTAGTGCGCGAAAACATATGACGTATTACACAAATTACCTAAGTTTGGGGGTATCGCCCTAAAAATGTCTGCTGCTTCGTGAAAATACGGCCTACACCTATGATATTTCCTTGAAAGACAGCAAATACACCAAGTTGCAGCCAAGGTAGTTAAACAGTTAATTTCAATAAAAATAATATCATTCGCAACGAGCTAAATACATAAGTGCGTGAAAACCCATGACTCAGGTGTATCATTTTCTAAAATAAATAACCACAGCAGGTTGCAAATTGCGCATGCATAGAAAAATTGAGTAAAAAGGCTTATACTGAATGTATAATTTAGTGACAGTTAAAAAAAATAATTAATGCAAAAAAAAAATATAGGCCTTTATTTTAAACGCACGCACCCAACACAGGCAACCTTATTTACGCGAAAATAGCTTACTTTCGTTATCTATACCGGCTTATTTTGGCACTGACTTTATTCAAACTCGTCAGTAAAAAAGCTGTGTCAACAACTATAAGAATTAATTCATGAATGAAAATGTATTGTCAATGGGTTTAAACGATATTTTGATTAATATTTACTCTGAACGTCATCTGCTTCTCGAAACGTTTGGCGGCATTTTCTTCATAACAAGGGAGTTAACACTGTATTACGAATACATTAGTCTGGTTCCCGGCGTACTATGCTACGTAATAGTACTATAATATTGTGACAGGGGCAGGTAATCCAGGCTAGAATACATTTATATCTTCAACTGTACTCGAAACTCACTTTTTCTTGACTCGAAACTCACTTATTCTAACTCGAAACTCACTTTTTCTGACTCGAAACTCACCTTTTCTGATTCGAAACTCACTTTTCCAACTCGAAACTCACCTTCGCAGACTTTTTTTCTAGACTCGAAACTCTCTTTTTGCAACTAGAAACTCACCTTCACTACTCACTAAACATTATATCTCGTTTATAATAAGTGTAATACAGTCAAACCTGTTTTTAACAGGTCAGTCGAGGGAACAAGAGAATGTGACTGCTTACCAGAGGTGTGCGTTAAATAAAGGTTTAACAAATTACAATATGCTAGTTTGGTAACATTAAAACTGACTGCTAACAGCAGGCCAACCGCTTAATAAAAGCGGCCACTAATACAGGTTCAGCTGTATAAACATGCATGTTATACATCTCTTTGTTGCTGAAGTTTGCGTTTTTTGCAAAGAGATAATTCTTACATTTTTCAGTGGTAAGTATACATATGGTGCTAAAAAAAATAAATAAAATAAAACAAGGGGGCTATAATGACCCTGGTTTCTCACCTGGAATCGTTAGTCTGTGTAAAATCAGGTGACCTTTGGGATGGGGGCAATTTTGACCCCAGAGCCATGACTTGAACAAACTTGGTAGACGTCCTTGAAGCAATGTTACACACCAAATATCTGAACTCCAGGCTTTGTGGTTTCTGACAAGATTTTTTTTCTATTTTTTTTTTATATATAAGCCTATGTAAAATAAAGTGACCCTGGGAGCGGGAGCCAATTTTGACCCCAGGGCCATGATTTGAACAAACTTGGTTGAGGTCTTCAAAGCCATGTTACACACCAAATATCTGAACTCCAGGCCTTCTCATTTCTGACAAGAAGATTTTTCTAGTTTTTCCAATGTAAGTCTATGTAAAATCAAGTAACCCCTGGAGCGGGGCCAATTTTGATCCCAGGGTCATGATTTGAACAAAAGTGAAGGCTCATAAGATAATGCCACACATCATATATGGTGATGCAGAACACTTTTGTACGAATCATATATTTGAAGAAGACGACTGTATATTTGAAGAACTTCGATGTCCCCATCACTGCTGGAAAAATAATTGCTGTAATAAATAGATTAAAGAAAAATAAAGCATTTACTGGGGATCAATTAATAAATTAATATTTCATTTAAACATCTGATATATTATTATCTCATTTACTGGATATTTATAACGGTATATTGAATTCAGGCTATTTTCCAGATCAATGGATGGAAGGCATTATCGTCCCAGTGTTTAAAAAGAATGATCCGAGTCAGGGAAATAATTATAGGGGATCTCCCTCTAAGATATTCACAAGTATCTTGAATAGAAGGCTTACAATTTAGACAGAGTCTAACAATGTAATAAGAGATGCTCAATTTGGTTTTAGGAAAAATCGGTCAACTGCAGACGCTATATTTGTCTTAAATGCCGTGATTAGTAAAATCTTTTCAGAAAATGGTAGACTGGCTTGTGCATTTATTGATTTTAAAAAAACATTTGATTGTATTTATAGAGAGGCCCTTGGTTAAAAATGTATAAAATTGGCATTAGAGGCAAAATGTTGAAATTGTTCACAATATGTACTCAAATGTTAAGTCAAGGATAAAAATTAAGTTGTAATTCGTTTTCAGATTTTCTTGAATGTTCGATAGGCTTGAAACAAGGCGAGATAATTTCGACGATTTTATTTCCATTTTTCTTAGATTTGGAATTATTTTTGCAAGGAGGAGAAAATACTGGTTTGAGCCTAGACATTACTTTTATTTTAATGTTATTTGCAGATGTTATGGTTATTATGGATAAATCACCTGAGAAACTACAGCACAGTCTATATCTTTTAGCAATTTGGTGTTAGATGTTAACATAGATAAAACTAAAATCGTTGTAATTAGGAAAAGAGGGACACTGAAGATTAATGAACGTTGGGTTTTTTTAATTCGCCCATAGAAGTAGTAGACAATTTCAATAATTTGGGAACAATTTTTAATTATACAGGAACCTTTTCGTTAAATCAAGAAGCTATTGCAAGTAAAGGTTTAAGAGCCTTGAACAATTTATTTGCTAACTTTAAAACCAAGTACTGTATGTCAACTGTTTGACGCTTTTGTTGGTTCTATACTTAACTACGCACGTGAATTATGGCTTGACTTGACTTGACTTGACTTTTTGATTTTACCGTCGCTTCGACAGTATTTCAGTCATATAGCGACGTCCAGCTAATTACAGGTGGAGGAAGACCCCGAATGCACAGAGGCATCCGGGTACCGCAAGCCAGCTGGAAGGTTTCCTCACATGAAAATCCGAATGACCCTGCCAGGATTCGAACCCACGCGGTGAGGGGCTGAGTGAGTGTTAAAGTCAGGTGAATTATGGGTGTTTGGTAAAAGTAAGAATATAGATAGAGTACATCTGAAATTATGCGTTAAACAATCAACCTGTAATATGGCGGTCTACGGGGAGATTTCCTTTATACATAAATAAATATATCCGTATAATAAGATATTGGTCAAAAATTATTACTTCTGATAATTTAATATTGTACAATATGTAACTCAGGTGACATTGAGGATGAATACCATTTTGTTTGTGTTTGTCAAGTTTATCATGATGTACGGAAGAAATATATAAAAAATATTATTCGTAAAATTTTTAAAAAAAACATATAAGAAATCAGGAAATTATGTATTTTTATATATCAAGCATATTTTTTTCGTAGAAATATAATGAATCAAATTCAGTAATAATAATATATTCCACGCTTATTTAAATTGTATAACATTCCATGAACAAATAATAAGATATGTACATGTTACTTGTTGACGTTCTCTTTTGTACTGTTTTTACCTTATAATCTTACCTGTCTATGCACGGGACCTTCATATTAAACAAGAGGGCCAAGATGGCCCTTGATCTCACCTGAGAAAGATGATTGCTTAAGAAATAAAGATGCTAGGGTGTAAACAAAGTGAAATCTGGCTTTTCTTATGGTGAAAAGGGCATAACTCCTAAATTAACTAGTCACTATCAGTTATAATTGAACCCGATTGCGAAATTATGGGCATAAACATTGTCTTGTGAAATCTTGCATTTTTTTGTATTAAAAGGGGCATAACTCCTGACCTAATTGGCCCATCTCAGCCACAATTGAACTCAATTAAGACGTTATTGTCATTAACAAT
>CM037782.1:19701774-19751774 GCA_021229015.1 Solen grandis
GTCATAATTGAAGTGATGCTAAAAAAAATGAAGATGTAAGTGTAATCAAAGTGAATTCTGGCATTTTTTTTTTTATTAAAGGCATAACCTGACCTATGCACAGATTCAGCTTAATCGAACCAGTCGAGGCATTATGGGTCATTTGCATGCATTAGTGAAGATGATTGCTCAAAAGATGAGGATGCTAGGTGTAAACAAAGTGAAATTGGCATTTTTTGAAAGTGAAAGGGGCTTAACTCCTGACTTATTACGACTCAGCATATTCAACTCATAAGACATTTATGGTCAAAACCATTGTCATAAAGTTGAGAAGATTGCTCAAAAATAGTGCTGAGTGAACAACTGAAATTTGCATTTTTTGAATATTAAAAGGGGCATAACTCCTGACCTAATCGACCCATCTCAGCCATAATCGAACTCAAATATATATTATTGTCATAAGCATTGCCATAATGTTTGAAGATGATTGCTCAAAAGATGAAGATGCTAGAGTGTAAACAACATGAAATCTGGCTTTTTTTTTAATTTAAAAGGGGCATAACTCCTGACCTAATTGTCCGATCTCAGTCATAATCGAACTCAATCGAGACATGATGGCCATAAACATTGTTTTAAAAGTTTGAAGATGATTGCTAAAGAAATAAAGGTGATAGAGTGTAAACACTAAAATTGTTGACGCCGCACGACGCACATACGGACGACGGACGACGGACACTCACGGGATCAAAAAGGAAAGAAAAGAAAATGGCCTCTCTTTTTATTAGGCATATTTATATATAGAGAGGCAGTTATTATTTCATAAAATTCTCTGCACGAGTTCCGGGTCTCACTATGCTTAAAAAATATGACTCCCAATTCAATAGCATTTTCCATATATTTTCCCTTCTGCCATCTTTCCTTCCAGATTTTTCGCTTTCCTCATCGTCACTTTCTTCACTTGTTGATTCTTCCCCAACAGAGTCTTGACTCTCAACACTTCGTCTACCAGATCTGTGTAACTTTAATAACATTCTGATTTTCTCTCTGAAGTCAGCTTCGTTTCATTACCTTCATCAGCATATGAAGCCCCTTCTTCTTCTTCTTCTGCGGTTGCCACCCCATTCACCGATACGTCGAACTGTGATTCCCTTGAGTCTTCTTTTCTCGGACCTTTTCTGTCTCCCTGCTTTTCTTGGCGAGGTCTTGCTTCCGAGATGTAAATGAGCGCAGACAGAGCAACAATCGGGAGAAGGACCCTCATCTTGAATCTGAGAATGAAAATATACATATGATAAAATACAGACTGTATGCATGAATCAATTACATTGTTGTTGAGTATGAAATTCGTGTAAATCTGACAGTCATTATTATTATGTTCACGAATGTACAGCAGTCAACTGTTTCTTGTTTGTTTGTTAGGTTACCCTCCCACCGACAGTATTACGCAGTCATTTGGAGAAGATGACTACTATTAACAGATATAATGCTGCCACACTGTAGTATCACGCCGTAGACATGTGGCATGATACCACACCCTGTCGCATTATCATGACACCGGGTAAACCAGGCCTGGAACCACCCCTTTGCTAACATGTACTAATAGAATTATGTGTTTTACAGCATCGAAATCTTAATGAAACAAGTCAGAGAGAGAGAAAAAAAGAGAGAGAACTTACTTTTAAAGAACTTTTAACTAGAACATCGAGGTGTTTATTTTTTCGGTCTTTTTTTCTTGTCCCAATTTCAGACTGATCCCTGTTTTCGGGGTCTGGGTATTTATACAAAAAAGCCTCGTTTCATCGTGAGTCATTCTTCTGAGCTGTTTGCCGGGTGTCCAAAATCGTGGCGTTTATTTTGGATATTCAATACCAATATAATGCTATCATGAAGTGTTGAATACATTTAGAGTCACGTTTTCTTTTTTTACCTTAGTAGCGTCATGTCAGCCAGGGCACTGGTTCCCGGTATCCACGTTGTAAATTACTCTATGGCAATGAGATCTATCACGTTTTGAACAAAATTTTGATGATTTCACGATGTAATATCAAAGTTTATTTGTATAATCAGGCCTCCGGCCTATACACAGATATATTACACAATATACAACATATTCAAAGGCAATGGAGTTTGTAGAGTACAAATCATATGTAAATTCTTACATTACTTGTATGATACATTGTCAGGTAATACATACAATTTTTATTAAGAATAACAATATAACATGCTGACGATATCTTTTCTTATCCAAACAAATACTAATATTTTCACCAATGTATGTAATGTAAATCAAATAGACCAATAATGTCAATGTTATTTGAAATAATATCCTAGTACTTATACATACAAAATTGCATAAACGAAAATTACATTTTACATACGCAACCACAAATATATATATACATTCATATACATACACATACCAAAAATTACACAAATCATACACACATACTATATACCCATACATTACATATGCACATTTGCATCAAATTCAAATTTCTATCTGGTACAATCTTTTAACAACATACATAAGCTCTTCTCTCAAATGCATAATATATGTACATAGCAAGATCCCGTATAGTTTTTTCGTTTGTTGATGACATCAGATTACAGAAGTTGAGATAATTTGCATTTAATATATAAAAATTGCTGATATACCTTTCACGCACTTCATTATATAACGGACAAATAAGGACAAAATGAAACTCATCTTCCAAACCACTCTCACAAAACACACACATCCGATCTTCCAACATAATATTATGGTGCCTACCTTGTTCAACCATTAAATTGTGACTTGAAAACCTAAAAGAAGCAAGACACTTTCTAAATTTACCAATATCTATGATACTAATATATGGTTCAATGCAAAATTCAACTTTAAAATCTTTATAGGTACTCAATTTTCTACTATTTACACAATTTGAACGCCAATTTTGGATATACTGATCCTTTATTCGTTGCGTGTAACTCAGCAAAAACGTTTTGTCATTTTGAACCCCTTGTGCTTCCCATATATAACCAAATCCATTATTATAAAGATGTTTCCTAACTTCTGTTACCCAGTGTGTATATCCAATTGAATCATAACGTTTCAACATTTCATAACATAACTTCGGGAATCTATCCTTTGGTAACTTTAACAGTCTAAGCCAAAACTTAATGCACCTTTTATAAGAACTTACATACAACGGATATCTACCAAGATCACCCATAACTGCATTATTACAGGATGAAATATTTACATTTAAAAATTTCTTACACGCAAAAATATGTATATTTTCAATGCACTGCATTTGTTTTATACCCCATATTTCCGAGCCATATAACAAGATTGCACATATTTTTTAATCAAATACCTTAAAAAATGTTTTAACTGGAATGTAAGATAAATCAGAGAAAGAAGAGAAAATTTGCGCGAGTACTCGTTTTGCTTTCACGGCCATGAATTCTGCCATTTTGTATAAGGAAAACCTATTAGTAAAGTGCACACCTACATATGTAAAACCATTTACTACTTCCAATGCCTGCCCATTATAAGCCCATGTTTCTCTTCTAGACGGTACACCACCTTTTTTAAAAACTAAAACTTTCGTCTTATCTTTATTTACTGTAAGTTTATTTTTGTCACAAAAACTCTTTAAAGTATTCAACTGATGTTGTAAACCACATATTGTATCGGATATAAGACCTATATCATCTGCAAACATTAAAAGAAAAATTTCTGTTAAATCTGGAAAAAGCTGAACACCTCTTATATTATTGTCTTCAAAGTATGTATGTAGCTCATTTATGTATAAGTCGAATAATATCGGGCTCAATTTACATCCCTGCCTCAAGCCAATTGGACAAGAAAACATATCTGATACATTATCATTATGCCTAACGCATGCTTTAACCGAGTTGTAGATAGATAAGATAGCCTTATATAAGTTTCCTTTTAGCCCATCATTTCTCAAGATGTCATATAGTATACTCCTATCTACACTATCAAACGCCTTTTGAAAATCAACAAAAGCTACATATACAAATTTCCCCTTCATACACAAATACCTATTTACAATGGCATATAAAATAAAAGCATTATCAATAGTAGAATAACCCTGTCTAAAGCCAGCTTGAGATTCATGTAACTTATTATATGCATTGCTAAAAAAGGTTACTCTTTTTGTTATAATTGAGATATAAATTTTACTAAAAACACCGAGTAACGATATTCCCCTGTAATTTCCAGGATATAATTTACTTCCTTTCTTATGAATTGGAATAATGATGGTTTTAGCCCAATTGGAAGGAAATTCCCCCTTACTTAATAAACGGTTGAAAAACTTTCTTATATATGGTAATAAAATGTTAACTCCATATACAAAATGACGGGCTGTTAAATTGCCGGACGAGGCCTTTTTGCAGTTTAATTCTTTAATACTTGAGATTATTTCTTCATCTGTAATTGGCGAATTGAAAACTGAATCCTCAATTTCATTAAGACTTACAATATCATTACTATCATCGCTTGAATCATTATATTCATGCTCCCCATTTTCAAATTCACCCATACCTTCCTTAAATTTTATCATCATCATCATCATCATTATCCGTGGTACTTTTACAACCTAATAGCTCTCTGAAATGCTCAAACCACTGATTTAAAGTAATACTTGTTTCTGCATATTTCTTACCTTTCAACATATTTATCTCTCTCCAGAATTCTTTAGAATTATTTACAGAGCTTTCAATTCTATTTATTAACTGACTGTCGTATTCATTTCGTTTTTTCTTGCAGATTAGTTTAAAGTCTTTCTTATCTTTCAAGTACTGTATAAGATTATCGTCAGATCGGCTTAACCTAAATTTTCTAAGACCTTTTTGGGCTACATGTTTTTTATCCCGGCAATTTTTGTCAAACCATACTTGTTTGCTCTGGGGCTTCTTTTTGAAAACTTTGAAGCTCTCAGGCACATCAATAAGTAGTTTTTCAAATTCATGTTCAATTGAATTTATATCTGCATTACTATCATCTATCATTTCATTAAGAACATCAAAATATCCATCCAAGGCCCTTTCCGATAAGGCCTCTGTATATTCTATCTTATTCTTATCATTGAGTTTGTAATATGCCTGTTTTGTTCCGTCCCTATCCATTCTATTTGTATTCTTTTGCGCTAGACCTATCTTCAAATATAAGGGCATGTGACTACTCTCTGGTTGAGAAATGATCTCGAATTTTTCTATACAAGCAAACAACTCTTTTGATACTATATAATAATCAACAATGTAACTCTGAAACAGTTGGGTTTTCAAAACTATTCCATTTAGTTTGTTAATTTGGTTCAACGTCCCACCGACAGTATCTAAGTCATTTTGAGACGATGTCTACATGAGACAGATATAGTGCTGCCACACTGTAGTATCACGCTGCAGACATGTGGCATGATACCACACCCAGTCACATTATCATGACAACGGGTCAACCAGTCCTGGAACTACCCTTATATTCTGAGCGCAAAGCAAGGGAGATATACAAGTACCATTTTTTTTACGACTTTGGTATGTCGCGGCCGGGGATCGGACCCACGACCTCCCGATACCGGGGCGGACGCTCTAATCAATCGGCCACCGGGACACCATTCAGTGAATGTGTTGTGGGCGTCAACATGCGCACTCAAAAGTGTTTTTATTTGCTGTGTACTGTTTGTCTAAACCACATATTATGTAGGGGAAATGAATACGATACAATACTGGGTGAAAGTTATATCACAAAAACATAAATACATGAACATTATATAGAAAGTTATTCAAGAAGATATGGACAGAAAAGACCCCCCCCCTTTTTTTTTGTTATTGCAAGATGTAGGATATATTTTATTTTTATTAACAAAATGTACAAGAAACGATTTTATACAAACTTTAGCAGCCGAATAAATAATAAATTTACACAAACAATTAATGCATTTATGTCTCAAATTATATTGTAAATTTTAGTAAATTAAGATTGTCATCTCATAGATTTAACGTGGTTTCAAAATGGACTAGAACTTCTATATCAAGGGTTATTCTTTTTCATCTTTATCAGGGGTCGTTCCCCTCTGGATATTTCTTTTTAAGTCGGGCAGTTTTCCCAAAAAATCTGCCATTTCCCCCAGGATCTTTATTTTCCTTATTAAAAGAAAATGACAATTTCTTCCTATAACTACAGTATTAACCCTTTTCCATCATCTGGTATCAGAAGTCCATTTCGTTCTATTTTAGGACACGAATATTATTTCATGTTTTTAATTTGTACACTTAATACAATGTAAGAAAATACTTATACTCGTATAAATAAGGCCGTTTTAAACTATCGGACTATTTAAATCCGAAAATTCCACTGTTCTAAGAAATGTTGATATTAATGCATTAAAATCGTTTGAAATAAGATCAAAATGTAATATAATGTAGCTCATACGATGAAACTGTGCATATGACTTGATATGTGTGTATATGATACATATATGTTTTACCGTATATACAAGCTGACTTGTTACAAATTCATTTCAGCAATATGATAAAATTTGATACACATGTAGTGATTGGTTGAGATCATGCAGCTATTGTGACTTTTATGTGTACATTATATATATTTACCGGATGAAAATATACTTTGATGTGACAGGAAAAGATATAAACGCTTTTTGCATTGAATAAAGAAAGAAAAATGGTTAAGAAAAAAAAAGTATAATATACCATGTATACATATATTTGTATTGAATATGTATTGTCTACGAGACTAAATGTTGCGAGTTCGAGCCCCGCTGAGGGCGAAAATATGTCTTATACCTTCCAATGCACAAACTAGTGATCCATCATGTTTATATGCAATATATACAGTCCCCACCCCTCTCTCTCTAATGAAATAATCACTGGAATACAGACAAAAACTGTAAGGTTGTTCGCATTGTTTTATTAATTATATTTATTTCATAAAACAAGAAATGACAAACACAGGTTTGAGCTTTCAAGCAAGTAAAGGCATGCATAAATCAATTTTTACATCTTCATAAATTATATAACAAAACAACTGTGTGTGATCAAAATGGATCATCTTTAAAACATACGATATGAATAGTTCTGCAAGGACTGTCACAGAGTTTGTGTGTGTGTGTGTTTTTTTTTTTTTTTTTTTTTTCGAGGTTGATTGAAATCTTGAACAACTCGGCACTTATCCTGAAACTGAAATGTTTGAACGAAGATCCTTACAAAACATGCTTAGCCTTAATCAGGGTCTCTTATGAAATACTATATATTTATAGACTAATACTTGCATACTTATCTACGAATTTCGTCATCCTTGTTTCTTTATTAAAAGAATTAAGTACCAAAATAATCCACATCTTCACAAATATTGTTTGTCAGTAAGCGCTAAGTTTCCTGTTGGAATTTGAGTCATATTTCACAATAATCCTGTTTTTCAAGGATTTGGTGAAATGCGGACACCATGTCCCTGTGGTTTAGTATTGGCCAGATTCAGCCATGTCTTTCAAAAGCGATAAGTACTAGTCCAATTTAGGAACCGTAGAGGGGGCGATTAACATTGAAAATACTGGCGTTATAGAGCCAGTACATGTAGTTTCCTACCGATGTCGCTGCACTCAGCTATGGTGTTATAAAATTACAACGGGAATCTCTGGAAACAGACGAAATATGCAAGATTCGGACCTGATCGTGCAGACAATCAAGAGTTTATTTGCAAGACTAACGAAAAAAAAAAAAAAACAAAAAAACACTAAGGTAATAAAAAAACCGAACATCTCGGTAGATGTGCTCCTGCTAAAATTAATATTATGAAACACATAGAAATAATTTCGCCAGCAATAACAGAAGAAACTAACAGTGAAAACATAAATTAACTGGCAAAGAAGAGCCAAATACTGACGCGGCCGGACACAGCGGCGGTGTTTGTACGCTCCCACAACAGAAGGTTCTGGGCTTCCCTTCGATGGTAATACTGTTTACTTGACACATCCGCAACTCCACATACATACATACATGAGGCCGCCTTGGCCGAGCGGTTATAGTCATGGACTGCAAATCTCTCAGCCCCTCACCGCTGTGGGTTCGAATCCCGGTAGGGACTTCGGATTTTTCATGTGAGGAATCCTTCCAGCTGGCTTGCGGTATGTCGGTGGTTCTACCCGGGTATCTCTGTGTACTCGGGGTCTTCCTCCACCTGTAATTAGTTGGACGTCGCTATATGATTGAAATACTATCGCAGCGACGGTAAACCCCAAAACAACAACAACAACAACAACACCAAACATACATACATACATACATACATACATACATACATACATACGAGTACATGGATGGATGGGCAGACGGAAGGACAAACACAGCATGTACATAAGGTGGCAGTTTGAAGCAGTGGTAGAATATGACTATCTAAAATGTCATTAACTTTCATGAAAGCTTAATATGTTTTGTTACATAGGTAATTGTTTGTTATTTATAAAAGAAATGAAGTACGTTATTAGAATGCTTTATATTTATAAAAGGTACTCTAATTATCTAATATACACCAAATACACGAGCTAACTTTAATTAATGTAATAACAATAAGTACCATTATTCCCCCAGCTTCATCAATCTCATTAAAACCATATCCTAACTTTGTGTGGCGTAGAGCATCGGGGCGAAAACGAATGGCGGATTTTAATGAGATTGCCAGCATCAGTCATTCAGTATCTAGTAATAAAATCATAAGACTTACCAGAAGCCGATTTTCAAAATATTCAAGCATAATTCCACATAAGCTCCATGTGACATATAATTAATAAGACCAATGTCCAGTACTTTTTAATCATTTTGGTTAGATGCATTTAGTGTTACAATTAACCCATGTAGCCAGAAGAAAAACGTATTATTATTATTTCGGAAATCAATTTTAATAAATCTACAAGTGTTACAAGTGATGATATATTGGTGTCTACCGGTATATGCTCTTTTCCTCACTCTTTTTTCAATATAGGCTGTCTATGTACTGGTATGTAGTCTAGAGCTGATTGACGGTTTCTCCCGGTGTCCTGTCTGCATTGGGAGACCGGCTTTTAGTGTGTCCCAAAGCAGATTGCATCTATCCAAGAAGTCATAAAAGTTGCCTCCCTTGTAGTGAAAGGGATTGCGTATTCCATGTTGTGTAGTATTGCATCTGTTCCTGGCGGCTAAATGTAAACATTTCAGCCGTTGAGTTGAGAAAATTATTTTCGGTATGCTTCACGAAGTTTTATTGGCACTTTTGGGAAAATCAGGTGGACTTGTAAAGGATGAAGGAGATGGCCTCAAGGTATAGGAGTTATAACTGATTTGACATGCTGTCAGTTGTCTTTTTTGTGTCTAAGAGTTCTTCCTTCAAAATGACACCCGTTCAAGCACTGGCCCTACCTAACGATGCTTAACTTAGCAAGTGGGGAATAACAAGTAACCACATCGCACAAAAGCTAGCTTAACAACGGTATCGGGTTCATTCGCCCCAAGTACACTTTCGCCCGAGTCAGTTCGCCCGAGTCGGTTCGCCCTACAATGTGGGTTCATTCGCCCACATAGTGGGTTCATTCGCCCTAGTAAAGTTATAAAGTAATAAACAAAATGGATATTACGGTTGGTGATGAATAAATATAACTTTATTCATTCAACAAGTATAGGTATAAAGTACAAAGTATATAGGTCAAAGATACTTTCCTTGCCACAGAACAGAAACAACTGAAGACAGACTGTGAAATCATCTGGATTAAGTTGCATATTAAATCCTGTAAACCTCTCTATATTGCAGCCTACTACAGACCAAAAGAATCAGACAGCTACAGCTTTAATGAACTCAAAAGATCTTTAGAACTGACCAAAAACCTTAAAGGAACATTCTGGATACTTGGTGACTTTAATTTCCCAAAACTCTCTTGGGGCAGTGATCATGTACCAGAAATAAAACCAGGTTGTAGCCTTACTAACTTATATGAAGATTTTGTTGATTTACTTTCAGATTTGAATCTTACCCAGATGGTCACTGAAAGCACCAGAGGAGAAAACACACTGGACCTTTTTCTAACCTCAAATTATACTTTAATTAAAAATGTAAAATGTCTCCCTGGTATTGCAGATCACAGTATTGTCTCTATTTTTGCAGATATAAAGCCGCAGGAGATAAAACAACCTCCCAGACATGTTCCCCTCTACAAGAAAGCAGACTGGGATAGTTTTAAAAATTACATGGACCTGGTAAAAAATGATATTTTGAAACACCATGTATCTAAATCAGTGGAAGAAATTTGGTTAGAATTTTCAAATGCTATTTCAACAGGTATAGAAAAATTTATTCCATAAAAAGAATAGGCAACAAGAGGTCACTTCCATGGATCACCCAGTCTATAAAAAGGTTAATGAGAAAAAGAGATAAAATTTATTTCAGACTCAAGAAGGAAGGGAACAACAAGACGAGGGCGGCTTTTCTAAAAATGAAAAATCACATAAAAAAACAAATTAAACTGTCTTATAATAAATACATTGAATATATTTTAGGCCTGGAAGACAACATAGACGACAAAGAAAAGAACAGCTTTAATTCAAAAAAACTTTTCAGCCTTATCAAAAACGCCAAGCAGGATGCAACAGGCATTCCCCCACTATTTGACAAAATTTCAGGTTCCATCAAATCAGACAACAGTGAAAAAGCAGATATTTTGAACAGACAGTTTCAGTCAGTATTCACTCAGATGACACCTATCTCACTTGCTCAATCTTGCTTCGCAGCTATTCGAAATATTAATACACAAGATTTTTCTTCTTTTTACAGGAAGTACCCAATCATGCCTGAAGTTACCATAAACATCAGTGGAGTGGAAAAACTTATATCAAATTTAAGACCAGATAAAGCTGCTGGACCAGACAACATCAAACCATTAATTTTAAAAAATCTTTGTCAACAAATCTCACCAATCTTGCTAATACTATTCCAAAAGTCTCTTGATACAGGTACCCTCCCCAAGGTATGGACATCTGCAAACGTGACCCCCCTATTCAAGAAAGGAAACAAAGAAGATCCAGCAAATTATAGACCAATATCTTTAACATGTATTCTTTGTAAGGTGCTTGAACATATTGTAGCTTCAAATTTAACAAAGCACTTCAATAAGCATAATATACTTTATGACTTACAGCATGGTTTCAGAGAAAAACGTTCCTGTGAAACACAACTCCTGCAACTTACTGACCAACTAGCGAGAAATCTTGTTAATGGACAACAGACTGATTTAGTTCTTTTAGATTTTAGTAAAGCTTTTGACAAGGTCAGCCACTTAAAGTTATTGTACAAATTACAGGAACATGGAGTCAATAATTCAACCCTGTTGTGGATAAAATCTTTTCTCATAGGCAGAACACAAAAAGTCGTTTTGGAGGGAGGATGCTCATCAGAAGTCCCAGTAACATCAGGAGTACCTCAGGGATCTGTACTTGGCCCACTTCTCTTTCTGTTATATATAAATGATCTTCCAGATACCATAACTTCTCAAGTTCGTTTATTTGCAGATGACACTGCCGTTTACCTAGCTATAAACAACAAGCAGGACTGTATTACACTTCAGAAAGACCTCGACAAGCTGGTGCAGTGGGAAAAGAAATGGGAAATGGAATTTAATCCCAGTAAATGCATTGTTTTAAATATTAATAAAAAGAAGAAAGCACTTTCCTTTGATTACAGATTACATGGACAAGCTTTAGAAACAGTGGATAATGCCAAATACTTAGGAGTTACAATATCAAAAGATCTCTCTTGGAATAAACATATTGACAACATTACTTCTTCTGCTAATAAAACTCTTGGTTTCCTCCACAGAAACATCCAGACAAAGAATAAGGAAGTTAGAGAAGCAGCTTACAAAGCATTGGTTAGACCTCAAGTAGAATATGCCTCTACAGTCTGGAGTCCTCATACACAGACATATATAGATAAAATAGAAAAAGTACAACGCAGAGCAGTCCGATGGGTTAATAATAACTATTCTTATTACGACAGTGTCACCAGCATGCAGAAGGAACTTGACTGGCAAACCCTTCAGTACAGACGTGATGTCACCAGACTTCTTATGTTTTACAAAATAGTAAATAACCTTGTTGCTGTCCCATTACCTGCATATCTTGAAAGACCAGCGAGGATATCCCGCCACTTACACTCTTTATCTTACAGGCAAATTCATACTCCAGCTAGCTACTTTAAATATTCCTTTTTTCCTTATACAGTGATACTTTGGAACAGCTTACCAGAAAATATAGTCTCACAAAATGATCTTTTAGCATTTAACCCTTTCCCTCATAGAGGACACCATGAAAAGACCTATGCGAACAGCATAAAACCAGATCAGCCTGCGAGTAACTCGCAGGCTGATCAGGTTTTATGCTGTTTGCTGCTCCTCAGTGATCTGGAAATGAGGATTTTGTAATTAAATTTGGTAAGGTTTAACTGTGGTTTTCTGCAGATCAGGCTTTATGTGATACCTATTGAGGGCGTCAAAAGGAGTATATATGAGGGAAAGGGTTAAACAAAAGCTCCTCTCGTTTCAGATAGTAGACCGTCCCTGAATCAACAAAAAGATGTTTTTACCAGATCTTAAACCTAACATATTCACCTTTTTTTCAGAAAATTTTCTCACCCTAACAAAATTTTTATTTTAACAGTTTTATCCTTGCACAGACGCGCACCTGCCAGTAATACCCGAAAGGGGAGTTTGTGCAGTATATATAGATAGATAGATAGATAGATAGTAATGATCATAATAAAGGTGACATTTTCCTTCTGAAAACACACACCTGCTGTAGGTATGAACACATGCCATAGCAGGGTTAGATGTTAATTATGTACAACCTACAGTATTTTCGGCATTCGTATTGTCTCATTTAACATACTTATTTTTTACACCCGGTCTCTTTCATTTATGATAAGTAGGGACGAACATGAATTAAATAAGGGCTAATAACGAAATAAACAGTGAATTTATTTATTTCTTTAATTATAAATACACCGCCAATGTAAGTGTATATTAGATGTCAAAAAATTTTTGAAACTGCCATTCCGAAGCAATAATTGTAGGACTGGAACCAAAATATGTAATAGATTTTTTTTTATTAATAATAGACAATATACTCATTCAAACATACATACATAAAACAATACAACCGAATACACAAACGTTTATATATTATTTCATTCAAATCCAGCAAAATAACAATAGGGCGAACAGACTCACATTTTAGGGCGAAAGGGTAGAGGGCGAAAGGGAATAAGGGCGAAAGGGTATAGGGCGAAAGGGAAATGGGGCGAAACGACCCATAATCCTTAACAACAAGGCAGATAAACTTGTCCTATACCACTACAGACCTATAGAGACTGGAGAAGTGGTTTCAAATTGCATATGAAACTATACTTTTGGGAAGTCCTATATAATATGCCTACGTTTTTGTGTTATTTTCTTTCTGCCCAAACAAAAAAGATATCACGAAATGACGGAATATTCATAGGACTACACTAGGACGATGTCGCTAGAAAAAGTGTCCAGATATGGAGTATCCAGTTCTTATATTCTTCTTTTATTGTAATGGCTAGCAATCATTTTCTGATTATTATGGCCATATTTTAGACCTGTGCCATGGGTTCTATTTTTTTGCTGAAGAGACAGCATCAGAAGAGACAGTGGTTGGATACAAGGGAGTCTGTGTGCGATACCCTAGCTCATTTTGAAAATAGACCCCTTGGTTCTCTTACGTGCCTGGTGTATAAGCACCGATACACGGGAGACAAATTCCTGGGTAGAACTAGCACTGAGTAGGATCCATGGTGTTCCCTCTTATTGTGGTACTAACGACATGAACGGGAATAAAATATCAGTGAAGTCTTATCTGAAATTTATTTCTGTATGTCGCTGTTATTCCACTTTTGTACCATAATGTGAAAACAATTTATTTCTTTCAGCCTTTCTAATAACGTTTTAAAACATGTTATTGTTCGCCATGTTTGTCCTAATGAAAAAATCCCATGATTCTCTGGTATCACTTTATTTCTTAAAAAAAGACCGCTGGATCCACCTACAGATGTCGCTACATGATCAAAAGAATCATCATTCATAAAACAATGCAGCAGACGAAGATCTAGCATTTGTCGAGTCTTTCAATTCATTATTTATGCTATAAAACCGTTTTTAGCAGACATAGGGTGGTACACATAAGGGTAATGGTTGAAAGTCGGAATACTGCAAGAAATTTACATTTTTCTTACCATTTACGGAGACAAATTACTTTTTGTTTATTTCAATCAAAATCGTAGCTTCCTGTTAACAAAATGGTGTCACTAGGTGGTGATCGGCAAAGTCTTTCTTAACAAAATGACAATAACGCATTACCAGAGAACCCGCGATACTGCCGGAAACCACCCTACTCAAAGTTCCCATTTAATAACCATGGTCTGACAATTGCTAACCATGGTGAAGTATGTCATCAGATAAGTCAACCATGGTCAGCCTGGATTTCTATGGTTGACCATTGGTGATTCACCATGCAAACCACTTCTAACCATGGTTGGTAATCCTTAATCCTGGTTTGAGCATGGTCATCCATGGCCATATTTCACAGGGCATCAGCATCAATGGAGATCAAGCTCACAAACTTCAGATAAAGTCAGGATATAAACTAAAAATTGGCAATTCACACAAGTCATTCTACACTAACGTTCTTGGTTTTGTGCTAATTTCTACAACATAATACAGCTTGGTACATCTCAACTTAATTTACAACAAGTATTCTCAGTGTGAATATCAAATATTTCAGTGACTAAGTGGTAAGAGTGTCCACCTCAGAATCAGAAGGTCATGGGTTTGATCCCCGACAGAGACATACCAGAATCATAAAAAATTGGTTTTAGTATAGCTACCTTGCTTGAAGCTTAGCATATTAGGGAAGTTCTAGGACTGGTTTGCCAGGTTTCAGGATAATGTAACTGGGTGTGGAACCATGACACATGTCTACTGCTTGATACTACAGTGTGGCAGTACTATAGCTGTCTCAAGTAGATATTGTCTCCAAATGACTAAAATACTGCCAATGGGGTGTGAAACCCAATAAACAAACAGACATTAATATCAAATAAAAATATCCTGTTTCAGGTTCAGAGTGATCTTCCTTTCCTTCACTCTTCTGATGAAGAGCAACTTAACTACCTGTGTAGACTGGGCACCCACTATTCCACATTGTACACATTTGTAAGAAAACATGGTGGAGGACTCAGTCTAATAAGTCCGGGTATGTCTTTATAGTTAATGAAATCTGGATGTTGAAGGCTTGTTTTTTTTTGTTTTTTTTTCAATATGTTTTATAGGTATATTTTTATGCTCCCTGAAGGCGAGCATATAGTTGCTGCTTTGTCTGTCAGGTGTCTCTCGGTCTGTCAGACTGTCAGTCCTTCTGCCACACTTTTTGTCTTGAGTGTAACTTAAAAAGTAAAAAAGCTATTAACTTCAAACTTCACATCTGGGTAGATCTCATGGAGCGAAAAATGCAGTCCATGAGAATCATAACTCCACACATATTTTTTGGAGTTATTGCCCTTTGTTAACGTTCATACTTAAATTTTGCCTGGAGTATAACTCAAACTCTTTTGCTTATTTTGCATTTGTATAGTGTAGTTTTCTGTTTATTTCTTTTTTTTTGTACTCATCTTTACTGAGGTGGAAATATGATATTATGATATACATATTCAAGATTTATTTACTCAATACAATAAATGTATAATAAATTTCAGTTGGTATTAAAATCATTATCACCACTAAAGTCATCAAAAGCTACATATGAAGATTTAATTTTACAGATATCATTTTCCAATTTAAGGCAACATTGATTTTCAGATTCTGGGCTCCTTTATTCACAAAATATGAAAGATGTTGTTAATACTTGTCTTCTTCCTTAACCCCTAGTTTACCTCATGAATATTCATTCCCAAATTTATGATTTGAGGAATACTAATTGATTGATCTTTAAACGGTTTACGAAGTAATGGATTTTTCTTTGCCACAAATGACTGTGAAGAAACTGAGCTACAGTATTGTATGAGCAAACAGAAGAGACCCTGATCAGACAGCTCCAATAATTATAGCTGTCTAATCTTGGTCTGCTCTGTTTGCTTTGTGTAAAAACGTGCAAACATGATGTGTCAAAATGAATCTATATGAAGTAAAGGGTTAAACCTAAGGAATATAATATAAATAATATTTTGCATGAAGCTGGCTAAACACAATAAAAATCTATATACAGGAGAAGGGACATTAAACTCTCTACCACACAGGAGTTATAACAGAATGGCACAGCAAATGTAAAACAAGACAAGTCT
Organism: Solen grandis; assembly: GCA_021229015.1. Classification (NCBI taxonomy): domain Eukaryota; kingdom Metazoa; phylum Mollusca; class Bivalvia; order Adapedonta; family Solenidae; genus Solen; species Solen grandis. Next base: position 19,718,153 of record CM037782.1, read on the forward strand.
TTGAGTTTTCTGTTGATGTTTACTTCATTCACTAATAAACAATACTTTGGAGTTGAAGAAGTGAAACTTAAATAAAACTGTTCAGTATGGTCAAGCTTGTCTTTGGTATACGAGGGATGTTCAAATTGAAATGCAACTCGGGTTATATTATGTAACTACGCACGCTTTTCGCAAAAAAACCTACTTGGATGGCCTAGGGGCATCAGTTATCTCTCGGTCGATACCAGTTTTGTGTAAATCTGTCCTCTCTAGCCTCGGCTACACAACGAGAAACATTGCATACTCGTACATACTAATGATAAAATGGTTGGTAAAAAATCTGCGTTCGCCGCCCAAATACGGGCCTACATCAAAAACCGCTGTTTTCTTGGTATAGGTCCAAAAGAGATATTTCATGAAATATGCTCAATTTATGGACCTGGTGAGCTGTCCTATGCATCGGTTACTAGGTGGTGCAAGAAATTTGCAAGTGGAATAACGTCCTTGCAAGATGCACCATGTGGCCATCGCAGAAAGACAGCAACCAGTCCCAAAATGGTAGAAAAAGTCAAAGAAATTGTATCGACAGATGCAAGATTCACTGTTAGGGAAATAGCCCGAAAGGTAGGCATCTCAATAGGGGCAGTTCATTCAATTCTAAGGAAGCACCTTAAAATGAATAAGATAACTGCGCAATGGATACCCCATTTGCTCACAGAGGAGCAGAAGCGCCTCCGCGTGAAAATGGCAAAATCTTTGCTGAAAATGTACCCAAAATACAATAATCGCTTGTTTGCCAATATCGTCACAGGCGACGAGACATGGGTGCATTAACGAAAACATGAAAACAAGATATTGGCTACAAAAGACATGAAATACATGGTGTATTAAACGACACATGTATGGTGGAAAATCTTTTAATATTATTTATTAAAAAATTCTTATACCACAGTAGGGTTATAAAACTTAAACCAACATATGATTTAGCTGTAGCTTATATTACACAACAATACACAATATACGCCAACACATTAAAATTAGAGGATAGGAACTGCTTTGATTCCCAATGGAAACAACTTCTAAGCAACACATTAGATAATGTTTAAATCTTAAACAGTATTTTCAACACGGACATAATAAGGTACAGATGCTTTACTTTACTTATGTTGTATGGATTTAAATAAGTATACCAATATAGATTTTTTATTGCTTTATAATTCTATGTAGGAAAGGCAACTTGTTGTTTTTTTCTTCTTCTTCTTTATCTTATGTTTGTATTACTTCTATTATATAATTTAAACAACCACTTTGTTAATAATTGACTCAAAGTTAGAAATTAAATATTGCATTAGGTTTATGATGTAATTTACATGTATTTTTATATAAACATAGTTATATGCAGTTGTATTGTATGGAGCAACGGGGATGGCCTCGACCCTTTTGCTTCTATGATGAGGAAAATAAAGTGGTGTCTGCAGAACAAAAAAGAAAAAAAAAAAAAGGTTTTATAACTCTAAATATAGATTCAGTACCGTTAAAAACAAAAGACATGAAAAGGCCATGTATAGCCAAAAGCACAATGAGCGTCAGAAAGGTTATGTATGCAGTTTTCTTCACAAATCAAGGGCCTGCTATACAAATTGCTGTTCCAAAAGGTAAATCGGTCAATAGCAAGTTCTACAGAGGGGCTGTTCTAAAAAAGTTGAAGAAATATTTCAATAGACGCAGGCCAGCGACAGGTTTGTCGGGGGTCAGGTTGCTGCATGACAAAGCGTCTGGCCACAAAGCAGCTATTGTACGCGATTTTTTAAGGCAGGAAAAGGTTGTAGAGCTTCCGCACATGCCTTATTCCCCAGACCTTGCCCCCTGTGACTACTTCCTGTTCCCGAGGCTCAAAAAGTACCTCACTGGACGAAAATACAAAACACGAAAAGATCTTGGTTCAGCCATCTTCCAGTGTCTCAAGGGTATACCCAGAAACGACTTTGAAACTGCCTTTAAAAATTGGATCAAAAAGTTGAAACTGTGCATAGCTCACGGAGGTGAATACTTTGAAGGAATCTGATAGTTGGCTTGTGAAAATTAACAAATCCTTTCTAGATATGCTAGGAATTGCATTTCAATTTGAACATCCATCGTACCATGTATCATTGATGTGTCACATAGTAGCTAAGGGTTAAATAATATTTTCTTTTCAAAATTGCAAATTTTTGTCGGTAGATTTTTTTTTTAGCTCACCTGAACACAATGTGCTCAAGGTGAGCTTTTGTGATCGCCCATCGTCCGGTGTCCGTCATGCATCGTCAGCAATTTGGCTTGTTAAAACTTTAGAGGTCATATTTTTAGCCCAATCTTCATGAAACATGGTCAGAATGTTTGTCTCCATAAAATCTTGGACAAGTTAGAAACTGGGTCATGTTGGGTCAAAAAGTAGGTCATGAGGTCAAATCTTATAAAAACCTTGTTAACACTCTAGAGGGCACATTATTTGCCCAATCTTCATGAAACTTGGTCAGAATGTTTTCCATAAAACCTTGGACAAGTTTGAATTTGGGTCATTGGGTCAAAAAGTAGTCATTGGTCAAATCATAGAAAAACCTTGTTATCCTCTAGAGGCAACATTCATGAAACTTGGTCTGAATGCTTGTTTTCATGAAATCTTGGAGAAGTCTGAAGTTGGGTCATGTTGGGTCAAAAAGTAGGTCACGAGGTCAAATCTTAGCAAAATCTTGTTAACACTTTAGAGGCCATACATTTGGCCAAATCTTCATGAAACTTGGTCAGAATGTCTGTTTCCATAAAATCTTTGACAAGTTCAAAGTTGGGTAATGTGGGGTCAAGAAGTAGGTCAATATGAAAAATGCAACATATGTTGCTCATTTGTAATCAGGTGAGCGTTTCAGGGCCATCATGGCCCTCCTGTTTTTTGTTTTTTTTTGGGGGGGGGCAGGATGCAGCAAATGTAAACAAATGCAAGTTCTGGAATTTTAGTTTTGTACTTACAAAAAGTTCAAGTTTCCTGAAAATCAGCTCACAATTTACATATTTCAGTAACACTTAGCAAGTTTGCCAACTTCAAACTCTATAATAGCTCATGTTGTTACTGCTTTAAAAGAGACTTTAGATTGAAATTTGTCATTATCAAATGTGCAGGTTCCAAGAAACCCGAGGGTATCCATGGGCTGTACCTGAAAGCATTCTGTAATGGCCTGGACGGTGTTCTAGAGGGGTACCGGGGCCAGATCCTGCGACTGGAGGAGGATGTTATGAGAGACCCTCATCTGTCCATCTCTCACCTGGTCTGCCAGCTACAACAGGTGAGTATTTCATAGCAGCAATATCTGTCCGTCTGTTCGTTAGCTGTACCTCGTGAACGCAACTCCTCCTATACTACTGGAGGGATTTGATTCAAACTTACCAACAATACTTGCCCTTATAGCATGAAGGCTGGATTTCACTCTCACATGCAATTTTTAAGAGTTATGGCCCCATCTTAATTTTTCCTATATGCAGTTTTATAAGCAGAACCTCGTGATTACAACTCCTCCTACACTACTGGAGGGATTTGGTTCAAACTTACCAACAATACTTGCCTATGTAGATATGCATGAAGGCTGGATTTTGCGCTCTATGATCTTAAACATTCAAAAATAAATGTAGATACATCAGCAAACAATGTCGGTGTCAAACAAAAGTATTTTTTTCATGTCAGCATTTTGTGAATGTGATAAAAAAATAATTCCGCCCCTGATGGACATCAGTATTGTACCATATAACATACTAGGCTTCTTCACATTATAATACCTTTGGGCATATATTGCCACGCTTTGTGGTGCTCTTATTCAAAAGTGAAATATGCTGATATGTTTGTTTTTTTTCTCCAAAATTATGTGTTAGGGTCAGTTTCCCAAAACTTGAATGTATAATTTATTTCAAAATCTTGTTGAAAAAGTATTTTACATAATATTTATAAAGTCACTTGGACTGCTATTTAAATATAGCTTAGTTATTAAAAATGATAATAATAACATAGATGTTTTATTCAACAGCTTCTAAAGACAGAAAAAAAATAGCATTGATTCTGATTCACTTTACCATAAGCTGGCATTGCAAGGATAAAAATACAAAGAAACATTTTTTTCAAAACATGCTAAATATTTTTAGCCTCATACTGCTAACAATGATGCTAGTGACATAACATAGACTGTGTCATGTGATTTTTCAGTACCAGTTGCTGTTTCCTGCAATGGTAGCAGTAATAGACCAGATAACCAGTCACAAGGTGAGAATGATTCTCTTCCTCATCATCATCATCATCATCATCATCATCTTCATCATTAATGTTATTATTGAGTACTGAACCCTTCCAGGTCTAAAATTTCCAGGGATATTTAGTTCATATTTGCTGAAATCTAAAATTGAGTAAAAGCAATGATGTGTTTCTGATCGATCATCGGTTCGACTTTTTGTATGGTGGATTTTTCATTCCTTTGATTTTAATAGACTGAATTACCAATCTGGTATATGTATGTCATTTTACATACATGAAACTTCAGATCAGTCTGAACTTAGTTAGGTTTTACAGTGTTCTCCTCTAAGAGGCTCTGATGGTATGCTCCATGATCATCTTGAGACATTCAGGGTGATCTGGTTTAGCACAGTATTTATGTTGTCTCAGTGCAAAAGATACATGTATTAAAGATCAAGTTGCAACCCTTTTGGGCAGAGCTGCTTAAACACTTAGGGGCATATTTCATTATTCTTGTTTCTCTTATAAAAATACCCAAATATTTAAATTCTTGAAAAAATATTGTTAGTTATGAAGGTAATATTTCATGCACTTGAATAGATTATAAAACAGGAATTGTGGAATGCATTTCTATCTAATTTAAGAATTACAAAGTATTGTTTGTGGAAAAAGACATCTATATGTTTTTTACTGCAGGCCCATGGTTGTTATATCCTTGACATTGTCTTCAGACACAGTGAGACAGGGCATCCTCTTGTCAAGGAAGTTTTAAGCAGGTAAATATCTGTACCTTCCCTCATTAGAGATCAGGGAAATTGGGTGTCAAGACAGGTGGGTTTTATCTGTGATAGTAAATAAAACAGCATTTTTTAAGTGTATACTGTATATCATAATACTGCATAGTGCTTTATATGGGCAGGAAAATATTGGCTGTTCTGGAAGATTTTGAAACAGGCATTGCAGGGCTTTTTCAATTTGTAAATTTTTTGCCATGTTACCGTTGACAGTGAAAATTGCAAAAAGCTTTCGTTCAAGGCATATTTTCAAACAAGTCATTGACATTGGTTCAGATTTCTTCAAAACCAGATCATTAATCCTGCCCCTATCTAGTTGATTGGTCATGGTGATTACTTAGGCCAAATATGGAAATTTAAAATTTGATGGGTCATTAACAAACCATTTGTTTACATGTCTTTGCTCTTTATGCTTGCTGCCATAGATTAAAAAAACAGAACAGTTCTGTTCTGATTAAAACAACTCTGAGATCTCATTTGTGAAAATAAAGACCTAATCTCATTAGTGAAAATAAAGACCTAATAAACTTCCAGAGATTCACAACTCATATATAGGTAAAGAACATGTCAAGAGAAGCTCTAGTTAAGTTACGTGGCCTCAAGATAATATGAGATGTGTAAAATGCTCATATCAATTATAAATATGCTGAGTTGCCTCTTCATTTTATTGCCAATTAAACCAAATAGGTATGTCTGCCATTATATTGCAGATATTTTTATGAGTGATACTGTAAAGCGTCTGTCAGCAAGTATCTGCAAGATGTCCAGCGAGATATTGTTCAAATCCTGTTTTTTTGTCATGAGAAATTATGTTATTTTGGATAGTTTCATATCTGTGTTGATTTTGTCTTTGATAAAAATATATTGTATAGGGGGAAAACAGCATGGATGTAGAATTTTCCTCTACTGCTTGTCATGGTGAGGAAACATAAGTATAGGAAGAGTGAAAAATAAGAACATTTCTTTGTAATTCTCTTGATTTTACTACCAGTGTCTCAAATTAAGGATCAGTGAGTGATTGTTTTAAGGCTTTTACACTATTGAATTTAAAACTATAGTGTATAGGAAATATAAGTGAACTCATACACATCCTCAAACATATTCGATAGATCTGAGAAGTGACCTTTTTATCTTTAAGGTTCATGCCCTGTAATTCACTTCCGGTTAAGGTATATGCCCCATAATAACCATCAAAGTCATGCATATAACTTCACAATATAAGCTTTTTAAATGTCAAACCATGGAAATCTTAAAGGCAAATTGACAGGTTATGGCACATGACAGAAAAACTTTTATTACCTCCCCTTTTTAATTTTGTTGTTATGAGTTATCATCCCTGAAAACTACAAAAATGTGACTTTCTTCATTTTCCTAGGGTAATGTTTAGATGTTTTGATGAAATTTGAATTAGAAACATATAATGCATCTTTTTACTGCGAGCTTTTGTTGAAAATCAAATTCAGTTGCTCATATTCACAGAAATTGGATATTTCCCATAGACTTCAATTTTAACTTAAATACAGATTATCTCCCCTACATCTAATAAAACTTCGAAAAACTCTAGGTGAAACATTTTTGTTTTTGGATGTCTTCAAAGTGACAAAGTTTCATAGAAATATTTCCATCCAGTGGCAAGATATGGAATATGGGTATTATTTGGGTTATACCTTAAGCAATAGAACTTACCGATTGACATTACCATATGGATTATTGTAATATTCCTGTTCATGGTAGAAATGCCATCTCTTGTCATTTAATGCCAAAAAAAGGTTGTGGATACATCCCTTTACTAAGATGAAATATCAAAGAGGCATCATACTTAATCTGATTTGAATATTTGTTTGCAAAGCATGCAAAATATTCATATCTCACTAGGAATTTGTTGCCATCCCTAATTTATTGTGACACAAACTAGTGTTATTAAGATATAGCTCAGCTTGTGGTGACTGTCAATATAGCCAGAATAAACCCTGTCACTATGAGGCACTATACAGTTTGCATGTTTTCCCTAAAAAAGTACTTCTGTGTAATTAATTGTTATTTTTCTTGACTATTTTTCAGCTCTTCCAGTGTATATGTAATAAAGGATTTCTTTTCATTTGTATACTGATTTGTTTTTAAAGGAACTTATCATTTAGTATTTCCTTATTTTTCAATCTAAACATTTTATTGCATATTGCTTTACCCCCATCTTAGATGTCCTTTCATGCAGCATTTAGCAAATTACCGTACTGTAACTGAGAAAGGAGTATTAGTTACATTTGCATGGTTCTTGTTTATGATCCAATAAACATGGACATAAACTGTTTTATATGTGTGAAAATGAATCTGTATTGCATATGTTGTTAACCCTTTCCCTCATAGAGAATACCATGAAAAGACCTATGCGAACAGCATAAAACCAGATCAGCCTGCGAGTAACTCGCAGGCTGATCTGGTTTTATGCTGTTCGCTGCTCCTCAGTGGTCTGGAAATGAGGATTTTGTAATTAAATTTGGTAAGGTTTAACTGTGGTTTTCTGCAGATCAGGCTTTATGTGGTACCTATTGAGTGCGTCAAAATGAGTCTATATGAGGGAAAGGGTTAATCACAGTTTGTGTACACAGGGTTCTTCAAGTGTGTCACGGGGTTATGTACAAACACCTGTGTACCTGGCTCCTGTATGGCTATGTGTACGATCCCTACCAGGAGTTCTTCATCCAGCCCAGTGAGGGCGAGTCACATGACCAACCCAGCCAATCACAGCAGGAGGAGGAAGAAGATTATCTTGGAATTATGGGAGTAACAGGTCGCCAGCTACAGGTAAGGTCAATTTTTGGACACCACATTTTATTGAAAGACAAATATTGCAGAAAATGTGAGTTCCATAATGAATGGACATGTAACTAAATTGGGCTGATATAAAAAGTAAAGGCATTCTTTAGTCTAAGTTTCATGCTGTGGGCACATTCACCGACATAACAGCATTTACTGCTGGTCATCGGGCTACTAGTGTCCATCTCTCAAATTACCTGGGGAGACTTTCGATCCACTTATGGTAACCCACATTATGGTTATATGGAATTATTCCACCCTGTCAGGTACTCATTTACACCTGGATAAAGTGAAACAATACAAGGTAAATTTCTTGCTCTAGGAAATAAGCAGTGTCCTCTCCTACCACTAGGACCAATGCACACCTTTATATTATTGATCGTGAAATAATTCTTAAAGTCAAATAAAATTTATTTCTTTGAAACCTGATGCTTTTACAGTAGATGCATATACAGTTTAACCTGTATTAGCAGCCACCTGTATAAAGTGGTCTACCTGCATTAAGCGGTCAATTTTATGTTACCAAACTTTAGCATTTTGTTATATATTTAACCTTCCATTTAGTTGCCTCCTCTATTAAGTGGTCACTTTCTTTTGTTCACTTGACTGATGGTTTGAGACAGGTTTGACTACACAATAAAGAGAAATAGCACTTCAGTCAAGGGGAATAATCTCTGTCTAAAATAAAAATATTACATGTATAGAGCCCTAAAGTGACATAAATAGAAATATTGCATGTATAGAGCCCTAAAGTGACATAAATAGAAATATTGCATGTATAGAGCCCCTAAAGTGACATTAATAGAAATATTGCATTTATAGAGCCCCTAAAGTGACATAAATAGAAATATTGCATGTATAGAGCCCCTAAAGTGACATTAATAGAAATATTGCATTTATAGAGCCCCTGAAGTGACATTAATAGAAATATTGCATTTATAGAGCCCCTGAAGTGACATTAATAGAAATATTGCATTTATAGAGCCCCTAAAGTGACATTAATAGAAATATTGCATGTATAGAGCCCCTAAAGTGACATTGATAGAAATATTGCATTTATAGAGCCCCTAAAGTGACATTAATAGAAATATTGCATGTATAGAGCCCCTGAAGTGACATTGATAGAAATATTGCATGTATAGAGCCCTGAAGTGACATTAATAGAAATAGAAATATTGCATGTATAGAGCCCCTAAAGCCCCTAAAGGGACATAAATAGAAATATTGCATGTATAGAGCCCCTAAAGTGTATAGAGCACCCAAAGTGACATAAATAGAATTATAACATGACAGAGCCCCTAAAGTGATATAAATAGAAATATTACACATAAAGAGCCCCTAAAGTGACATTAATAGAAATATTGCATGTGTAGAGCCCATAAAGTGACATTGCTCACTTGAATGTTCTTGTGTGATATGTCTGTATCATGTTGTAGTCACTAGATGTATATTCATGTTTATAAAATTTATTGTTTTTTCCTGAAGCATTTTTTAAAACATGTGAATGCAAAGCATTATTTGGAAAGGAAAAATAATCTCAAAAATATACAGTTCTGTTTATATTAGCAACAGTAATTGTTATTATGATATCATATTAAGATATTTTATGACTGTTGTTTCTTTGTACAAAATGTTTTATTAAAAAACAACAACAAAAAAAATTTGTAGCTCTCATTCATATATGAATAAATGTCTCACATTTATTCAGAGTAATTCTGATAATGCTGTGGGTACTTTTGACTGCCTTTGCCACTAGTGCAGACATGAAGATCACACTTCACATCCGTGCAGTCTGATCATGTGCTGCACTGTTTGCTATTCAGTCATAAATTTTCTACAAGCATTCCCCAAAACAGCTTATGGTAAAAAAAAAAGTCCAAATTTTGGTTGGGTGTAGGATCTGAAATGACTTGTCATTTGATACCAGTTTTACTAAGCATGTTCATGAAAATGTTTTCAGTTAGCCTCTGGTCTCTTTTCATCATATGACCTAAACTCAATAAACTGCAGTTAAAATAACAGAACAACTTTACATGAATGACTACTCTGTGAATGACCTAGACTATCTTACACCAAGAAGATACAAGGGTCATCTGAAAATGAATGAGAGTTAGTTTGTAACTTTTGATTGAAACAACATAAAGCCATAAAATTTTGCACGTAACTAAATTAACTCTTTGCACGTAAGCGCACGTGTTAATAAGCTTTGTGAAGTTACGTCATTTTTTATAACGTCATATCAAACAACGCAATGGCAGACGATGCGTTTGCGCTGATGCGAGAAGAAATTTATGCGTATATCAAGATAGAGAGTAGGCGCGGAAAGAAAGCGACTGAAATATTTAATGCACTCCATGAGGTTGACCCAACATGTGCAGTATGATTTAGCACTATTTGTAGATGGGTGAAGGATTTCAATAATGGACGGCAAGAGTCTTACAAAAAGCCCTCCTCCAGTAGGCCGGTGACAGTTACAGACACGGATAACACTGAAATTGTTGCTCAACTTCTCAACTCTGATAGACTATTTACATGCGAGGAAATTGCGTATGAATCGGGGATACGTAAGAGTTCCGTTCATGTTATTCTGACGCATAATTTATGCATGAGAAAGATTGCCGCACGGTGGGTGCCGCACGCACTCTCAAAAACTGAAAAAGACAAACGTGTTCAAATTTGCACTGAATTGTTGAATAGATATTCAGAGGAAGGTGAAATGATGCTGAATAGAGTGGTTGCTATCGACAAAACATGGATCCGGTCATTTGAGCCAGAATTGAAACGCCAAAGCTCTGAATGGCATACTCCAAACTCGCCAAGACCTGTGAAATATCGCCGCAATATGAACTGTCCAAAGATGTTAATGATATTCACTTACAGTTTTTACAACGTTTTGAAAACACACAGAGTTCCGCATGGAAGTACGGTTAATAAAGAGTACTATGAGTGGTATTTGACTAAATTCTTCGACCATCGATACGCCGCAAACGACCGGAACTTTTACAGGTGACACTATTAATTTTGCATGATAACGCCATGCCGCACAAGTCCAGCGTTGTTAGGGATGTGTTCGAGCAGTACCACATGGAAGTTCTTAATCACCCTCCATATTCGCCAGACTGAAGTCCCCCAGACTCCAACCTGTTTCCAAAACTTAAAGAACCACTACGAGGAGTCCGATATGATGATTTGAATGAACTATATGTCGCCATGAATGTGGTCGTTAGGGACATCAACAAAGGTTGCCTAGCAACGGGAGTTTGGGATCTGCCAAAAAGATGGGAGTCGACCATAGCATCTGCGGGAGATTATATTGAAGGACTATGAAGAGATTTTATGAGCAACACTTGTAGTTTTTACGTAATTAAGCAACTCTCATTCATTTCTGGATGACCCTCGTAGTTCCAAACAATAGCTGAAAACAATGATTTGTGTATTTCTCATGCATTATCTATGTTACAGTAAATAAAACATTATCAACCAAAGTAAGTTTCTTCAAATACATTTAATATGGTTATTTGAGTTCACCACAATATGCATATACTGGTAGACTACACGCCTGTGACACGGTGTTAAAAGTTATTCAGCCATTATGTTATATGCAACATATTAAGTATAAGAAAATACTTGATGAATGTTTAAACATATTGTCATATGATAAATAATGATCCATCTCAAGACACCAACATCCTTATCACAGAAGTTGGTGTCCTGGGATGGCTGGGTACATACCCTAAATTGTTTCCTAGGGATGATGACATTTTAGGCTGAATTAGCCAAGTTATTATCCTCGCTATGGGCTTTAAAAGTTTTTTAATAAGTATCAAAATTTAACCTTTTTGGTATCAGAATATAGAGTGTGGAGACACACTCTGGGGTCTGCACATAGTGTGCAGATAGACCCTCATTAAATCCTAAATCATCGTCTCAGACATTGAGCTTAGCAACCTTTGTGGCAGAAGTAAGCTTGGTCACATCTAGGCAAGGTATGCATTCCTAAAATAGACATGTTTTGATTTGTGTATCTTATTTCCCTGATTTTAATGAGAAACATTGTATTAAGCTGACATTTAGCAATGCTATCAGGCAGGTTCCTGGTTAACTTATGTTTTATGTATGTTTTAGTATCTGGATGGTCTATAATTAGTACCAACCAGTGAAACCAGTTGGGGATTATAGGTACATTTGTAAGCATGCGTGCGTCTGTCCATCCGACTGTTCTGATTTTGTGTCCGCTCCATAACTTGGATATTTATGGATGGATTTCAGTAAAGCTTCACAAAAGTATTCCTTATAACGCAAGGGTGTGTCGCCCGCATCAACCATATGTCAAGGTCACAGGAGTTGTTAGAAATGTCTATGGCATTTAGAGGCTACATCTTTGTGTCTGCTCTATAACTTTCACATTAATGGATGGGTTTCCATAAAACTTTACAAAAGTGTTTGTCATAACACAAAGGTTTGTAGCATGCATGAACCATATGCATCCTTGAAAGGTTAAGGTAACAGGAGTTGATCAAAGTTGTCTTTGGGATTATAGATTCATCTTCCTGTGTTTTAACTTTACAAAAGAATTTGTAATTACATGAAGATGCAACAACTATATACGCGCTTGAAAGGTCAAGGTCACAGGAGTTGTTCAAAATTGTCTTTGGTATTCTTCATACATAGGCTTCATTTTCATGTCCGCTCTATAACTTCCATATTTATGTTGAGATTTTCATAAAAGTTTACTAAATGTTAAACTTTAAAAATAGATATTTATAAATATAAATAGACTTGAATATATGATTTTAGCAGTTTATATAATGATGTATAAATAATACAATATTTTGGCTTAGAGTTTTAAAATGGATCTGTCTAACCTTTCTAATGTTTACATATATTTAAATTAGATAAGGGTCTCCGTGGCCGAGAGGGTAAAGTCACTGACTTTAACACTCACTCAGTCCCCACTGCATGGGTTCGAATCCAGGCAGGATAATTCAGATTTTAATGTGTGGAAGCCTTCCAGCTGGCTTGTGGTAGGTCGGTGTTTCAAATTCGATTTCAAGCTTATTCATTTGCTATACTTGATTATCATATGATCAATGGTGGAACTGGATGAACTCTTTATCTTATGGTTATTCATGTACATGTTGACTTGATGAACATTATTAATTTACTGAACTTAAAATGGTATACTATGAAATCATTAATTTTCATGGGACACTACTTGGTTTTATCCATGAATTGTAATCCCCACTAAAACCTGTCTCTTATATAGATCTCATGTTTTCTAGAACATAGATCCACAAATAAATTTTCTCACGAAATTCCCTTTAGTACACAATCAATGAAATTTAATGTCAATGAAAATTAATGATTTTACAGTATGAAACAATGGATTTTTCTTTGTCATGACGTCTGTGTAGAAGCTGAGCTACAATAATGTATAAGTAAACATAGAAGACCCTCCTACAAGGAGCTGTCTGATCAGGGTCTGTTCTGTTTGCCATTGTGTGAAAACGTGCCAACATGAGGTAAAGATAAAAAGAGAGCACCTGTGTGATATATTGATTAAGAGCAGCTTAGTCAGGAAAGGAAATGAGTAAAAGCGATTCCTATATCTTCCACGCAAAATCTTGACGATCTGTTTTCAAATTACTGGTATCAGTACTGTAAAATTATTTAAATGAAAACTAGATTAAAACACACTGGTTAAAACATTTTAATTTTTTTATTCAACATTCTTAATAATTTATATGGCTTTATAACCTTGAATGTGTGAGTGTTAGTGTTGATTAGAAAATCCATTTTTATGCTCACCGAAGGTGACGCATATAGTCGCCGCTTCGTCCGTCCGTCCGTCCGTCAGTCCGTCAGTGTGTCCGAAACATTTTCGTGTCCGCTCCATATCTCATGAACGCTTGGACACATTTTCTTCAAACTCGGCTAAAATGTTAACCTCATTGAGCTGATGTGCAGAAGGCATGAGGCGGTCACGCTGGCTCAAGGTCAAGGTCATACTTGCAGGTCAAATGTTATTTTCGTGTCAGCTCCATATCTCATGAACGCTTGGACACATTTTCTTCAAACTCGGCTAAAATGTTAACCTCGGTAAATAATAGTATGTCATGTTCACAATCATACAAATTATGTCATGATATATAAAGTTTTTAATTGAGTTACACATGTATTTTGTGGTTACCTAACACATCCTATACTTCATTGATGTTCACTTTTTGTACTGTTTCCCATGTAAAACTTGTCAGTAAACTTTTAATATATGTGCCTCCTAATTCTGAGATTCATACAAAACTCCGGAAAGTTAAATTGTCTTAAACTGATCTTCTATGTCTGCTACAACCATGCCAGGTTAAGGTGAACATAATCCTATGACCAAACAAATTCTAATATTTGGCCAGCGGCGGGGGATATACATGTAGCTGTCCTTTGGACTGCCTTGTTACTTTCAGTAATAACTCTAGATATATTTAACTTTGAGTATTTTGAGCTCTCATCTCTCTCTCTCTCTCTCTCTCTCTCTGTCTGTTACCTTAATAGATATATCTGTCTCTAAATTGTCAATTAATTGTCAACCATATTGACAATTTATTTGATGGATGAAAATAGCTTATTTAGTTACGTGATCCTAAGTCACTATGGTTACCAGTTTCTCTCAAAATAGCTCTGAATAGTTCTTAATGAATACAAATATATATACATGTACATAAGCCTCCATAACTTCAATCATAATTATTTTAGATTTAAGATTTGAAAAATATGAGAAAGCTATTGCAATCATCCATGTATTAGCATTGGCATTGCAGCTTAGTTTAAGTTTTGCATGCAAGCTACTATCTAGCTTATATCTCATTAACCATTCATGGTATTGACTTGAAAGTCAATGAGTGTCTGAAGGGGCATGAGACAAACAAGGTTGATAACTCGATCTTGAGCAAATTAAATACAAAATACTAAGGCCCTTTTAGGACTTTGAAAGTTTTGGTTACAGTTTTGCAAGTTTGATAAATCTATGACCTCTTTTGAATTAAGAAATATTAGTTCTGCCTTTACTTCATTTTGGAAAAAATTGATGAGCTATTGACATCCTCTTAGCTTAAAGCTATCGCTTAGAATATTAAAACACTCACATGTATTCACTATTATAAGTTGATTATGGTCTGGAAGAAATATGTTTGCCATTTTTCACGGTCTTTCCTGATTCAGTTAAACCTTTGGTAACAGTCACCTGTTCTAATCAACCATTCTATTTTAAGCAGCTCGCTTTCAGGTTGACAAGGTGGCATTTCAGTGAATTTACATCAGGATTAGAAGCCATTTTATTAAGTAAACCCTCGACTGTCAGCTTAAAATAGATTCCAGTTTATATGCAAGACCTGATGATTTACCTTCAGAAAATGCTGAAGCTGACAGTACCAGAAGTGTCCCTCAGCACAGCCCACCTGTTCAAGGTGAAGTCAGACCTCCTGCCAAGTTACATCCCAATCCGAGTGGCCAATAAGGTCTTGTTTGTTGGGGAATCCATTCAAATGTTTCAAGACCATGAGAAAGCAGCCGCAAAGAACAAAGGTTATTTTTTGTGACATATGATAGATTCTGACAGACTTAACTTTTAACCTTTAAAAAAAGCAATATCCGAAACACATATTTACTCAAAATTTGCTTAATTTTAACAATTTTTTGCAATTAAATTGGGAAGAGAGATAAAGTATGAAGATAAAAGGTTAAATTTTCAACACTTTCTACAATATTCAGCATTTCTACAGCATGGCCTATTTTGATGTAGCTGGTTTAGATTTGAATTTATTGTCCTGAAGGTCCCAGGCACAAGACAGGAATTTCAGAAATTTGTCAGATTTTTACAGTTTATGTTATAGAAGTCTATAGTACAGGGTGAAAGCAGAATTGTGTCATAGCTCAGTATGGATTCTTTAGGAGTAACAGGATATGTATGATAGGCAGTCAACGATCAATAAACAACAATAATAAGGTTGTGTTTTGGCTGTTCTTTTTCAGGGACAATACTCAGAGGCAAACAGGAGCAGTTTGCACACGACTTGCACGAGTTAGCCAAGGAGTCCTTGTTCAACAGTATGAATTTTGAGTCGGTAATTAACACAATCTGGACACATGTTGCTGAGGTAAGCTGTAGTTTTCATCTCTGTGTAATGTTGGTACAACCTGATTTAGTGAGATATTGTGATCACCTTGTGCACGTCATCGTCGACTCCGATGAAACAACATAGCAGAAATGTTGAAACCTTATCATGGACAACCATTTGGTAGTCTTGCAAAAAAATTGTTGAAATAAACTTGATACATGCAGAAGTCTGGTTGTCATCGCAACCAAATGAATTTTATTTTATAACTTATAAGTCTTCTGCTCTGAAACCAGTGGTCAGAATTTTAATTTCAGTTTGCACAGATTGATCACCTCAGGACTTCTTCCAAAATTGCTAAAATAAATTGGAGCCATTGAAATCTGAGGTTTCCACTGGGTGTACTAGTTTCTTGATAAAATCTGTATAGAAAATGTCAAAATTCTTCATTTCCAAGGCCAGTGTTAAGAAATTAATTTTATTTTGCACGACTGATCACCTCATGTCCCTCTCAAATAATTGCTGAGACAAAGCTGATCTGTTAAAAACACAAAACAAAAAAAAACTGCATATACTCTTTGTAGAGTATTTAAAAAAAATCTTAGAAGCAAACGGAATCATAGGTTTTGGATTTGAACCCTGTTAGAGGCAAAAGCCTTTTATGGCCTTCCCAGGTGCAAAGTACTGGTCCATCCCTGAAACTGTTGATAAAGAAATTAGCATATGTTGTGAAAAATTGTTTCCCAGTTGATGAAAAAAAAAAAATTAAAATAAAAAAACTGATTGCAACTGGCAAGAGATATTTCCCTGTTATGTTGTGTTATGTTATTACATTCAGTGATAGCACTAGATGTATTGTAGTGGAATATGGGACAGATAAGTTAGATGTTATTTTAAGTGGGATGCAGTTAAGGGTTAAGGTCACAGGTGCTAAAAACAGTAAGTGATAGCTAGAATTTGTGGTGTGGACATGGGCATTATATTACTATGATAAAAATGTAAATGTATCCCTGTGTTGCCTCCAGCACCTGTGGCAGATGCTGGTACAGGATGCAGATCTACTCGGTCACCTACGGATCATCAAGGATTTCTTCCTGTTGGGGCGCGGGGAATTGTACCTGGCCTTCATAGACCAGGCCCAGCATTTGCTTCATGTCCCAGCCACCCCCACCACGGAACACGGTATGCAATGTCTTTATTTCCATCTTTAGCCCAACTTTAAAAGCTACTCTTCTATCCTTGGCCCTGCTACTCGTACAAAGCTCTCGGGAATATGCTGTTCTTGGGTTATCTCGGCAGCGGTTGACACTAACTTTTTAGCCAAGAATCCCAACGGGACACCTGCTTTGAAATTCAGGAGTCCCTTCTGAAAATTAGGAGTCCCTGAAAATTATGTGAGATAATGGGGTGTTTTTCTAAAAAACTCAACAACATTCAAATTCTAACAAATATTATTTGTTTTGCTTCAGCCATTACATTAACGTAGTGTGCATTACTGAACAAGAGTTTCAGTTTGTTCCTTGCGGCAGTATTAAGCATGCTAAGAGATTTTTCTCCACTTGTTGAAGCTGAGGTTGACCTTTTATATCTCAATTCACACTTAATGTGAGCTTCACTTGTGCTATGTTTTTTTATTGTTTGTACTTTGAAATTGGTACAACCAGTCACAAAAGAACCGACCGTTTCGTACTTTGAACACAAACTACATAACATTCCGGTTGCTTCATCCTCGCAATACAGCCAACTGAAATCTTTTTTCCAAGATTCCTGAAACTTACGTTTTCTTTTTTCTTTGTCATAAAGTCTTTGTTGGCTTAACTGTTCCTCTTTTGTTTTTCGCCTTTTAAGCTCACCTGAGCACTTGTGCTCGGGTGAGCTTTTGTGATCACCTTTTGTCCGTCGTGCGTCGTCAGTCGTCCGTCGTCAACAATTGCTTGTGAACACTCTAGAGGCCACAGTTTTGGCCCAATCTTCATGAAACTTGGTCAGGATGTTTGTCTACATGATATCTCGGATGAGTTCGAAATTGGGTCATGTGGGGTCAAAAACTAGGTCACTAGGTCAAATCCTTGAAAAACCTTGTGAACACTCTAGAGGCCACAAATTTGGCCCAATCTTCATGAAACTTAATCAGGATGTTTGTCTACATGATATCTCGGATGAGTTCGAAATTGGGTCATGTGGGGTCAAAAACTAGGTCACTAGGTCAAATCCTTGAAAAACCTTGTGAACACTCTAGAGGCCACAAATTTGGCCCAATCTTCATGAAACTTAATCAGGATGTTTGTCTACATGATATCTCGGATGAGTTCGAAATTGGGTCATGTGGGGTCAAAAACTAGGTCACCAGGTCAAATCTTAGAAAAACCTTGTGAACACTCTAGAGGCCACAGTTTTAGCCCAATCTTCATGAAAAATGGTCAGGGTGTTTGTCTACATGATATCTTCGATGAGTTCTAAAATGGATAATGTGGGGTCAAAAACTAGGTCACCAGGTCAAATCTTAGAAAAACCTTTTGAACCTTAGAGGCCACAGTTTTGGCCCAATCTTCATGAAACTTGGTCAGGATGTTTGTCTACATGATATCTTGGATGAGTTCGAAATTAGGGTCATGTGGGTCAAAAACTAGGTCACCAGGTCAAATCTAAGGAAAAGCTTGTGAACACTCTAGAGGCCACAGTTTTGGCCCAATCTTCATGAAACTTGGTCAGGATGTTTGTCTACATGATATCTTGGATGAGTTCGAAATTAGGTCATGTTGGGTCAAAAACTAGGTCACCAGGTCAAATCTTAGAAAAAGCTTGTGAACACTCTACAGGCCACAGTAATGGCCCAATCTTCATGAAACTTGGTCAGGATGTTTGTCTACATGATATCTCAGATGAGTTCGAAATTGGGTCATGTGGGGTCAAAAACTAGGTCACCAGGTCAAATCTTAGAAAAAGCTTGTGAACACTCTACAGGCCATAGTTTTGGCCCAATGTTCATAAAATTTGGCCAGGATGTTTGTCTACATGATATCTCAGATGAGTTCGAAATTGGGTCACATGGGGTCAAAAACTAGGTCACCAGGGAAAATCTTAGAAAAACCTTGTGAACACTCTAGAGGCCACAGTTTTAGCCCACTCTTCATGAAAAATGGTCAGGTGTTTGTCTACATGATACTTCGATGAGTTCGAAAATGGGTAATGTGGGGTCAAAAACTAGGTCACTTAGTCAAATGTTAGAAAAACACTTAGATGCCAGATCTTTTGTCATTATGCCTAACACAGCCATCTTACTCAGGTGAGCGAACACAGGGCCATCTTGGCCCTCTTGTTTTATGGTGGTTCGCTAACACCGTCAAGAAATCGCCACATATTTCAACAGACGAACATTTGCGAAAATATGTGACAATTCTGCACCGCAACACCGTATCCGGTCTCATTCGGATATAACCGGATTTATACGCTACATATAGGTCATAATAATGCGATTTATCAAAAAAGGGTTACCATATAGAACGATTTATGAAAATGCTTACGTCGAAGCGCTGGGAATGTGGCTGTTCAATTTACTTTCAGTCGGAAAATAAAGTGTCCCGACGGAACACCTGACATGTCAATTTTGGAGTCCCTTGCCAAAATTTGGTGTCCTCGGGATCCCGGGACACCGTTAGTGTCGACCGCTGCTTGGGGTCTCCATTAGTGTTGGTTTTGCTTAAAAAAAAATTCTGCAAAGCTTGTTTTCCTGGAAGTTTAGACTGTTTGAATGTGCATACCATAAAAGGCAAGGACAGCGGGGGGGGGTACGCTATATTAAAAAAATGTTGGCAGTGACAATGCAAGCAGCTTGCCGCTTTGCTGTTTTATCATAACTTTGCAAGTGAATCTGCGATTTGAAAGAGAAATGACAGTAAGATAGTAAAACATATAGGTAATGTGCTTTATGGCTGTTGAACATACTACCTCCAAGGTGAAGACCTCTTTTTCATGGTAGATCAACTTAGATACTGAAAATGGAAGGAGCTGTCAGATGTGGGTCTTGTTTGTAGAGATGTTAAAATGTTTCTGTATGAGGTAGAGAGTTAATGAAAAGAAACTTATTTGCAGATGTGAATGCAGCCTACATGCAGGCAGCCCGTAATGTTTTGTTTCATGATGAAACTCTCCTCCAGAGGTTCAGACTCACAGTCAAAGCTGCTCCTACAAAGCCTCCAAAACGTTAGTATCTTTATCTCATCTTTATAGTTTATATGTTATGTTTTTCTCAATCTTCGTATTATATAACATTCAAAAAGCACCCTTATAATTATTACTGATAATAAATTTCTGTGTTTTCAATTCTTCATTCTGCTACATCTTGTAAAATTAAAGAAAAGTAAATATTAATTACAAATGATTTTGTAAAAATAGTTTAGTTGTTACCTATGAAGACTATCAGGTTAAGACCAATGTGACCAGTAAAGATGACATTTTAAAACCTGTTACAAGTAACAAACACTTCTTTTCCAAATCAGTTTGTCCCAGTCAAGCAATTTGAATAAAAATCAATAATGGGTTATCACTGTACAAATAGTAGGTTGTATTGAAGCTCAGCATGGTTTCCAAAGATATTCATCTGATATATTTTTGCACATACATAAAAAAAAACACAGTCCAGTGAATACTTAAGATATCATAGGCTGATGGCTGCAGTGACGGTAGGTGGTCAGTGACCAGTGTGGTGCAATGTCATTTCCCTACCTGGACACTGTACTCCAGTTCCCCCACACAAAGTCTGTATGTCCAGTCCCATTGTTTGTGTTAGGGTTGCAATTATTCATTGGTCAAAATACATAGGCCACCTATAAAGTGAATCTATTGACATTTTTTTTTAATAAATTTCCATATTTTGGCTTGAAAGATACAATATGATATAAAAGCAGTTGTTCAGCCAGTGGATCATTGAGATACACAGCCCAGGTAAATAGTGCATTTGTGTTTGTGTGACTTACAGGGGAGTCTGTGTCCAGCAGCAGTAGTGGTCAGTCCAACACTGTGGAGCCCGGCTGGAACAGTCTGTCCCTCAACTACACAGTCCAGTGGCCCCTGCATATTTTCTTCACCCCCAACATCCTGGACAAGTAAGTCTTTGCAGGATATTTAGCATTAGTACTAGAAATATTAAGTACCTAAAGGTGTCGTTTTCAAGTAGTAAGATACCCGATAATAATCTCTCAGCTAAGTTCGATTAAGGCTGATATCGGCCAATTAGGTCAGGAGTTATGCCCCTTATAATATTAAAATAATGCCAGATTTCACTTTTTTCCTCCAGATACAACCGAGTGTTCCGGTTCCTGTTAATGGTGCGACGGACCCAGCTGGCCCTGCAACACTGTTGGACAGTCCAGATGAACAGTGCAAAGCGGGGACAACTCCGGAAGGACCGAGCAGAGACCACTAAGTGGCAGCTACGTACACATATGGCATTCCTTATAGACAATCTACAGTATTATCTCCAGGTAAGATGCTGGTACTGGCATCATGAAAAGCAGCAAATACACACCAAGTTTTTGTTTTGTGTTAATTTTTTCGGTCCGAAAATCTTGAAAGAAGCAATTTTGTACATGCATTTGATTTCACAATTTAAAGATATTTAATTCATTTTTTTCCCATTCCGTGTAGATTTGCATAATAAATTTGAATTATCGAGAGATCATAGGCATTGTAGATTTGTTTGAAAAATTTCAGTCCACCATTTGCCATATTGGTTTTATTCAGTATCATCACTTGATGACATCAGGTACTTCTTTGGTAATTTACTGGCTCTCTTTATTGTATGTTTAAAATCTATCTTACAACTTTTGATTAATTGCTGTTAATGAGTAATTCAATAAAATCAGTTTTAGGGAGTTTGGTAACTGGCCTGTGTGTAGGTGGCTTTATGTTAAGAGTGTTCACTAACACAGGTTAGTAATGAGCCAGCTCGTTACAGGTGGATGTTATAGAGTCGCAGTATGGAATCCTTGTGGACAAGATTAACACCACGCGGGACTATGAGGCCGTCAAACTGGCCCATGATCACTTCCTGTCTGGGCTCCTGTCTCAGAGTTTTGTACATATGAAGTCTGTAAGTAGTATACAATCCTTTACTGTTTCTGTCTGAATTTTACACAATTTTTACAAGCTTACTGTTTTTCCCACTTAATCATCCAATGAAATGCAAGTATTTTGTTCAAAATTTGAAAATTATATTGACTTGACTTGACTATTTGAGTTTACAGTATTTCAGTCATATAGCGACATCCAGCTAATTACAGGTGGAGGAAGACCCCGAATGCACAGAGGCATCCAGGTAGAACCACCAACCTACTGCAAGTCAGCTGGAAGGCTTCCTCACATGAAAATCCGAATGACCCTGCCAGGATTTGAACCCACGCGGTGAGGGGCTGAGTGAGTGTTTAAGTCAGCGACTTTACCCTCTCGGCCATGGAGGCCCCAAAAATTATATTGCATTAAGTGAAACATGAGGACTTGATGTTAGTGACTATGTAACCAAAGACCATTATAAAGCAGAGCTTATTGCGGTGCAACTAGTGAGGTCATGATATGTCATGCATGTAAATCAATATAGTCTTATCAAATGTATCCAGAAACACTTACACTCACAGTTATTATATAAGGATATACTATCATGGAGCTCGAGGATTCCAAAATCGCATGTTTGAAGAATCGCCCAGAAATAGATATAGAAAAAGAAGGGCTTAATCATGGTAACAAGCTTGTAGCTCAAGTCATCGCCATATTTCAATGAATTGCCACATTAAGGAATCACGTGATCACTGTAGTAACAATATATATGAAAATACATGAATATAATCTAGTTCTTAAGGAAATGTGACCATCCTTCTCATTAAAAAATTTCAAGAGCTTTCTAATCATGGTCCTCTCTGTTTGCTCATACAAAAGTGTAGCTCAGATATTACACAGTCTGCACAGCAAAGAAAAATACAGTAGAACCTTTGAAATCATTGAGACCAAGCTGAAAACTTTGAAATAATTCGGTTTAAAATCTGATGGGTATTTTGCTTTCTGTGCGTCCTTTGGTCAGTGTTGTGATTTTGCTACATTGTGAAAATATTGCAACAAGTATTCAAGATCAGGCCCTGTGTTCTTGAAAATACTCAAGTACGATCTCAGGCTCAAATTTGAGTATCACACTTAAATCCCTATTGAAACTAATGGGCATAGTTTGAGTTTGAATATGAAAATCATACTAAAGTAACATTTTTATTTTCAAGAACACAGGGCCTGACACCTGGATTTATCTGCTTACATCTGTATATCACTCAACTTGTTAGACATTGATAAGCAATAATTAACAAATTCCAGTTACTAATCAACCCACCTGAGCTATCAGTTATGATGCAGCAACAATATAAACTTAGGTAACTGACCTAGATACAATAGGAATTAGAATTATAAATTGATAATTAGCCTAAGAAAAAAAAAGAAATTAGACTTAAAATAAAAATTGAAAAATAGGTAAAAATGATAAATTTGTAAATGTGACTTTACTTCGAAATAGCAAAGAAATAGCGAAATACAGATTGAATATTTTATTTTTATTTAAAATAAGAGTAAAAAAAAAGCATTGAAATAGAGAGAATTTAGTTAAACTATATTCAGTATGGAGAGGTTTCTACTGTTCCATTTAAAGTTCCAATAACTGCAGTGTACCTGTATAACACAAGGTGTGTGTCTGTGTCACAAAGTTTGTATCTGTATTACACATAGTGTGTATATGTATACATATGGCCCCTTGTTCTTAAAAATACTTAGGTATGATATCAGGCTCAAATTTTAGTATTATACTCAAATCCCTATTGACACTAAAGGGCATAGTTTGAGTCAAAAGTATTGAAATCATACTTTGGTATCATTTTAATTTTCGAGGACATATTGTTTATCTATATGACTCATTTTGTTTATGTGTATGACACTTAAGTGTGTATAGTGTTTATATGTAAGACACATGTTCTTTTTTGTATAACACAAAGTGTTTCTTTGTATAACACTTAGTGTGTAGCTGTATGACACATAGTGTGTATATGTTCACTTAGTGCATGCAAATTACAAATTCTGTGTCTGTTTAACACATTTAATGTTACAACAGAAGGTGCATAAATTATGGTAATAAAACAAGGTCCATACTAGTATTTGAATGCAACCACAAAAATTATGTGTCTGTGTATCTGGTCACCAGGTTGCACACTGTCTGTATGAGATCCTGGACCAGTGTAGTGCCTTCACATCCCTTGTGGCCCGATGTGAGAGCCCCATGTCTGCACGTGATACAGCCCAGCTGGACATGGTAGCCAAGGTGAGGACAAATAAAATATGGGAATAAATCTCAGACATTGCAGGCAGGTCAAAAATCATCATCATATCATTTCTTCAGTTACCTAAACAGAAAATGGTCTGGTGGATGTCCTAGAGTTGCAAATACATACTTTTATATTTACTCTAGAAAAAAACAGTAAAAAAGAGAGGTTAACCTGTTAAAAATTAAATGAGGAGATATATTGAAGTTTTATACATGAGGCATTTTTAAGGTCCACAGGTATATGATAAAGTCCTAATTCATAGAATATGAAAATAAAACAAAAGATTGCTTGACAGTTAAAGTGTTGATTTAAATGGACAAAATATTGCTCCATAGACTCTCATGTCATTCTAAAGGTCTGTTTTGAATTAAAGGAAAAGAATGCAAAATCCTTTTCATTTCAGAACCTGCAGCGCCAGTCAAGCCTGCTGTTCAACATGTTGTCCAGTGTCCGTAGCAACAGTTCCAGTCCTCACTTAGCCCAGCTGCTGCTGAGGCTGGACTTTAACAAATATTTCTCAATCTCAGGTGGTCAATTGGGCAGGTGAGTGACTTCTTGTAGTATGTTGGAACTTTTCCATCTTTTTTGCCAAGTTTGGCAGCAAAAAAAACCCCAGAAAAAAACATTATGTAACATGTTACAATTTATAATTCATGTGTGCTTAGCTGGGCAGGTGAGTGACCACTTGTAGTATGAAACATCTTGTCATTCTATGGTGCTAAGTTGGACAGGTAAGTGACCACTTGTATTATGACACATCTTGTCAACCTTTAGTGCCAAGTTGGACAGGTAAGTGACCACTTGTAGTATGAAACATCTTGTCATTCTATGGTGCCAAGTTGGACAGGTAAGTGACCACTTGTAGTATGACACATCTTGTCATTCTATGGTGCTAAGTTGGACAGGTGAGTGACCACTTGTAGTATGAAACATCTTGTCATTCTATTGTGCCAAGTTGGACAGGTAAGTGACCACTTGTAGTATGACACATCTTGTCATTCTATGGTGCTAAGTTGGACAGGTAAGTGACCACTTGTAGTATGACACATCTTGCCAGTCTATGGTGCTAAGTTGGACAGGTAAGTGACCACATGTAGTATGACACATCTTGTCAATCTATGGTGCTAAGTTGGACAGGTAAGTGACCACTTGTAGTATGACACATCTTGCCAGTCTATGGTGCTAAGTTGGACAGGTAAGTGACCACTTGTAGTATGACACATCTTGCCAGTCTATTGTGCTAAGTTGGACAGGTGAGTGACCACATGTAGTATGACACATCTTGTCATTCTATGGTGCCAAGTTGGACAGGTAAGTGACCACTTGTAGTATGACACATCTTGTCAATCTATGGTGCTAAGTTGGACAGGGGAGTGACCACTTGTAGTATGAAACATCTTGTCATTCTTTAGTGCCAAGTTGGACAGGTGAGTGACCACTTGTAGTATGACACATCTTGTCATTCTTTAGTGCCAAGTTGGACAGGTAAGTGACCACTTGTAGTATGACACATCTTGTCATTCTATGGTGCCAAGTTGGACAGGTAAGTGACCACTTGTAGTATGACACATCTTGTCATTCTATGGTGCTAAGTTGGACAGTTGAGTGACCACATGTAGTATGACACATCTTGTCAATCTATGGTGCTAAGTTGGACAGGTGAGTGACCACATGTAGTATGACACATCTTGCCAGTCTATGGTGCTAAGTTGGACAGGTGAGTGACCACTTGTAGTATGAAACATCTTGTCATTCTATGGTGCCAAGTTGGACAGGTAAGTGACCATTTGTAGAATGACACATCTTGTCAATCTTTGGTGCTAAGTTGGACAGGTAAGTGACCACATGTAGTATGACACATCTTGCCAGTCTATGGTGCTAAGTTGGACAGGTGAGTGACCACATGTAGTATGACACATCTTGTCAATCTATAGTGCCAAGTTGGACAGGTGAGTGACTACTTGTAGCATGACACATCTTGTCAGTTGGACAGGTGAGTGACCACTTGTAGTATGACACATCTTGACCATTTCTTGAGCTCAGTTGGACAGTTGAGTGACCACTTGTAGCATGACCCATCTTGTCAGTTGGACAGGTGAGTGACCACTTGTAGTATGACACATCTTGACCATTTCTTGAGGTCAGTTGGACAGGTGAGTGACCAATTTTACGTCACAGCTTGATCATTTCTGGGCAGGTGAGCTCCTGAGATGGTCTAGTTGTGTCATGATACAGGTGGTCACTCTACATGTGTACATAGTATTGGGTGCCTCTTCATTACATACCATTTTCAAATCTCTGTGGCCTTAATCTTAACCATTGTTCTTTCATTTCTTATGAGCATTTTTGGCTATTTCTGCCATATAACATGGTTTAGATACTGTAATTTTAGTGTGTGAGTGCATCTTTCAAATATGTATTGCCACAAACCTTTTTCTGATGCTTTGATCTTGACTTTAATTATTATACTCCCGCAAACAAATGTTTTAGGTATACTGAAATAAGTATGTCAGTTGGTCCATTCATTGGTCCATTCATTAAATAACTTTTTTCATGAGTAACATATCGTGACCAAATTTGGGACAGGTATAATACCTTGCGTGAAGATAAAGCTTTGATGTGATGTTTGGTTCCAGTGGGTCAAGGTCACTGTTACTAAAAATAGACTTTTATTACTGCCTCTAAAAAGACTTATTACTGCCCCAAAAATTGAATACTTTTGTTAAGAATGAGATATTATTATCAAATCTGGTGCTTGTATACCTTGTTTTAATGTACTCGTACTTGTCATGGAAACAAGGGTGACAAGTTTCCTATAAATTCCTATATTTTGGGGTTAGTTCTATAAATTCCTATATTTCAGAAAAAAATCCTATATTAGAAAAACAAATCCTATAAATCCTATATTTTTGGGTTAGCAAAAAATGTTGGATTCTAAGGTAAATTAAAATAGTGTATTAAATTATAGACATAATGGGCTGTGTGTGTATAGATATGCACAATTTTCTTCAAAATTCACATTTCTTTCAGGTGTGGCAACTCTGCCCAGCCCAGCCATTTCAGCTTTATCTGCTAGATTTGTTTTCCTTCCTCATTGGAAGTCAAAAAATGTCCTGCAGTTGAAGCTGTCTCATGTTCCTACCCATGTTCTATTTGGCTTTTCTGTTCTCTTTCTAGATTGATCTAACCTTGATCCTTTTGTCAGCTCACTGAGCTTTGTCATGATTAATAAGAGCTTTATTACATGTTAATTGTTTATATTAATACTTGTCTATGACTCAGCAGTAATGGGGACTGTTTAAGTCATGTTCTTCAGTCAGTCATACAACTGTCAGTAGTCTTTTGTGGGAGAGATAACTATCATACATTTTGAGTTTATTTTTGCTTATGATCATATTCTGACAGTGAGTAGTATATTTACCAGTATGTTGCTTTTTATGGCCCCACCAAAAAATGGGGGCTGGCATATGCCCTCACCAAAATTGGGGTGGGGGCCATATAGATTTGCCTTTATTCGTCCTTCCATCCATCCCAAAACTTTCTGACATGCATAACTCCGAAAGTATTTGTACTATAGACTTGAAACTTCATGGATAAATTATTCAGAACATGAACATGCGTACCTGGGTTTTTTCATTGTACCATCATTGAAGTTGACAGAGTTATGGGCCTTTGTTTTTGAAAAATATTGAATTTTATGCTTGTGATGCACATAACTCTGAAAGTGTTTGCATTACAGACTTGAAACTTGATGGATATATAATTCAGGATATGAACTTGTGCACCTGGGTATTTTTATCAGCCATCATTGAAGTTGACAGAGTTTATTGTCCTTTGTTTAGTAAAATATGAAATTATATGCTTGTGACACACATAACTCTGAAAGTGTTTGTGCTACAGACTTTAAACTTCATGGATATACTACTCAGGACAATACTTGCACATCTGGGTGTTGGCCTTGGTTTTTGAAAATGCAAACGGTGGGGGCATCTGTGTCCTCTGGATACATTTCTAGTTGAACAATTAAGTTTAGAAGCTTGCTTTATCCTCAGATTGAAGGTGAATTTAGTTTCTCTGTGCGTTAATGAAGGGTATTCCTCAGCAGTGACTGTGGTCACAATCTGTAATTCTTCACATGAAGAGACACTGGTTCAGAAAAGTTCTTTATGCCCTAGTCATGCTAATCACTTGGTGATTTAAACATGTTGTTTTCTCTTTGCCAAAGATGAGATCTAGTCTCTCTCTATAGTTATTTGACATTGTTTGAGAGAAATAATGAAAAATTGCAATGTTTTTAGCTCACCAGAGCACGAAGTGCTCAGGGTGAGCTATTGGGATCACCCTTCGTCCGTCGTCGTCTGTCGTCCGTCGTCAACAATTTGCTTTAAAAGACATCTCCTCTGAAACCGCTGGACAGAATTTGATAAAACTTGGCATGTATGATCCTTGGGTGGGCTTCTACAAAAATTGCTCAAATAAAGTTGATCCATGAAGAACTCTGGTTGCCATGGCAACAAATAGAAAAAATAATTGAAAACTTTGAAAATCATCTCCTCTGAAACCGCAGGACAGAATTTGATAAAACTTGGCATGTATGGTCCTTGGGTGGGCTTCTACAAACATTGCTCAAATAAAGTTGATCCATGAAGAACTCTGGTTGCCATGGCAACAATAGAAAAATAATTGAAAACTTTGAAAATCATTCCTCTGAAACCGCGGACAGAATTTGATAAAACTTGGCATGTATGATCCTTGGGTGGGCCTCTACAAAAATTGCTTAAATTAAGTTGATCCATGAAGAACTCTGGTTGCCATGGCAACAAATAGAAAAACTAATTGAAAACTTTGAAAATCATCTCCTCTGAAACCGCTGGACAGAATTTGATAAAACTTGGCATGTATGATCCTTGAGTGGGCCTCTACAAAAATTGCTCAAATAAAGTTGATTCATGAAGAACTTGGTTGCCATGGCAACAAAAAGAAAAAATAATTGAAAACTTTGAAAATCATCTCCTCTGAAACAAATGGTCAGAATTTATTTTCCTTTGGCATGATGTCCTTGGTGGCCTCTTCAAAAATTGCTCAAATAAAGTTGATCCATGAAGAACTGGTTGCCATGGCAACAAATAGAAAAAATAATTGAAAACTTTGAAAATCATCTCCTCTGAAACAAATGGTCAGAATTTATTTTCCTTTGGCACAAATAGTCACCTCATGAATGTCTACCATAATTGCTAAAATAAAGTTGATCCCTTGAAAAATGAGACCCCTAGGGGGTTGGCTAATTTCCTTATATACTCTAAATAGAAAACATCAAAATACTTTTTTTTATGAAGCCAGCTGTGAGAATTTAATTTCCTTTGGCCCAAATAGTTACCTCATGAATGTATACCAATATGGCTAAAATAAAGTTAATTCCTAAAAAAATGAGGTCTCTAGGGGTGGCTAATTCCCTTATATACTCTTTATAGAAAACATCAAAATTCTTCTTCTGTGCAAAGGCCAATATGGGGCCAAAATTTGGCCCCATTCCCATCTGTAAAAGTATATATTTTTCCTCAACCACATTTTACACACTTCTCCTTCTCAATTTGTTTTGTTTTTTCTCATGTAACTGGTAATCCGCCTGGTAATCTAAAGAGAACTAAAAAGAGAGAGGATAAAAATTGAAATGAACTTATCTGTTTAACTCTATTTTGCATAAAATTCTGCCAGATTCATGGCGATGTCACGTACGCAAATTGCCGATTTTGTTACGAAAATATTTTAATGTAGAGATGCATTGTTTTGTGGATAAAAGCTAAAAAGACACTCTGTAGGTAATTTGGAGAGTACTTTTAGTATTTTGCAAAATAGATTCAAAACTTTCTCTGACCATGTAAATAAAATTAATAATCAAAAAAGCTTTGCATTTCTAAATGTTTTTCGCGGTTTACTTTCTCTTTTGACAACTTGTATATAAAAGGAATCTGAAACGATATTAAAAATTTTCGAAATATTTTGTTACAGATTGTTATTTAAAAGTTTAATCATGTTATGTAAAAAGTTAATCAACCATTTTAACGAACTGCTTTCATTTTCTTCCCATACAAAAAGCCCTGTGTCTTTCAAACTATCACATCGTGTAACTGCAACTGATAATACAATATATTATATTATTTTCAATTAATAAATTTCAGAATTTTACTTCCATGAAATTAATGGTCAGGATTGATTTCATGAATGTCTGCCATGATTGCTAAAATGAAGTTGATCTCTGGTTTGTCATTTGATTTCCTTATAGAAAAAATCATCTTGAATATGCTGATTTACACTGGTGAGCGTTTATGGCCCTTGGGCCTCTTGTTATGTTCTTAATAAAAGGAAAGAGTTTTGCGAGTGGAGGAGGAGGCTAAAAACAAGTGATTGTTTTTGCTAATCATTGTCCTATTTTTAGCTCGACTATTCGAAGAATATGAGAGCTATTGTAGTCACCCTTGTGTCGGCTTCGGCGTCGGCGTTGCAACTTTTGGTTAAAGTTTTGCGTGCAAGTTACTATCAACCTTATATCTCAATAACCATTTATGATATTGACTTGAAAGTTTATAATATGTTCAGGGGCATCAGTCAACCAAGGTAGATAACTATTGACTGAATTTAATATGAATTATGGCCCCTTTTTAACTTAGAAATTTTGGTTAAAGTTTTGCATGCGAGATACATTCATGCTACATCTCAGTATCCAGGCATGCAATTGATTTGAAACATCTTAATATGTTTAGGGGTATCATACTATCAAGGAAGATAATACTTGATAAATATATATTATAAATTATGGCCCCTTTTTAACTTAGACATTTTGGTTAAAGTTTTGCATGCAAGGGATGTCATACTTATATTTCAGTAACCAACCATGGTTTTGATTTGAAACTTCTTTAATATGCTCAATTGTATCATACTATAATGGCAGATAGTTGTTTTTACTGAATATTATGCAGATTAGGGCCACTTTTTGACTTAGACTTTTTGGTTAAAATTTTGCATGCAAGCTGCTATCCAGCTTATATCTCAGAAATTGTTTATGGTATTGACTAGAAAGTTTAGGAGTGTGTTCAAGGGAACCAGAAAACCAAGGAGGATAACTCTTGGATTGAAATTTTTACAAATTATGTCCCTTTTCTAACTTGGATAATTAGAGTTTTGCATGCACATAAACATATTTAGGAGTATCAGACTATCAAGGTTTATCATTTTTAACTATTATTATATACAGGGTATTTAAAGGATAAGAATTGAAATTGATTTCATTTGATTTACCAACAAGAATTTTGAATAGTCAAGAGTTTCCTATATATCTGTTAGGAAAATCCTATATTTCAGAGGTGTGTCCTATATTTTTGGGATCCAAAATCACTTGATGCTCTGGGATACTAAAAATGAATTGTTCCTAAAACTGAATTTACTTGATCATTTTTGATCAGGAATAACATTTTAAATATATATACAGTGTATAAATTGTGTGAAGATTAAGCTTTGATAAGTTGTTAGGGTTTGATGGGCCAGGGTTATTGTCACTAAAAACAGATTTTTGTTCTTGCTTACTATTCCAGTGATAGGTCAAGGTCACTGTTACTAAAAATGGACTTTCATTGCGATTTATAATGCCTAATTTGAAATCTGTAATCTGCAATTATCAAGCAATCATCATTTAACTTATACACAATGATAATGACACCAATATCTCAGTTCAGTTTGATTATGGCTCACACTTTAAACATCTTCATATCTTGAGCAGTGCAGGAAATGAAGGCAATGTTTCTCAGGTGAATGACTTCAAAGTCATCTTGGCCCTCTTGTTTAATTAGAAATGGTGTTTATTTAAATCCATAGTTGACTTGACTATTTGAGTTTACCGTCGCTTTGACAGTATTTCTGTCATATAGCGACGTCCAGCTAATTACAGGTGGAGGAAGACCCCGAAAGCACGGAGAAACCCGGGTAGAACCACCTACTAACCACAAGCCAGCTGGAAGGCTTCCTCACATGAAAATCCGAATGACCCTGTCGGGATTCGAACCCACGTGGTGAGGGGCTGATTGAGTGTTAAAGTCAGCGACTTTACCCTCTCAGCCACGGAGGAAAACCCATAGTTACTTCTTTTCCCAACATTTATTTTCATGTTGTAATAAAGCAGTATGGAGGGGTATAAGTTACATCTGTAAACGTTTTAAACAAATGTTTAAAAAAAAAGAAAAGAAATGTGTGTTAAAAACTTGTTCACTTGTTCAATGAGTGATATCTCAAAACTTCATACACTCATTCAGGGAAGTTATAGGATCAAGGTCATAATTCAGGATGTTTTTTTTTGTCAGAATGATGCACCTTTCAGACTTTTATCAAAGGCTGTACTTCTGAAGCTATTGCAAAAATTCACACCAAAGCTGAGAAAATTCACACCAATGCTGTTGGCAATAAGGGAAATATGTATGACAAAGACTGTAACTAACAATTGAATTACGATTTATTTATTTCACTTCATGCCCCCAACTTTAATTATTTCTAATGTTGAATAAAACCTTTTATTATGCCCCCCTTCGAAGAAGAGGGGGTATATATATTGCTTTGCTCATGTCGGTCCGTCGGTCTGTCGGTAGACCAGACCTTGTCCGAGTGATAACTTAATTTCTATTTGACCTTTAAGTCTCAAACTTCATGTGGTTGTTGCTCATGATTAGAAGATGACCCCTATTGATTTTGGTGTCATTACCTCAAAGGTCAAGGTCACAAGGTCACATGTTGTGTATGTATAATACCAGACCTTGTCCGAGTGATAACTTAAGTTCTATTTGACCTTTAAGTCTCAAATTTCTTGTGGTTGTTGCTCACGATTAGTAGATGACCCCTATTGATTTTGGTGTCATTACCTCAAAGGTCAAGGTCACAAGGTCACATGTTGTGTATGTATAATACCAGACCTTGTCCGAGTGATAACTTGAAGTTCTATTAGACCTTTAAGTCTCAAACTTCATGTGGTTGTTGCTTATGATTAGTAGATGACCACTATCAATTTTGGTGTCAATACCTCAAAGGTCAGGGTCACAAGGTTGCATTTGTATATATGTTTGATGACTTGGCCTTGTCAAATAAAATTTTAGTCCTATTTCAGACTATATGTGGTTGTTCCTTATAATGAGTAGATGACCTCTATTGATTTGGGTGTCAACATCCAAAGGTCAAGTTCTCAATGTCATATGTTGATATATTTTCATTATATAAATGTCTTGCCCAAGTGATAACTTCTTTTTATTTTTACTCTTAAGGTCCTAACCTCATGTAGTTGTTGCTTATAAATGT